>CM023486.1:92320821-92670821 GCA_013339685.2 Hyalomma asiaticum | reverse complement strand
TGCCAGTGCACACGTATCAAGGAGCTGAAACGGGTTTCACTCCGCGCGCGTTGCCAGCGATCGTGGGCTGTCTGTCCCGCCCCGCTTCGCTTCAACGCGAGATCGACGTGCGAAAGAAAGAAAGAAAGAAAGAAAGAAAGAAAGAAAGAAAGAAAGAAAGAAAGAAAGAAAGAAAGAAAGAAAGAAAGAAAGAAGAAAGAAAGAAAGGCCGCGCATGATACTGACGCGATGTGTGAATAATCGCGGCCCTTGTGCGCGAGATTTTGTGATAGTATATATATATATATATATATATATATATATATATATATATATATATATATATATATATATATATATATACGTGTAAAACTCGATTTCGTATGTTACAGGGAAAGTTGTGTTAGCCGTTCCTGCGGGCCTCTTCATTGCAGCAAACTAACTGGTACGCGATCACTGCTTTGCAGCGCGCCTGAAAAGCTAGCTCGAAGTGTTTTTAGGAAAGGTGTCCAACGGAGGTGGTGGAGCATTAAAGTGGTCCGGATGCCAGCATCGGGCCACACCACGTCCGTTGGATGCCTTTCTCACAACACTTCGAGCTAGCAGGGCATGCGGCTTAACAAAGGCCCTCGTTGTTAATTTTGGGTACATCTGATTATTATTATTATTATTATTATTATTATTATTATTATTATTATTATTATTATTATTATTATTATTATTATTATTATTATTATTTAATCGTGGTAGTAGCAAACGCAACTACTGGGGACATATGCAATGCCAGGAGTAGTTTTTCTATCGGCTACGTAAGTGTACAAGATTATGGTTCCAACGACAATCAAGTAAATAAAGTTGTGCTGCCGAAGCCACACTATGCCGTGGTGCAGATTCGACTACTTTTTTTAACGTTTTCTTGATCTTAGCTCGCGTACGTTCTTTCTTTCTTTCTTTCTTTCTTTCTTTCTTTCTTTCTTTCTTTCTTTCTTTCTTTCTTTCTTTCTTTCTTTCTTTCTTTCTTTCTCTTCAGCTCCATTGAAATGCGGTAGCCATGGCCGCGAACCGAACGCGCACCCAACTACAGTTTTCAAACAAGCACGCAGAATAAGATTTTACCTATATACGTAGAAACGATGAGAATGAAAAAGAAAAAGTGTATAATCCCTACGCTTGCCGGCTTATTCAAGAATAAAGTGAAGAGTTTAGCTATGGCAACGTTTGTCCAATGGCTCATCGAAACCGCAGAACGGTACGTCCGCATAAGCGCGAGATCCCGGGCTCCCTGTCAGTTATGCCGCGCGGAATTCACCAAGCGTATGAGGGAAAGTCTGCCTCTTGCACACCTGATCGTCAGCATCATCCCCACTCTCATATTTACTGATATGCAGGATTTTCTCTTTTAAAAGAACACTGAAGTGAAGCGCCGAAGCGGTTTAGATTGGTAAGTTATTGTTCGTGAATTATCTTGTCGCTCATTTCGTCATATTGCGCTTCATACTGGAAGAGAAAATCGAGGTCAAAGTTCATCTTTCGGATGAAACGCCAAAACTTGGAGACGACGATGTTACAAACCCTATTCTTTTTTTTTTTTTGTATTCCCACCCCACTAGCTCAGTCAAATAGACTGAAACGCGCCATATTATGTCCCTGGCTTCCTTGGGGCGCAATGTATATCTTTTTACACATAAACAATTATGTAAGCATAGTTAGTACACGCCTTCTGAGGTGTATGACGTCACGCGTGTTAATGCGGGAGCCCCTCAGTGGTGTCGCCATTTGTATTTTAGTTTTGCGCGTCTTCTATAGCTTACCAAACGTATTCTCCGCGCGCGAGAGTGGTAAATAAAGAATAAAGGTGATTGACCAATACGAGAAAAATCCCAGTTTGAGTTAGTGCCCCTTTAGAAGTTAAAAACGGGGCGTACTTCGGTACAAATTTGGCGGCGAATGTGTCAGTACTGGCGCTTGTCGCAAGATTCTAAGTACGGATGACGCCGCCCCTGAATTTGCTGCAAAGTGGGTTCACCCAGCTTCGAGTTATAGGGAACGCGAGGAGTTCTCGGAATGTCGATTTAACTCGTCGTGGACTTATAAATTTATGGATCGTCGATTGTTTCGATCCATCTAAGTGGTTTTATCGACCCTTTGGCATTGCACCACGTGGTTTTAGCATCCCTTCGCATAAAAAGATGGTAGATTCAGTGTCTTATGGATCGATCATCACGTGGATATATGCACGCGTCTATTTAACAGCGTCTGTATAGGGACTACCGCTAGGATTTTTGTCGTTTGTATTGACGAATGTGTACGGATTTCGCACGCTGCGCATTTGTGCTTTAAATGTGTTGTAACTTGGACTTGTCGGTGACGGATCTTGAGCACGGTATTCCGCAGTAAATGACAGGACAAACAGCGCGCGCGCGTAGGAACACACAAGGCAGTGTGCGTGCGTGTGTGTGTGTGGTAATCAAACGAAAAATATAAGAAAACGGGGAAAAAAAATGCCTATTTTTCGCGAGATAAGAGCTGTAGTACGTGTACATTTCGCATGTCTGCGTGGCTTGAGGATATGAACGTTGTCTTCCTGGACAACTGCTTCTCCGCTTACAATGTGGTACCTTTAGGAATGTGCTTCTCCATTAAGATGTCAAAGGAAAAAGGGTTAAAAATGGGTGATTTAAGGATAGACGAGATATTCTGGAAATTCCGTGGACAAAGCGTCGTACGCATTGATATAAGCTGATCTCAAGTGAAATAGGCCGCGTTTACAGATAAATTCCAACTCATTTCGAACCGTGACATATCACCTCATCCATCGGATCTTCCGTAACAATATTCAAGGCACGCTACAGCCTCAGCAATCCGCGTAAACAGCGGCTCCGGCGTAATGACGGCTGGGAAAGGGAAGGCGGTACCATTTGCTTTCTGCGAACTTGCATGGCTCCACAGTGACGTAATCACCGAGTTACGAAAAACTTCTATCGCATAGAGATCGGGCGTGGCTTACACGTGTTAGTCACATTAAACTGTCGCGTGGGCTGGCGCGGATTGCGTGGGAACTATACGGCCGTTTTATAATGGTTTGTATTTCCCGCGCGGCGTATCGCGCTCCAGGTTACACCGACAAGGACGACGCGCGCTGAGCACAAAGTGCGCTCCAGACAAACAATCAGTGCCTCCTTTCGCGATACGATATCTCGTTCTACACTTCACAAGTTTATACGGGAGTCACGGTTATACGAACGTTATTAAAGACGATAGTCTTTCTTGGGATACCTGAACGCAGAAATTTTGGTCTGTCTGTCTGTTTGTCTGTCTGTCTGTCACACGATTCAGCCACCCGGCCAAAGTTTAAGCACTTGCCTAGCGCCCAGCCATTTTGAACTGAGCTACGTTCATACTTGTGAACATTGTCGATCAAAAAGCAAATATTACGCATATCTGAGGCGCAACATCAATACGTAAGCATTAGGTGGTGTGTTCCTTTACTATAGAAAATACATAGATACGTGATTCTAAAGACCCTAGTGTTTGTTAGGCTGCGCTAAAAATGTGACGCTATGCACGAAAAAGGTCTCTGCCGACGATTTGGTGCTGCCACCTGGCATTTGCCCGGGGATTCTGCACAAGCTCACGTTTCCCGACGGCGCTGCCAGATGGCGTCCATATCTCACGCAGCGTAGTACGGCCGGCAGAAGACTATCGTCTTTCGACGACAGTTGCAGCGAAGCATGCAAATACGCTGCCAATTTTCTTTACTGATCAACCACTTTGCCGCGTATATACAGTATGTTACTTTCAGGAGTATCTTCTTTCTCCGAGACGGAAACGTGCCAACAAACACGAACTGAGATAAAGAGAACAAAGGCACGAGTGGGAAAAAAAAAAAAAACGACGTGTAGTGCCGCGGATTGAGCGCTCTAGCTATCGACGTATAGCTCGACCGAAAGTGAAACTGTCCACGCTTACAAACAGATTAATGCCGTTTGATTACGGGTGGGTCGACGCTCGGTCCTTCCACGGCGCTCTTGTGCAACGAGGTTCAAAGGACGCGGACACCTCAACCTCCCGTGTAGGCACTGAACCCTGCTTAGTGTCGCCCGGAGATGAACCATTCGATTCTAGAGAAGCTGCATCACGTAATAATCGCGTTATTAAAACCTCAACACTCGGAAACGAGCGTGCCTTAAGTGCGTTGGTCACATTTGAAACTTGCGCGTGGTCTCGACAGGTTGCATGTATATCGCCAGTTTTGTAATGTTTTTTTTTTCTTCTTGAGGGTGATTCACTGAAGTCTGCAGTTGAACGAATTGCCCACACGAGTTGTTATAACACTCGGTCGCCCGTTAAAAAAAAAAAAGAAAATCGGCATTGGATTGCAGCACTCGTAGTGAAACGCAATATGCGAGAACGCCGGCACTGGCGCGATCGCATTATATAGCCATGATCTTGCCCTGAAATGATGTGGAATTACGCCGGAGAAATAACGAAAGCCTTTCTCCCGAACTACAAAAAAAAAAAGAAGTGGTTTTCTTTCTTTCTTTCTTTCTTTCTTTCTTTCTTTCTTTCTTTCTTTCTTCTTTCTTTCTTTCTTTCTTTCTTTCTTCGTTTTAATGTAAAATGCACACGGCGTAACGACGTACAGTGTCGAACGAATGCGCGATATGTCGTTACACAGCGAAGTCTCGACACATCGATGCGTGAACCGAATGGCCCCGCCTCGTCAAGCCTTGATCGCAGTGACAAAAATAGATAGATAGATAGATAGATAGATAGATAGATAGATAGATAGATAGATAGATAGATAGATAGATAGATAGATAGATAGATAGATAGATAGATAGATAGATAGATAGAAACTGTTCAACACCATTTATTGCGACCATGCGAAGGTGGCAGGCGAATGTCCCACTTACTTTATTTGCGCATATTTTATACGTGGCCAACATGGCGGTACGACAGACAGATGATGGTCCGCTGTTATAGACGCGAGTAGAGTTACGAGCGCCCTCTACACCACAAAAGTCAGTCTGTCCGGAGAAAGGTGTCGCGAGGAGTCTTTTTAAGCCCCAAGTGCAATGCACGATGCGTAACAAAAAGGGGAAACGAAAGACTTCCCGAAAAATGTGTATCAGAACGACGTTCGCAATTTGTACCGCTAAAGGTATGCCGCACCAAGCACCTGCGATTGATCTATGTCCACCACAACAGCTTCGATACGTCAGTGACTAAAGAAAAACCGAAAAATTACGAAAGTGATGAAGTGACGAAAGTTGTCAGGGCAGAGGACCATGTGTCTTCGTTTGCTTCAAAGCTATTGCTTCACAGTCGCGAGGTGTGGAAGCAGCTAATATGAATCTGATTGCTGCAATCAAAAGTTGAAAGACCTCTTTTGCAAGGTTCATTGCGGCATCGCAGTACGTATCAAAATGCGGCCGTCAGTTCACGCTACTTATAAGTACGGCCCCCTTCATCGTACTTCTGTAACTGACTCCTCTGCCTCAGAGCGAAGCCAACGGAGTTACATTAATACCCTTAGTTCGTCCCCGCGGGTCCTCGCCTTCCATTTCACGATACGTGTTCTGGCGTGGCAATTAGAAACGCACACAGAGAGAGAGAACGACAGAAAGGGAAAACTGTGAAAGCGCGTCGTCGGAACGGACGGGGCGTGCTTTAGCCGCAGCGAACGTGGTTACATTACAGAAAGTGACGATGAAAGAAGTTGCGTTCTCTAGCCTGGACGCCACAGTCCACTATAAGGGAAGGAGAAGGCGACGTAATATATATAAAAAAGCAAAATGCCTGCCTCAATAAGGAAAGAAAAAAAGTAGAAATTACGCCGCAAGAAAAGCACGCAGTGCACTTTAAGAAAAGAAAAAAAGCAAAACCACAGTACTTTAAAACTGATGGCGTTAACAAAGTAAGCGGAGCGTGGAAACACTTGATGTACAGGTTGTCGCTTCTATTATTTTTTTTTTCTGGCTTCTCCTCTGTTTTCTTTCTTTAGTTTAAGAAACTTAACACCGGTATGGGCGTGGCCACGGGACCGGCCCATCGAGAGTTAATTGCTCGATGCATGCTTCGCTTCGAGCCGCTTCCTGTCTTCTCTCGCTTTTGCTTTTAATTTCCGCTGCTTGGCGGAGCTATGGCCTCGCGTTTAAAAACGTTTGCCTATAATATACCATGGCCGGCTTCGGCAACCGCGATTAAAAGAAGCGACGAAACCAAAATGATGGTCCGGGTGGAGGGAACCGGACACGGCTGTCAAAAACGAAAGGAACAACAATAAGAAAGAAAGAAAGAGAAAGAGAGAAAGAAAGAAAGAAAGAAAGAAAGAAAGAAAGAAAGAAAGAAAGAAAGAAAGAAAGAAAGAAAGAAAGAAAGAAAGAAAGAAAGAAAGAAAGAAACCACACGTTGCGTTGAACGCCTTCCTGGCCGAAGCCTGGCGTTGCGAGCGACGTGACGTCATTAATTCGCTCGTTCGTCCGAAGCAGGACAGCCCCGCCCCCTGCGTTTCGTGTTTTGTGCCTTATCTTCTATATGTAAGCCATGCAGAGCCCTTACACTGTCTCGAGGCTTCAGGTGTACAGTACACAAAGTGTACAACGACCTTGTGCGACGCGCCGAGGAACTCATTCTGCATCGGGTGCCCACTATAATTAATCGAAGGACATCGTATACAGCAGGGAAAAGAAGCATTCGCCAGAACACCAAGGATACGTTGATATCATGAATGCTGATTTTCTAGTGTGTATGGAAACATTGCCGGGGCAAAATTTTAGCTTACGCGTGGGCCCTTGACTACGTGTGTTGTTCGTGTGCCTATGCGGTTACTATATCTCTATATTAGCAACAGTTATCACACGGTCCCTGGTATGGAAAGTCGGACAACCAACTGCCCTTACATGCGCTCCAGCAGCCATGTAAGTCATTTATCGCTTAGATAACTCATCCACAGTGCCATTTGACTACTACTTCTCTCAAAGCGCGTTAAGACAAATACATCAAGACAGACGCTAAATAGTGCTGAGCCTAATTCGTATACATGCCTTTCTTGTCCGTCCTGTGGCTCCATCTGTAAAAAGGCAAGCGTAACTTATCATCTTTGTCTCGCCGCCGACGCGTTGCAATCATCTCTCTATTTCACACGTTCTTTCGCTCGCCACATAACCGTGCTCCTTATATTATCCCCCGCAGCTCACATATCTCATCGTATCGGTCACGCGCTAAGCTTCTCGCCCGTGCCCCGATACTAAAACGTTTCCTGCTTTGTCTTTCTTTTTTTTTTTACTTGCGCCCTTTTCCACAATATCGCCACTATCCCTTGACCATCAAGCTTCATGCAAAGCATACAAAAGCGTACAAAATGTAATTATTCGCACATCGTTGTGAAGTAAATGTTGTTAAAAAAAAACTCCCCTCAAGCAACACTACCTTGGGAGTATTAAGGAAATAAAAATGAAAGTACCAGCTAGCCCACGCCTTGCCCGAATGAATATAGCTCAAGGCGGAGCGCCGGCCGCTGCTATGAAGCTTCATCAAGAAGCACCGTAATAATTTTTCCAGTCCGGAGCGTTTTCAGTAATATCACAAAACAGCCACCGCAGAAATGCGTGGTACATGGTCCAGTCTCGGGGGCTCCAGCTTCTTACAGCACTACGCTTTCTTTCTCTCTCTCTGTCTATGCTACTCTCTAACTGAATTTATAAGAAGCCTCTAGATAAAAGCCACCATATGGGCGACGAGCATCGCCCGGAAGCTTACATGTCAGAAATAGTAAACTAATCCCACTCAGGAGAAATGGAAGGTCAAGGCGGGAGCCGGGATAAAGTGGAGGAGGCTTAGCAAGGTCCTAAGAATGGGTGGATGGATCGATGTTACACAGACGCATCCCCTCCTAATCGGGATGATAGGCTGTGCCACCAAATTCCGTGTTAGCCCTCTCTGTGCTTCGTAAGACGCGCTGACATACTGGCAATGCTGACCTTGGACTTCACAGTCTTCCGCCATACAGTTCTCCGGACTTCGACCACTTGGCCTCAACCACCGATTCATGTATGCTCCTAACAATGTTTGTGAAACCTGGCATCTCGAAGAGCTCTTCGAAGCGACTTCTCGTATAAAGCGAAGTGACGACAATATGCTATACTAAGCGTGGCCTCCGTGATTCGTGCGGCGGCTGGAAGAGCTCAATGACACCTTTTCCTTATTTTTTTCTTAATTTGCTGACCCATATATTTACCTCCAATGTTACTAAGTACACGCGATTGTGCCGGTACGTTGTCCACGCGTTTCCATTGCACAGTTAAGATAAGTAACTAGGGTCACCCCTTCAACACATGCAGCACTTAGACGACGTCGCTTTACGAGCAAACCCGGAGTACCATGCAGAAGCAAATAGTTGAACGCTACCAGACATGTTACAGCGTTCGCACTCACGAACATATACTGCAGCGCATCGCTTTTTATTCTTTTTTTTTCTTTTTTCTTCGCATGTCACGACACGCCCATTATTGCGGGTGGCGCTCAGCCGACAATCAATCACACGACGGTACCGTGACCGCGAGACTCCACAGGGTGTTTCATTGAATTTGGTTATTATAACACTAATGGAAGGACGCTTTTTATTTTTATTTATTTACTTTTTTCTTCTATTTTTGCCGCGAGTATTTACGACTTCGTGAGTAGGTATGCTGGCTTTCACCGAGCAAAATAAAAAAAATATATTAGCCTTTCCATTCTGTCACCAAGGACGCGCAAGGAGGTTGTGGTGTTTTACCTTAATGGACGCATTTATTCATGTAGGTATTATTGTTACAATAACAATAATTATTAGTAGTAGTACTTAGTAGTAGTAAGGCGATGAACTCCGTCGACGAGTACGCTGGCGTGGCGATTGTCGTGCCCTGTTCGCATCGCATTCTTCTTCCTGAGTAGGCTTCGCTGCGCAACATATAATGTGAAAAAGCCAGCTTACAAACGTCAAGCGTACATCAGTTCCCATGAAGTCTGCTTCTTCTCTAAACACAACTGCAACGCTAGGAAGACGTCTTTTTTATGGAAAATATCTTTTTTTAACCTTTTATTGATGCCTCCTTAAGGGACGAAAAAAACACCCCCGACTATGAGAGTAGAAGGCTTATAACGAGGAAAAAAAATACTTCCTGCGACACGAGCTTTTTCAACGCTATCGCGTTAAAACTAAACCATGTTCCCTACACACGGAAAATAACGAAAGGAAAAAAATAAAGGAAACGTTTAAACGTACAAGAACGGTGTTGGCGGGGTAACGTAAAGGTTCGGGGCTATTTCGACGTGCTCAGTGCGCGTGGCCGACCGGCGCCGCTCCGGCACGTTGAGCGAGCGGCTACGGGGGATGTGGGCGTTGATCGCGTTTAATCAATGAGCAGTTCTCCTCCCGTCGGACGCGCTCTCCCCACTTGGCGGTGATTAACTATATGCGCCCCCTTTTGTAGGCACAGTGCACGACGCAGGCAGCATGCATATATAGCGAACGGCCTGCAGTGGTTTTGCAGCACGCGGAGCGCTCGACGCTCTTTCAATACGCGCAGCTATCCCGTTCCTGCTCTCGCGCCTTAACGGGGTGGTGGTTTGGCACGGTTCACTTTCTTTCTTTCTTTCTTTCTTTCTTTCTTTCTTTCTTTCTTTCTTTCTTTCTTTCTTTCTTTCTTTCTTTCTTTCTTTCTTTCTTCTTTTTGATAGTCCGCGGAGCCACCGCATGTTTGGGCGTTGTTCTGCCGGAAGAAATAGAAATGGAATACTAGGTTAAGCGTGTTGGCGCAGATTGGGAGACGCCTCCTTATACTCCCCACCTTCCCTCATTTTTTTTTTCCTTTCTTCCTTTGTTTCGGATTTAAAGTTATGTGGCCCGATTTCGGCCGCACTCGAGGAGAAGGTGGTGAATAGCAAAGATTCACCACTGACGACGCACATACAGGAAATGGGGGCGGGGGGGGGGGGGGACAGAAGTTATGTGCAATAAAAATATCTGAGTAACAACGCTTGGCTTGTGAGAGGCGTGTTGGATTTATAGTCATCGCTACCTACCTCAGGCTTCGTGGCTGTACAGCGAAATTGCTTTATAACATGTCTACCAAAATATAAGTCTCTTTATTTATTATTATTGAACGCTTCGAACAATGTTAACACTATACAGGTTCCAATAGGAAATTGCATAGGTTCACATAGCCACATAGGAAAAAATACAGAGAGGCGATAGGCGATGTCGCCTTAAACACTTTGCACCATTCACAGTGGCGCAATATGTCTTGACGTTCTGGGGCATGTAATTGCAATGTTCCATGGCCAGAGATCGTCTATACGCCCTGTCTTAAAACCGAACCAGAAATCTAATATGGAAGCCGAAATTTTGAAAGCTTCGGTCGCGCCACAATGTCCCGAATACGGTGTGGCGTCTCGACTCTCGTGACGTAGCACTAAACATTTTGGCGCGAAATTCAAGAACTCAAACAACGACTTTAGTTTACTCGTTCTTACCAATCAACCCGTAATTATTAAACTAAAACGAATTTTCGAAGGAATGCTTTATCAGTCCTGGCCGGCTTAAGCGTTTCTCTTTAGTGCATGCTTAGCAAACGCGAAACGAACAACAAAGTCGAGTCGACCCCGCCCCTCTTCCCACTCGCACGGGTTCTTAATTACCGGCTTGCTTCCAGCAAGGGCGGTGACCGTTTAGGCATCGCCAGCAGGTCGCAGTCTTCGTCGACGACACTAGGAAGAAAATAACAAAAAAAAAGTACGCATGATAAGGCACGTCGCTTTTCTTCCTTCGTACTATTCGGCGGCCGGCCATCCGATACCGCGGCCGGTGTTGTGGGATGAACCGGTGCTTCTTCACCTTCGTGTCCGCGAAGAAAAAGCTGTACTACAAAAGAACCTCCGCCAGACCCCGGGCGGCCCAAACACCAAGAGTTTCCTCGCACACATACACCCGATACCCCCGTGGGCGTGCCCCACCGCCACGAAGGGGCGGTGGTGCTGGAAGGGCGTCACTCCGAGCACCCCCGCGCAGCAACAGGGAAGTACACCCTCTCCCTTCGTGCAGGTACAGTGCACTTTCTCATTTTTAAATTTCTTTCTTTCTTTCTCTCTCTCTTTCGTTCTTTCTTTCTTTCTTTCTTTAGGCATATCGGCCGGGCTCGCCTCTCGTGGTCAGATTCCTCGTTAATTCGGCGGCTCCCTCTTGTTTTTTATAGTATATTCTCGTTCGCTTCGGCCGACCGATCTCTCGCCGGCTCGTTGATGGCCGTGGTGGTAGTAGTGGACACGTACGGCACAGGTTTGTGAGAGCGGCTACAGCTACAGCTGCGCTGCGCGATGTCCCGACCAACCCCTCCCAGCACGTCATCTACCCCGCCCCCTTTCACAGATACGGGCTCGAGCCGACAACGCTATTTCCTTTATATCTCGTATCTTTCCTTTATTGTTCCTTTCTTTTTTCCTCCTTTTGTAAGGGGCGTACCTTTTTTGGGGGATAATCTCGCGAGAAACTCGGAGGTCGAAAGAAAAAAAGGGGGAGAAAGAAAAATTAAAGTGAACCAGGTGGGTGTGGATTCTCACGAGTGCATAGAGAAGACGCCCGATGGCCCAAGCGAGCGTGTATAAGCAGCCATTATTCTTCACTCCCGATTACACGTTACGAGATGGCTACGCGCTAGATAGCTCGGGCTCTGGGAGGATAGGAGGAGAGCGGCGTGTCGGTGAGAGGAGGAGAGATTTTGAGCAGCTGCCCAGATTGAGCCACTCGGTTTGACGAACTTTGGGCCGCGGAGACGCGCGTGAAATGTATTGCGCCGAACGTACAAGTACAACGGTCGACAAAACAGACTGGTACGTGTGCTACAGTGTACATTGGCGCAGTGCCCTCTGTCGCCTTGCCTTGTTTCTCTGCGCTAAATTCATGAAGGAAGGAATAAAGTTAAGAGATGGCGTCACGCCTTGAAGCCTAGTTATAGAAACTTAAAGAGAATCACATTTTCCTCAGTCACGTGGTAGGCAAGCGGTAGATTAACACACGGTCAAGCGCCACTAAGGGTTACCACGTCGAAAAAACCTCGAGCGGTCCGGTAACTTTGTGGACCTAGTTCTACTCGAGAGCAGCCGTGCACAAGGCGCCAGAAAAGGTCCGACTTGCCGAAGCTAGCGGAATCATCGGCTACTCAGACTTTCAGGTCCTGCAGACCTCGGTCCAAGAAGCCAGGGCGGCGGTCTCAACCAGTGGGGTCCCGGAATAGGGACTCCACCTAATCTATAGGGTCCTCTCTTCTGTAGGACATCTCCCTTTTTTGAATATTTTCTAGCACCACCTCCTAGTTTGTCTTTTTTTTTTCCACCATGCGTAAGTCTCAAGAATGTCATGCATACATGAGACGTCCTACGACTGCTTGTATTAGGTATGTAGGAGGACAAAGGCTGGGAGAGGGCACTACGTAACGATCATGAAGCCTATTTATAGCCATTCCAGAAATTAAGGCATGAATCGTTGGAAATAGGCCCTGGTCAGGTCACCGGCAAGCGGTAGGTTCATGTATGGCGAGGTAACCAAACGTGAGCGGCAGGCGCCACTAAATGTTACCGCACGCACCGAGCAACACCGAGTGGTACGGCAACCATGTGGGTCTAATCCTAGCCAGCAGGTACCACGCACAATGCCCCGCGAGAACGGAATGGACGGTGGCATACGGCGGTTTGTTTGCCGAGGTTAGCAGAATCAAGGACGCCGCTTCCTAGTTATCTTCCTGCGTGCATTTGAGAGTGGACCATCTGTTTAAACTCCGGTGCAAGTTGCAGTGCTTCTTGGAACACTGCAACCCTGTACGACCGCATATGCCAAACTGGACGATCAACGCCTCTTCGTGTTTCGTGCGTTCGTGCACAGCACGAGCGCACGAAACATCGCTTCGCAGAGCAGGGTAGCCTGAACGGCTTCTGGTACCTGGTTTCGTTACACGATTTATTTCTATCTCTCCCACTGTGTGTCCCCCAGCCTAGTGGTTCTCAAAACTGCTCCCCGGTATCCACGCCTGAGCAAAACAAAAAGAAACACCTTTCTTTCTTTCTTCTTTCTTTCTTTCTTTCTTTCTTTCTTTCTTTCTTTCTTTTCTTTCTTTCTTTTTTTTTTTTTTTTGCTGAGCTCAGTCTTGACTGATTACCCGTTCCGCTCCAGGAACCGCACTTCAGCAATCTGTCAAGGTCACCTCTGTTTAGCTTGGTGACTACCTATTTCACATTTGACGCCTCCTTTTCGGTTTATGGCCAACAGATACGCGCGTACGAAGGGTCCGCTTATTTTTCCCACCTACACTATACGAATAAGAGGATGTCAACATCGATTATAGATTAATTGTGAGAATGGCTGTTCAGTGTTCGAGAACTATTCGAAAAGTATTCGATTCGATACGCTTCCGCTAGCTATTCGATTCGACAGCGGCACTCACCGTCGTCCCTGGGGCTGGTACCGGGCTCTCCGACCTGCGGCGCGGCGATGACCAGGGCGTCGTCGCTGGACGCCGCTCCGACCGAGGAGGCGACGGCCGTGCCCAGTCTCTGCTGGTGCAGGGGCGTGAGGCGCGCCGACCGGCGCTGCTTGTGCTGCTTGTGGTGGTGGTGGCGCGGCCGCTGCTCGCCCGCCGAGTCCTGGCCGCTGCAGCGCTCGTCCTCTTCCTCGTCCGAGCTGGAGGCCGCGAAGTGCCCCAGGTTGAGGCCCTGCGTGTCCCGTCGGTCGACCACCTTCTCGTAGCCGTACCAGCCCAGGAGCTCGTTCATGGTCGTCTCCGCGTAGTCCTGGAGCAGTAAAGGAAAGAAGGACCATCATTGCACTTGAGGCCTCCATAACAGTCACATTTTGAATGAATGTTAGGACTGATATTCATTGTACAAGAACAACAGCGCCACCAAGACGAGGACGCTGTAGGACACGAAACAGGCGCTGACGCTCAAAAGGACAGAAAGTTGAGCGAGTTGGTAAGGGTCCATAGTCAGAAGAAGAGGCGTGCAAGACACGGACACAAGTGGAAGAAGGGAACAAAACGAACGCCAACTACCACTGACGCTACACTAGAGACGCTGACGCTGCACTAGAGCGCTGACACGAGAGGTGACGCAGAAGCGTCCTCGTCTTGTTGGTGCTGTTGTTCTCGCAAAGTTAATTCGCGCGATATCATCCAATTATCTCTCCTGGTACATTAGCATTGAAAGGTGAGTTATCTCATTTACTTTTACTTATTTATACGTACTGCAGCTTCAGTGAGGCTACTGCAGGAGTGGGATCATAAAAAAAACAAAAAAGTGAACATTCATGAACTGGTTTCTAGGAATTATACCAGTGGTAAGGAACGGACGCTTCCCAGCAATGAATTCAATTGAGGCTTCGATTCTTGACGGAAAATAAATTATACATGAAAACCTATAGTTAGCAGGTATTCATCTTTTGGTTAGTGCAGCGATCATGTAGACGAACAGGAAGAAAGCTAAATTCCTCAATAGGAAAAACACATTCACATACGCAGGATACGTACAACGGCGTTAACAAAAACAAACAAATGGACAAGATAAGATTGCAGGCGAACTGCAGTACCACATCACATTTTTCAAGTGCTACTCATGTAGTAGATATTTTTCGTCACTGAGCGCAGTCGACGGCAACATGACACACACGTTACCTTTAATTCTGATATGAAAGCCTGCGTGACTTCCCCTGCTGCCTGTTGTCTATGACACGAAAGAACCATCGCGCCGTGAAGGAAGCGTGAGCAGCCGCATTCACGACAAATGGGCAGCGAATCAAAATGGCTTTGTTTCCGATAATTAACAACAATAATTAATTGCTGATATAATTTTACGTGCCAGAACCATCTATGATTGTGAGGCACGTCCCGTAATGGTGGACTCCGGAGTATTTTTGACCTCCTGGGGTTCATTAACGTACAGGTAAATTAAAGTACACGGGAGCTCTTTGCATTTCGCCCCCATAGAAATGCGGCCACCGTGGCCGGGGTTCGTACCCGCGACCTCGTGCTTCGCAAGCCAACACCCTAGCCCAGTGGTTCTCAAATAAGGGTCCGCGAAGCCGCTTTCGGGTGTCCGCGACCTCCAAAAGACGTCATTTTTGTTATTGTTGACGCTACGGCGGCAAAGTTGGCGCCGCCGCGACACAGTAGTGCCGAGTGGCGAAGCCAACTTTGCCGCAATAAACTTCACCTCATGACACTGGTGTGCTTCGGCGAAGTCAACTTTCCGCAGTACAACTTTGCCGCACGACATTGGTGTACAGTGGCAAAGTCAACTTGCCGCAGTTAACGTCGCCTCATGACACTGGTGTGCTTCGGTGAAGTCAACTTTGCCGCGGTACAATTTCGCCGCACGACATTGGTGTACAGTGGCGAAGTCAACTTTGCCGGAGTACAGCTTCGTCGCATGACACTTGGCTACAGTGTCGAAGTCAACTTTGTCACAGTACAACTTTGCCACATGACATTGGTGTATAACGGCGAAGCCAACTTTGCCGCAATACAACTTCACCGCATAACAACGGTGTACCGTGGTGAAAACTTTGCTGGAGTACAGCTTCGCCTCATGACGCTGGTGTGCCGCGACGAAGTCAACTTTGCCGCAGTACAACTTCGCTACATGACACTCGTGTACCGCAGCGAAGCCAGCTTTACCGCGCATTGTATTGCGGTGAATCGTACTAAAAGGGGGAAGGGGCTGTTACATGCTGTTACAGGCTATAGCACTACAGAACTGCAGGCGTTGTGCAACGGGCATTATATTCGTGCAATTATCACAACACTGCCCCGGTTGGTCTCAGTTAATACTCACCTCGCCTTATGTTGCGTTATCTTATAGCCCTACACCTCTCCCCCTTCTGTTTCTTCACTGCAAGGGGTCCCCCACCACTTCCGGCAGTCCAGAAGGGGTCACATGCATGCCTGAGAACTGCACTAGCCGCGAAGCTACCACGGCGACGTCACCAGATACATACGGAAAGTCTGTCGTATGTGCACGTACGCTCGTCTTAGAGCTAAATGTTCTTTTGAATCTCAAGTATAAAACGAAGTACAAGCATAATCAGTCTCAAGAAGCGCGTGCACTCAGGTATGCACGTGGTTTAAACAGATGTGCACATCTTATGTCCGCATATATATGTAGGCGCATTTGTGCATGCTTCGAGCATCGAGACTGGCTGAGCACGGTTTTGTCCAAACTGCTGTTCTTTCGCTCTGTTCAAGTACGCGTACACTGGCTCTGCGCATAGAGGCAGTCGCAAGCGCAGGTAATTGACCACTTTAGGCTTTCCTGCCTCTCATCAACAGATGACGTGTTCGCGTTTCATGCCTGCTGTCCTTCCTTACCGCGGCTCCCCTCAAGATCATGTACTCTATCTATACACCCCATGCTGTCATTCCAGCCATTTCCCAACGGCTGCCGAAACCGAGCTATGCCGAGAAGCCATGAATCTGTCGATCACCTGCGGCACCTTGCCCCCGAAGTCAGAGAACAAGCAGACAAGGGTCATAACGGCAGCATGAAGTCGTCTATCACGCTACCTCTTGAAACACCAGGTGGCATGTCGCCTCCTTCCCGCAATTACCTATAGACACGTGCGTTCAAGGGACAAGACGAGGCTGTTTTTCCGCATGATCCGTATTCACAAGCACGTTGGAAAGGTGGCTATTCTGGGGATTACATATGTTGTTTTTGTTGTTTTTTTACGCCTACACTGTGATTCTTTTTTTTTATGTTGCTTTATTGCGGATGGAACCAGCCGTATAGTGCAGCCTCTCTGGCATTCAGCAAACGCCGCAGCATTTTGACACAGCGGACTACCCAGGCTCGTTTCGCGGGAGGATAGAAGCCACGAAGAAAGGTAACTGCTCGGGCGGCCGATCCAGAAGCTCTTCTCCGTCCCAGCTCACAGCAGTCTCGTCCACCGTCTACGGGCGTGTCTACTATGTCCCGAGGTTGAAGCGTGACGCCAGTTTTATAGAAGCACAAGCATCGCGCTGGCCACTGCATACGATGGACAAGCAAACAAAAAAGGGAAAAAGAACCGAGGGAACGAGTAATGCAGAGTAAACATAGTACTCATGCTGAAAGGAAAAGAAAGAACAAAGCTCAAGAGTTGTGTGAAAGGGGGGTAAATACCGAGAAAGAAAGAAGAACGCAAATTGAAGGGACGGCTGCTGCAGGAAGAGATAAAAAGTCGTCGCGCGGGGCGTTGGGAGGTGCCGTCGCCCCGCGAGCTCGCGACGGTGCTCGGGCGTCGTCGGTGCCTCCTCCCACAACCGGCGCAGAGGACGACGGCAGCAGCGGCTAGGCTCGGCACGAGTGAGCAGAAATCCCTTAATTCTAGAGGAGCACGGCAGCAGCCGTCGTACTACAACGTTCGTCAGGGCGGCGAGCTTCGGGAGGAGGGGACGGACGGACGCGCCCGGTCCGACACACTATAATTTGTCCCGCGCGGCGCACACACAACGCTCGCTGATCCCACTCTTCTGGCGGTGCTGCCGTAGTCGCCGTCAAGCGGCCGCGGCCGGCCACGCCAGTTGAGGACGTCGGCGACGAACGACTACGCCTCCGAAACTTGCCTCGCCGATCGGGCTAGCTCCGCGCTGTAGCAGGACACGTTTTACTCGGGAGTTCTGTGCCTTTATTATTATTATTTTTATGAGACTACCACCGCTGTCGTTGGTGGCACTGCCGAGGTTGAGCCTGTAGTACGGTGCGGCGACTGCAGACTTCGCGATGGGGAGGAGACGTACGACTCGATCCGCGATCGCTTCGCGGTGTGTCTGTGAGAAGCGCGTTCGGTGGCTGTCACCATCGGTCCGTTTTTAGGCTGCTACGACGAACGGAAAACACGGAGACTGCAGTCCTCACGGGAGATCTGAGCGCCGCGAGCGCGCTGCTCGGAAGGTTTGCTTAACCGGAGCGGAGGTGTACACGACCTGGCGCTGGCCTGAGACAGCCTGGTTTCTGAGCGTGGAAGAAAACCAGTAGCTGCGTTGAACAACGTTGAGAGTGTGACACAACTTCTAATGAAAGAAGACGGCTAACAGATTTCCTGTCAAGGCGTTAAGCGAAAACTCTCGCTCTGTTGCCATCGTTTTAGGCCGTCGTGCTGGGATTTAAGGAGCACCACTGCTGTACTTGTATCCAACTTGGTTTAAAACTACACAAAAGAAGTTGACCGGTAGGAGTGCAGCAAGAATACCGGTCGTTTCGGCTCGCACAAGGAAGACACCATTCCTCCGTTCAGGTCGCAAACAATATCGGCGCCGTTTTGTACTCCATCGCTGCACATATCATTTAGGTGATGTAATTTAAACGGTACTTTATGATCGCTAGTCACGTGTGTTATTCCTGCTGTCTGTTTCACTCACTCACTCACTCACTCACTCACTCACTCACTCACTCACTCACTCACCTCGCTCACTCACTCACTCACTCACTCACTCACTCACTCACTCACTCACTCACTCACTCACTCACTCACTCACTCACTCACTCACTCACTGTCTCGGTCATGATCCGCACACTCGTCTATGGGAGAAACTCGCGCCAATAACGACTCCCGGTGGAGAACGCGGAGGAACTCGTCTCGACACTGGCTGGGTGCAAACCCGCAGCCATCCGCTCTACTGTCCATAATGCACCGCTCGTTTTGAGCAAACGCTCTCGAAAACGCTCTCGTTTGCCGCTGCGCGCTTCTGCAGAGTCCGAATAACCTGACGCTTTTCATTCTTCCTTTCTTGATCTTTCTTTCTCTTTTTATCATCATCTACTCTTATTCCTATATCTTTGTATCTATCTTCCTTATCCGTTACATCTCGGGTCACCATCTTTACTTCTTCGTTATCTGCTTACTCTTTTTTTCTTGCGAATCTCGGTGTGTATGGGGCTTAGTACAGTCCTTCGCAGAAATTCACATCCATGCATTTCGAGATTACTTTTGCCTATACGTCGCATGAAGGGGCATAGCCAGGATTTCAATTCGCAAGTACACTACGCAGTTGATATTTTGAGCAGCGTACATGTTGTTCCTCATGTTTGTGTCTGTTTCGCGCGCTTTGGCATTGATTACCAACTCGACCTTCTGATTTTAATTCGGTGTGAAGTAGGGAGGGGTAAGTGAGTGTAGTATATATTTGCATACAAGTTGTAAATATTTCGGGGAGGGGGGGGGGGGGGGTGTTCAAGTACAGTCAGGCTCAGAACAAATGCTCATGCGTCATCCTTCAAAAAACATGCGCATTATCCTGGCCCGCCACGGTGGTCTAGTGGCTATTGTACTTGGCCGCTGATCCAAAGGTCGCGGGATCAAATTCTGCCTGCGGAGGCTGCATTTCGATGGGTGCGAACTGTTGAGGCCCGTGTACTGTGCCACGTCAGTGCAAGTTGAAGAACCCCAAGTGGTCGAAATTTCCGGAACCCTCCACTACGACGTCTGTCATAATCATATCGTGGTTATGGAACGTAAAACCTCACAAACCAATCAAACCATAGTATCTTGACAAGTACCCAAAACTACGGAATCATTTCCCTCCTCTCCGCAAAACCGTACCCCATAAAATAACTGCACAGCCTGAACATTGCAGGAAAAATAAATAGGTAGGAAAGGACGGTATCCTGTTAATAAAAACGCACCTTCATTTTATGCACTTTTTCATTAAAGCATTTCTCGTACGTCGTTCAATTCAGATTAAAAAAAAGACAAGTTTTTGCATAGCTAGCAGTATTTTCTTAATGTTGTTCGCACTGAACATTAAAGAAAGAAAGAAAGAAAGAAAGAAAGAAAGAAAGAAAGAAAGAAAGAAAGAAAGAAAGAAAGAAAGAAAGAAAGAAAGAAACTACAGTGTCCTGTTCTGGCGCCGAGGGACATTTGGACACCGTACACCATCCGCGATGTGGAGCGCGAGCAAATCCGGACACCCGAATCCCTCGCATCGCCACCCTTCCCTCTCCCCACCCACCCCCTTTCTCTATCCCAGCCGACCATCGCGCGTCACGGGACACGGATGAGAAGGCGGAATCGTGTGCATGGCGCGACACCGAAAGAGCCGCGCCGGAGCTCAGCCATCAGCAGTCACGTGATCTTATAGCGACGTAAACGAAGTGGAGGCGTGGGGAAAGAAGGGCACCCACACTGCGGGGTGGCTGACGATGGCTCCAGTTGCTTCGTAGACTCCGAGGAGTCGTGTGACGCGCTCTCTCCTGTAGACGGTCGCGTTTCATAGCTCTTCTCCATCTTTCCCAGCATCTTCCTTCCTCCCATCTCCCAGGTTTCGAGGAGCAATTACTCGTAAGTGCGTATAAATACAAACGCATACACCACCCACCCGCCCGACACCACGAGGCAGACATATCTTCTATAACCCACAGCTAGAAGGATGATATGACGTCGGAAAGGGGGTTCGTGTGGCGCCATCTCTCTGTCTTATCTCCTTTGACGTCACTTGAGATCTTGATCAACCGAGCTTTTATTTTCTCAGTTTGAACGCCACAAACTTCCATGGCTGACGAAAGGAAACAATAAAAGGAAATACGCGATCAAAGTGTTTCAAAACTTCCGTAGCTTCAGAGAAGACGCAGCTACGGAAACTTAAGAAAGGGGAGGGTAAACGTAAGTGAGACGGCGTAGGGGTGAACTAAATCTGTTCTGCCGACACACTTTCCCCAGCAGCATCGGCTTGCAGCAAGCGATGCAGACAGAGTTCTTGCATGATATTCGCGGAAAACCGCGGTTCGTTTTATACTAGCCTTGGCGGAGCCGTGGATATTACACATCGTTAAAAGCGCCGTCTCGGAATGTACACTACATCCTCGCGATCGTGTTCGCGAGAGTGCGAGCTGAGGGAAAGGGGGACATGGGGCGTATCCAGTTTCCGCGATCACTACATTTAGTCTCTCTCGTCAGCACACGAACCGCGCCGCTCCGGTGTCAAGCGGATTCATTGCGCAGTTTGATCTTCTTCGCTCATCTCGGAGTGCCAGTACGAGCGAGTATATGTTGACCGCGCGAGCACTGACCCGCGCTTCGACGAAAACGGAGTTTGCAAGTCGGGAGCCAACGAACAAGGAGCTTTAGGCCGAATTCGGTCGATTTGCGGGCACGGTAACTATGGCAGAATGGGACGTTGCGTTGACGTACGGAACGGAAGCAAAGGAAATGGATGACTGGACTTGGTTCTCTGTAGAAATTAACTTTTCTCGAAAATAAAAATGCATATATGCAAAAGGAGATGGGGGAGGGGCACGGAGAAATCTTCGCCAGTATGATTTGATTTTTATTTTTCCATGTTGATCGTTGTTCACCATGTGTGCCTCACTGCGCGGCTTCGGCCGAATACTGGGCGAGCGCGCAGCGTACAGTTGTCGTGAGGTCATCGTACTGGCGCGATGAGCGGCCGAACGACGGCCCTCTCCACATCAGAGCACGCGAGCGCTGCAGCAAAAGCACGCTTCAAGGACGGTGCGACGCTGCTTCACTCTGATCGAGTTGTTGAGTTACCATATCCACGAACGTTGTACTCGTGTAGTGTCTCGGCGCAAACTATTATTATTATTATTATTATTATTATTATTATTATTATTATTATTATTATTGTTGTTGTTGTTGTTGTTGTTGTTGTTGTTGTTGTTGTTGTTGTTGTTGTTGTTGTTGTTGTTGTTGTTGTTGTTGTTGTTGTTGTTGTTGTTGTTGTTGTTGTTAGTAGTAGTAGAAGTAGCAGTAGTAGTAGTATAATCATCCTGGATCCGCACATGCGTGTAGCTCATCAGCGATATTCGACGCGTGCCATACAGCGGCAACGCCTGGGTCGACTCAGTTTCGCAAACTTTCGCGCATGCCCTCGCACTCCTGGGAATTGTTCCTCGGCGAAGGGGACAGGCCTGACTTCGTATCGCATTGGTTTGTCGAACGGTATATGTTCTCTTCGCGGATTTCGTAAGCTGCGACGAGGCACGTGCAAAGATCCTCGACTAGCGCACGGTCAACGCCTACACCGAACGCGTGGCGTTACATAGCGTACAGCTAGACACTGAGACGTCGATTTTCCTCGCGCGTCGTCACGTGACGTCGAACAACAGGCAGCGAGCGAGTGGCGACTCATTAGGGGGCGCGCCTAACGACAAAGTTGCGTGAACGGACGTGTACCCCATCAGCTCTGCTGGGCACGGCCAACTTGTGGAGACGAGGAGAGAGGCCTGTAACGCGGCCAAGACGGGCCCACGCTCTGCAGCCGCTCGGGAATCGATGGAGACGAGAGCCGAGTGTACGACGACGCTAGAAAACAGGAGCGAAAAGGCGGGGCACACTGTACGGTAGCGCCGGCAATCACGCGACTACGGCGGCGAGTCGGCCCACCCCCCTTTTTTTTCATTTTCCACGAAGGCACGCGACGACAAGGCATGCATCGAGCGAAATGCGGAGTTGGATGCCTGTCTAGGCACTCGCGCAAGTTGCTTACGAAATTTCTTAAAGGCGATGTAGAGTCCAAGATAAATGTAACATATGGCGCGATTCAAGCAGTATAGGAATGGTTAGTCAACGCACGTATGACGGGGAAAATGTAGCTAAAAAATGTTTAAATGGTGCACTGGAATGGTGCACTTCGGTGTACGCAGTCCAATGAGAAGTGGGCTAGGTATTTCTTGTAGTTTTGCATGTCATCTCATTGCATCTCCTTCGGCGAGCTGCCCGCTTCTACGCCTTTCTCGGTGTTCGAAAATAAATTTAACGATCGACTGATTGACTGATTCATTTTATCATTGTATTTGTTTCGCTCATTTTTTTTTGTTCGTTCCCTCATTCTACTGCCAGTGGTGCTTTAACTACTACAATAAAACTGTTAGCCTGATTAAGACACCTGATTCGAGTTGGTTCGCGTTGTTCTTGTTTAAATATATATGACCGCGATGGGTAATGAAATGGGTAAGCAGTTTCTCATCTACTAAACTGTGCCATCTGGTTTCACGCCCATCTCAGCAGGAATCCCAACAGGCAAACTGCCCCCTTAAGGGGTAACCCCGGTGATCTTTCCATGTCCGCTAATATCAAAGAAATCTTCAATACACCGTCTCTTTCGTGCTAAAATAACAAATGGCAAGCTTGGTGCTGCCGATCATCCATTTGTCCTGAAAGTGAATTTGAAGGTTTTTAGAGGGTTCCCAAGCCCTTTAATGCGGGTCATCCTGCGCTTTTGGTGTAATTACCTAAATCGCTGCCTACCCGTGCCGCCAGGTGGTCAAAAGCCCCCAAAACGATTCTCCTCAAACCTTCGCTGTCAAGTTCAGAAAAGCTGGCACAACTCGATGCATCGTCAGATGATATCACCACATTCATATTTTCTAGCACCAGCACCATATGTACGACGGTGCCGAGGCCTTGACGTCATCGCATACGCCGCACGAAGCGCGGCAACCTGTCTCTGTTGCAATTTGGACACATCGTTCATTTAGTTATTTAAAATTATTCGTGAGTTTCTGAACGAACTGAATTATTATGCCTACTACAGCACTATCAATACCATTCAAGAACAGCGATATCAGAATACGGTAAAGAAAAAAAAGAAAGAACACCGGAGTTACCCCTTAAAGCTTTGAGTTATATCAACGCGATCTGCAAAGCACTGCGCAGTTTCGCACTTCGAGAACATAGCAAGATAATCAGCCCGGGCTTGCTGCCTTTGTTCCCGTATTGATTGATTGATTTCTGGAGTTTAACGTCCCAAAACCACGATAAGCTTACGAGGGACGTAGTGGACTTAGTGGAGGGATGGGGATATTTCGACCACCTGGGGCTCTTTAACGTGCACCGACATCGCGCAGTACACGGGCCTCAACATTTCGCCTCCACCGAAATGCAGCCGCCGCGGCCCCACCGCGGTCGGGATTCGATTCCGCGACCTTTAGCTCCGCGGCCCGGTGCTATAGCCACTAGACAATCGTGGCGGAGCTTTCTTCCTGTATAGATATCGCTGACTCTGTGTTGTTATCTCTCTTCGTTGCGTGCACAGGAGGAACGCACCCTGCAAAATTTCCGCCCGAGTTCGGTGGCGTCGATCAGCGAACAAACACCTGACGCTATCTGCGGTGCAAAATGAGCTCGTTCTGAGGCTGACCTGCACGTTTTGCGCGGCGAAGGCGGCGTATTATATACATCGGACGTGTTCTAGATTGTCGTGTTCGCAGACGCGGCCGTCGGCGAGCAGTTAGACACCCCCCTATCAACGTTGCCGGCGCAAGCCACGCCCACCGGGTGAAATCGCACACGTGTACAGCGGGCCGCAGCCACGAGAAGACGCTTTTAGCTTGGACGTCTTCATCGTCCCGAGGCTGGACCATTATCTAAACGCTCTCCGTCATTAAGAGTGAACGAAGTAAAGGAAAGCCCGCTCCAAGAATAGCCGGGACTTTTCTTACTTCGTTCCTTTCGCCTTTGTTTAGATATTGCCTGTCGGTTCGTGAGCATCTTCTGCGCTCTTTCGAAAGGTGGCATGCACTCAGACTGCGCGGGAAATGCGTATTTGTATACCTCTGCCTCGTGTTTTTTTTTTCTTTTTTTCCCCCTTAATTCCGCGGTCTTCTTCAACACGGTTCATGTTTCCATGTGAGTATTAAAAAATAACTACACAATTTTAGCAGTACCACGTGCAAGATCAACCGAATACGACCTCATAAAATGTTACGCGAAATGCCTTGAGGAAATTCTAATTTACAAGTCGTAATGACACAATGAAAGAAAGTTTGGTAGCACGAAGGCCGCATTGAAGTTCCCGCGCCATTTCGTATACTTCTCTGCGACGTCATAGATATTAGTGGAAGCCGCTCAGGTTAAATTATTTATCTACCGGTAAAGATGCGTTCAACTTGAATTACAAAAGAGCCATTCATAAACACGCAGCAAGCTTCTAACTTGTTTTGCACTTGTACCGGAAGTATACGAATATGTACTCCGAAGTCCGTGGTGTTACCTGAACGAGGACCCTGGCTAAAGCGAACGTGAGAACGCAGCGTCCTCGGTACGAAATAAGCCGCGTTCGAACTCGCATATACAAGCGACAGTTTCTTCTGAGTTAGAACTGCCAATCTCAAAAGACGATGCGTTTGTGTACCGCGAGAGCTACATTCGATTGCGAGATCGAAGCCTCTTCCTCGAGCTCCGAAACACAGCACGCGCGGCAAAGCTACTCCGGCAGGTGTGAAATGTGATGCGGCCGTATCACATGCTTGTGCGCAACTTTAACAGTGGTTTCCGGAAAAGTTCTCTATTTTAGGGGCGAAGCTCCTCTTAGTCTAACCTTGTCCTGCGTCAGGCGTAACCGGCGTGCCGGGACGCACGCGCTCGCCCTCGGCGCGTGCCTCCCGTCGCGTGCCTCTCTCTCTCTCACTCTTCCATCTGCTGTCTTGTGAGAGAGACAGAGAGAGAGAGAGAGAGAGAGAGTGAAAGGCCAAGGAGGATTAAAAAGGCGCGCGTTGACTATGGAAACGCTCTTTCTTAGATGAACGCTCTACCAGCTCGCAAAGAAGGAGAACGCGCCCTCACCCGCGAGAGACAACGTTGGCGCAGGCAGCGTCTGCTAGCGAGTTTCTTGATTGAGAAATACCGACTGCTCGCGTTGGAGAACCGTTCACCGGCCACCCATACATATATATAGGCACAGGATCTTGACTTGCAATGAAGTGCCGGTGGGAGATTTCACTTGTGCATAGTTGAACCATAAGGATTCGTAGCGTGCGCGTTAACTAAATTAATCCGGAACTCGGCACGATCTACGATGAACCTCCCGAGCTTCGCCCACTCATCATCATTCACTCCGTGGATATGCTGTAATTTTTTGGATCTCTTTTCTATTCTTTAATTAGTAATTAGTTTTCAACTGACTTACTCATTCATTAGACCGACCGACCAGCTGACCGACCGACCGAGCGAGTGAATGAGTGAGTGAAGTGAAGTGAGTGAGTGAGTGAGTGAGTGAGTGAGTGAGTGAGTGAGTGAGTGAGTGAGTGAGTGAGTGAGTGAGTGAGTGAGTGAGTGAGTGAGTGGAAGAAAGCATCAGAGCACAGACGGCAAAGCAACTAAGCTTTATTTGACGTTGTGCGTCGGTCAATGCAAATAACAAAAATATCCTTTTTGTACAAGCATACTTCACAAAATTCAATAACGTATTAAATATTTCACAAGAAATAAAGATCGCTATCCTGCTCAGTAGCTGCTCTGTGTGGCAGACCAAGCCGAAACTTCGCAGCGGTTAGCATACTATACCGGGCCATTGCATGGTGTGCAGGCAAACGAAGAATCGGCATGTGGAGATCACTGGACGTGAAAACAAACATGGCGACAGACAGTGCGGAAAATTGTCCTCCACAGTGACTAGAAAAAATACGCTATCATAGGAAATCACGGCAGTCCAGGAAAAAAGAAAAAACGCAGCGAGAAAGAAATGATCTCAGCAAAATCCAAGACAAATGATCGTATGAAACGGGAGTCCGTATAAGAACGAACGAAATCGTAAAGGTGTGTGACGTCACGAAAGGATGAGAGAGAAAGGGGACAAATAGAAGATGCGAGGACATGGAAAACAAATACTATGGAAGGGGAGGGGGAGGTGTCTACGCCCTCGTTGCGTTCGTCTTCGCCCCTATACACTTATTGCCAACGAAACGCGATGCGCGGCTCGGCGTCTCAGATTTCTAGGCCGATCTCCGTTTGCAGCCGCCGCCGCCAACGGCAAACCAGAAACTTCAGCCCGTCTAGTTTCCTTACATTCATGTTTTCTTCATATTTCCCCCCCCCCCCCCCTTTTTTTTTCCTGCTAGCGAACCGGATTTTCTTCTGATTACCATTACATTTTTCTTTTTCTTTTTCTGTCGCAATGTCTGAAACGCGATCACGGCACCCTCTACCCGGCGGTGTCCAGAGAAACTCTACACCCGTTCCCGAAGCCCGGCGGCCGGCCCTGCCCAAGGAGTTTTCGCGGAGGGTCTAAGCTTTCACCCGATATAAACTGGGCATTGCGTTTCACTCGTCTGCGACCGTACTTGTGCGCTTCCTTTTTTTTTTTTTTTTTTTTCCTTTTCTATCGAGGCGATTTGATACGCACGCGTTTCGCTACTTATTAATCTTGTTTTACTTTATTGTTGTGCCGTCTTCTTTGGCATACATATCTCATTCAGCTACTTTTACTGCCTTCACGCTGCGAAGGCTGCCATTGCAGGTGAGAATGCGGCTCCACCGATTGCAAGCGGTGGCACCATCGGTGTGTTGCCGGCTGGCGGCGCTGCGAAATCGCAAAATTTAAATCGGCGATTTACTCGATCGGTTTGCGAGGCGAGCAGTGATGACGTTTACAGAATGGAAAAACGGGCTCCGATGTACTGTACTTGTGAAGCCATAATAATTACTGGGCTTTTACATTCCAAAAACACATGATAATGATGGCACGCCGTAGTGGAAAGGCTTCGGAAATTTCGACAGGACTAGGTTCCTTACCATGCACTGAAAACAGGGGTTTACCCAGGAACTGAAATTAGGGCGTGTGTCTAAGTGTCAAGTGGTGTGCGAATCAGCGGATATCTTGAATTTATTACAAATCTCTAGAAATCAAAGGGGTGCCTTTCGAATCAGTACGCCCCCCCCCCCCCTCTCTAGGGGGTGTGTAGGAATATCACTGACTTAAAACGCACAGTACACCAGTATACTGGTCTCTGGCACCTTCACCTCCATCGACAACGCGACTGCCGCGGCTGCGATCGAACCCCGCGCCTTTCGAGTTGGCAGCCAAGCACCAATGCGAGCGGTGTACACGAGTGAAGAAACTGTGACGTAATAATTATTTTAATTGCACTCCCGAAGTGCCCTATTACAGTGAAATGCCGCGATATAGTAATTTCGGAATGGTAGCTTGACGGGGATTGCATCGTTCTTTATATATGCTTTACTGTTCTCGTATGCATTCCTCGTAATAGCAGCTTTGAATTATCTCTCGTCGCGGCAGGTCAATGGTTGGTACATTTAAAAAAGTACTGCACGCAGTGTTGATGATTTTAGAAAGGAAGTCGTTAAACTAATAGCGCCGAGCCTGTAGCATACCGGCGGCAGCCCGGCTGGCTTCCTGAAAGGAGAGAAGACATTGACGACCCCATGCCAGCAAAGAACAACACCCATATGAGAGACACGTATTATTTCCCGCAGAAGTGCGTGAAAAAGATAAGGTTAACGTTGAGCCTTCCTACTCAGCTATATACATAATAATCTCCGCCGCAGTGCAAGTCGAGCATCAACGCGTCTTCGCCGGCGGTGGAAATCGGAGACGGCCGCACTTTATACCTCTCAAGGCTGTCGGGGACCCATGCAGGTGCGCTGCACAAACGCGGAAGAAGCGACGGGAACAACGCTACTATGCGTGTACAATTTCAAATTATCAGCGGGATGTTGTGCTAATATATCAGTATGTGCTTGCTTCTTTCTCCTGCACCGCTTTTACGCCATATAGTGTTTCTCTCCACAATGGGTATTACAATTTCCTCTTTCTTGCACGGTGGCTTTAACTTTATACCCGTTGCCTTTCTCACGTTTCGAGCTTTACATTATCACAATGCACGTTCACCTTCTAGATGGTTTTCTTCTTCACCGCGCGCGCGCGCGTGTGTGTGTGTGTGTGTGTGTGTGTGTGTGTGTGTGTGTGTGTGTGTGTGTGTGTGTGTGTGTGTGTGTGTGTGTGTGTCAGTACGCTTGATGGGCGATGCTGCCACTCTTGCGCACACGGCCTTCTTTTCCGGTGGGCGGGTGAGGAAAGGGAGGGAGGGGGGGGGGGGGGGGCTGATGAGGCGGGCAACTTTCTTACACGTACTGTTACGAGAACGAAAGCTTGTATACCATGGCACCAACAAAACATTTAAATTCCATCTAGCACAGCTCTGAAGTGCGGAACTGCTTCGGAACATTACACATTGATCGAACGTGAACCCTTGGGCACGGACTGCTCAATTTCAATTCAATTCAATTCAATTCAGTTTATTTTCGCCATCAAAACAAAACGTGATAGCCGAGGAGCCCGCGGTAAAAACTATCTCTCGATAGTTTGACAACGCCGTGGACACCTACAACAAACAAACGCCTTGGCGGTATCTTACGCGCATGAAAAAGAAGGCATAAACATTTTAGACAGTGGAAAGCGGTTATACAAAAAAAAATTCTTAGGATTGTTGCAAATGTCCCTATAGGGACATTTGCAACAGTCCTAAGAATTTTTTTTTTTTGCAGAATACTTAACTTTTTTAGGTTTTCTTTTCAACCAACATACCCGGGCTGCGAAGAAAGGAAGTATTTGCGACATCGAGTGGCCTCTAAACTTTTGCGCGTGACTGTACGTTCGTGCGAGTGCTTGTGTGTGTGCACGTATGTATTACACGGCAATTGAATTTTTTTTCTTCGGGGAGGGGGGGGGGGGGGGCGAGTGAGGGCCGCTAGTTGAAGGCCTGGTAATGCTCGACCGAGCGCCTTTGCTGCTGATGCTAGACGTTTGTGTTGTCTGGTTCCCTTAATTATCTGCTGTCTATCTACACTCCTTACCCACTCCCATGATGAATTTTTTTAACTTTCCTTTTCTGCGTGACCATACCGCGTCTATGTGTTCCTGTTGGCCCCTGTGCACTTTGTTTTTAAACATAGTACTTTCTTTTTTGTTTCCTACTTGTTCGACACCTTATCTTACATCTCGCGCAATTCATACGTGCGCACTTTCTTCCTCATCCTTATCTCGCTAAGAGTCTCAGTACAGACATAGTAGCCTAAACTTGGTTGCTCTCAGGCGGCACCATCTCACGACGGTTCTTTCTCGAGTTTCCCGCAGTCGCAAACTATCCACAGCCTCCATTTCGGTCGAGCTCTTGAGCAAGACGTAAAAATGAGCCCGAGAGAATGACGGCTCTTTCTACGCCGTTCCACGATTCGCCAGCGCTTTTGCATAACCGACGCCGCGCCAAACTTAACGACTCCTCCTCAGCCCGAGAGGGGGGCGATCAGCAAGAACTGCAAGCAGCGTTGGCTCGTGGCGTGTAGTAAGTTTCAGTGAACGCATGACGCTGACGACGAGACGAGACGAAACCGAAGCAGCTCGGCGGCTGTTCTGCACTCGGCTCGTGTCAAATTCTGCGCGGGCCACAGCGAACGAGCAGCAGGCCAAGCTGCAAAGCGAGCCGGAGGCAAGGGAGCAAGCCGGCTGCGCGGCCGAGAGAGCGAGAGAAGAAGATGCACAGCAGACCCTTCGGGCGACCGGAATTCAAGCCGGCGGCGCTTACGGTAGTCGCCTCGGATTACGGCGGACGCATGCTGCTGGCGCGTAATCCGACGCGGGCAGGCCCCGAGATTGTAATCCAAACCGGCCACACGACGTCTCTCTTTCCCCCCTTTCACTTCGTCCCCCTTCCTTCTTCTTCTATATACAAACTCCGGCGGTCGTCGCCGCCGCGTCCCTCACCCACTACCCTCCTCCCTCCTGTACCCTTCCATCAGCGTCGCCTTTTACTACGCTTTTCTTGTTCTTAGGTATACCCCACCACCACCTCCTCTCCCCTTTACCCTAGTCTGAGGCCCCGTTTATATATATGAGCCTCGCTATAACGCCGGATTCCCTTACGAAGAGGCCTCTCCTCCTCTCCTTTACCGAGGAGACCGTGGGCAGACGCTCGAGTTGCCGTGTTTCTCGTTTCTCTCTCTCTCTCTTTCTATCCCCTCTCGAACACGCCTTTCTCGACCGACACACTTCACTCCTTCTGTCTCTCTCTCTCTCTCCCTCTCCTCCACACCACCGTCTCGCCGCTGCTTGTGTTTACTCCATTCGGCCGACCCCCTCTCCCGGTTCTCTGCGTACCCCCTCTTCTTCCTCCTCCCGAGTTTGTTTACCGTTACGAGATGATGCGGAGAGAACATCGGGTAATGTAAATGGAACGAGAAAGAAAGGAAAAGATGGCGGGGGGGGGGGGGCAATGCCAGAAAAGCCATGCGAGAGACGGGATGGAACCGGAGCGGGGAGTGTCCGACGATTGCGGAGGAGGTGGAAAAAGGAGCACCCAGAGCTCTCTCTCGGCGTTAGAAGCAACCGGAGCCGGCCGCCTCGGGCTACGCCATCCACGGGTTGCGCGCCGCAAAACCCGAGCCGCGGGCCCTGGGCCCGCGCGCGAACATCGCCGCCGCCGTCGTCTCGTCGTCGTAGTCGTCGCTGCCGCCCGCTCCGGGTGCCGCATCCTTCCTCTCCGGACGGCGTCATCCTCCGTAGGGCGCGCACCCGCCTGCGGCGCCGTTCATCGCACGCGAAGGCAACCCTACACCGACCCCGCTTCGGAGACATAAACAGAACATACTAGAGCCTCACGCACACCGTCTTCAAGCCGGAGGTCCCCCTTGCAAAGCCTCTTGCTGCTGCTGGGTGCGAAAGAAAAAAGGAAACCCAGCCGCCGTGCCATGCCTGCGGTTTAGCCTTGGAAGGAAATGCTGGCGGCGTATGGAAACAGGAGCCTTACAACGGGAAGGGGGGATGGGGGCCGGAACAGCTCTATAGGCTGCATACCGCTCCTCTCAGAAGCCGTCACACATCCGTCATTCGCTTCCTGGCCTCTCGCAACCTCGCCACTCTTTTGTTGTGCAGTTAACAAAAAGATAGGTCTGGATAACAGCCGGGATGTTTATACGCTCTTGAGATGCGACTGGAACGCGTCGATCACATTGAAGGCGTTCCTGATGACGTCAGCCGTAATCGACGCTCCCACGCTTGGCTATACAGATCAAACGGTGTAGACATAGGAACGGTATAATGGGTAACGGAAAAACAAGCTCGATTTCGAGGGACCGTTACGCTTGAAGTCTTTAGTTGAGACACGGGGGTTAAGTCGACGTCGCCCTCTGAATTAACACACGTTCACTACACTGCAGAAAACACGTATATTATGTATTACTCAGGTGTTTGCTGTTATATGAATAGTACATGTTCTACATAACAGTGGACAGGATGTAACCACAGCGGGAAGTGAAGAGGCAAAGGAACAGCAGCCGCCGCGGCCGGGATTCGATCCCGCGACTTTCGGATCAGCAGCCGAGCGCCATAGCCACTACACCACCGTGGCGGGGCCCACAAGAAGCTTAAACCTAGAGCTCAAGTAGGTTGTTGAACCCCACCGTGTTACGTAACATCATGTCGGGAACGGCACTTGCACCCCATGAACCCTGTAAGCGTAACTTCTTTCGGGAAACTACCGAGAAAGCTTGAACAGCAGCGAATGTTGGATGATAAGAAAGAATGAAAGACGACCGCAGAGGGGAAGGGGGGGGGGGGGGGGGAGGGTGTACGCTCATTCTGCAGAAGACCAAGCGCATCCCCGCACGGCTTATCGCGAAGCGCTCTCCTCCACGCTCTTCACCCTCGCTGTGTGTATACACCCCGTTCAGTTTTGAGAAGCGAAGCTGGCACGTGCACCTCAACTCGAGCCCAAACACCGGGACCCAAGCCGGGACGGGCGGGTCCCGACCCATGTTTTCCCGCACGCGTTGCTTTTGGAAGCGCCGAGGGCGAGCGCGGCGATGGACCGCGGTTCGGCAGCAGCTCGCGCACAGAGCCCCGGGTCGACGCCTCGGCTCGGGTTACATGCAAGGAGGGGGAGGAGAAAGCACCCCCTTCCCTCCAATCCCTCACACTAGTCCTGCTCCTTTATAGACGTGCCAAGCTCGCTCCGCAGGAATTCGCAACAGCGGCGCATTCTGAAGAGCGCCGTACGTCAGTTTCCTGAGCGCGGAATAGATCAGGCTGCACTCGAGCGCGACTGACACGAACGCAAGACATGTGCGGACTAGGCGCCAGATGATAAAAAGTTCCGTAGAAGACCATGCTTTCCTGGGATGCTGGGTGTACCACGATATGTCATGTTCACTAAAGGAATTCGGAGAAGGATATAAGTACGAATAAAGACATTCGTGCGTTTACTTCCATTTACTAGGAATGATAAAAAACGTAGACAAGTAGTTCAAAACTAGGATATATCGAACTGTTTCCGTAGTCATGTAAATGTTTTCCAGGATACCTCGGAAAGGGTTATGAGGGAAAAATTAAATGTCTGGGTGCAGTAACTCAAAAGCCAATGGCTTCATATATGCGCTGTACCCTCGCCAGAATCCCCCGTTCCCTTTCCCTGCCTGGTCCACCTACAGAGTAATTTCCACAATCAATCTTATCTATTGGGAGGGCCGGGCGGTTATTGCGGCAATCCCAAGCCGCTGTCTTGCCTCGCGCAGGCCAGAAATCTGTTACGGAAGTCGCCTAATGTATTTACTTTTCCTGCGCCTTCGTTTATGCTTGTGCGTTTTTTTTTTTTTTTATTCTGCTGGAGATATGATCCTCATATGTGTCAACGTGGCTGGGCCTTGCGTAGCCGTTGTTCTCGAGTGTAGTATCTAACGGCGTGCTCTAGACCGCGGAGTCTGAACCACATGGCAACACGTCCGAGCTATGTGAGACCGAGTGCTTGAGTGAGTGGTGCTTTGTGTATTATTGAATTGTCTATCGGTGAAGGTGACCGCTAGCACAGAGTGAACCACGATGGAAACCAGTGCGTACGTGAGTGGTGCTTTTGTGTGGCTTAATTCTTCTCCGGTGAAGGTGACCGCCAACAAAGGATGAGCGACGATATGGATATGGATATGTACGTGTAAGCTTCGGCCATGCACAGGGGCACCTGGAGGTGAAGATGAGAAGTCCGGGAAGGTTATAAAAAACGGCCCGATAGTGACCTGCTTCGGGATCGAGACATGAACTCCGAGCACTACAACGCAGCTAACACCGCTTCCAGACACCGAGCTCTGCCAGTCACCGAAGAAACCCACCACGGACTGCGCCTTGCCAGCTTCAAAGGTCACTCACGAGCATCGCCGGTGTGGAAGGACTGTCACTGCGCCCGGTCTATGTATGTCGCTTTGAGTTTACAGTGAACTGCGGACTCTCTTCTTAGCGCTTTCGCTGCTATGCCAGTTAGTTGGTATATTTAATAAGTCCGATCATGTTATGAGAACCTGTCTGAATTGCCGTACATGCTGCTTCTTGTTTGTAATGTTTGTGATGATTTGTTCCTATTATGCTTAACGTCAAGCAGCATATCTTAATAAGATTTTACACCTTGCTTTTATATCGCATTAAATTGTTTTCGTTCCTTGCTTGGATAAAGCTCTTGTCTCATTCGTACTGGACACTAGGCCAAGCCAGTCACGAGAGGCCCACCCATCGTGGCAAACTCATAGCACCGCACACATCCGCTCTCTCGTCGGATGACGCCGCACGCTTACTTTCTTTCTGAACTAATCAGCAAGGGTACACCTTTCCCTGCGCAGCCAGAGTTGACGCGATGGGCGGGTGTTACAACGCGACCAAAATTTTACAACGCCCGAGCGAGCTATAGGACACATCCTCCGCCGCCTCGACACTCGCCCTGCAGGATGACAACCGAAGCCGCTGGAATCAAAACGAACACCGATCAATCGCAGATGAGAAGGGTGTGGGCCGCATCAAACGTGGCAAGATGGGTAGAGAGCCGCCAGTTCACGGACCCACCACCATATCTAGCTCGCATTGCGCTCAAGAAGGCAGTAGGACTTCCGACTCTAACGTCGACAAAAGCCCGACGGCGCGATGATCCAGAGCAAAAGAAAACCGACACCAGCATCGGGGAAAACAAACGAAAAGAGAACAAAAAAAGGAAAAAAAGAAAAGCATCTCGACAGAAGAGAGAATCGTGAGCACGGCAGAAACAGGGGGCGTGGTGGGCCACAAGAAGAGCTCGTGCAGTCATCAGAGGGCGTGGTGTTTCCCGCAGCTGGCACTGGGTGGAGCCGCAGGCGCCCACCTAATGACGGCGCCAGCGCCGCTTTCACCGTCATGAGAGCGGCGCTGTGTGTGTATGTGTACGCCTGCAAGCCACACACACACTGGCATCAACGGCAAGAGACCACGCGGAGGAAAAATAAAGGTCCCGCCGGAACGTGCTTACATGCGCAGTGTGTATTCTCGAGTGCAGGCAGAGGCCATATCGCCCAAAGAGTGCCACAGGCGTCCTAACATGTCCCACGTTGACGGAACCCCACATGGCCGCGAGGTTGAAATTCCTTTTGTTTAGTGATTCGACACACGAAGCCGCAGCAATGCTGCTGCTTAGACATTCGCATAGTAAATGTAAGAGTTATGAAGACAGTCGTTTATCGATGTCCTATATAATGCATGACAAGCTCCAGAGAAGTCATCGACGCACACCACAATGGTGATGATTAACGGGTAACGTAATTGCAGCTGGTGTTATTTGGAAGTGTCACGTATTGGTCACGTAAGAGAACAAATAACAGAAGGTCGGATAACAGCGATGAAATGGGATGCGTATGGATCAATCGTCCCGCGCGGTGCCCTCGCGTTGCCAGTTGTTGTAGCCTCCCGGTTTGCTCAGTTCGTAGAGCGGCCGTCGTGGAAAGGCGTTGGTCCCTCGTCTGAACTACGGTCCGGGACGAATCTTCAGCCAACTATATATAGAGTTTGTCTTTCTTAGAAACTTGCATGGATTTCCTCGTACTTTTCGTGCTACGAACATACGGGCGGGTGGCAACTGTGCCTTTCATAACGGCAAAGCATTAGGTGGCATGATAAGACTGACGAAATTTCATGCGTATAGGGAACAGTCGGTAGACATATGATGACGGCGTCGGTGGTGGAACTCTTTATTTTTTCGCCTGGGCGCGGATTATCTCTGCCTTGGGACCGCAATTGCCACCAACTTAGCAAGGAACTGCACGATACTCAAATCAGAAAATCAGACCTGAGGAGGCATAACAAGCCGCAGATATTTGCCACACCTGGTTTCAGTGGTGTAAAACGTGAACTTCTGTCGCAAAAGCTATTGCACACTGAAACAGCGAATCCGAATCAGTCTGGACAAGGGCTCCTCACACAGTCAGTCATTGTGTGTCCCGTAAACTTCCGTCAGAGACTGCATTGCATGCCCCGGTGATTCTCTGCATAGCTGTTGCTCCTCCTGCTCCTGCAACAACAGGCTTCAAAAAGGCGCCGTCAGTGTACCACAAGGACGATGCTCTCTTAAGTTCGACCGCAAGTCATGTGCCACCGCGGGACCAAGCGCAGCGCGCTTGGCCTGCCGCAACAGCTTCAAAACCATTCCAGCAACAGAATCACAACGTTTGTATGCGCATGCACCCCTGCACGATGCGGACAAGCTCTAGTGGACACAGAGAACCACATGAAAACGTCTGTAACCGCGTTATATTCCGCAAAACGCGGTATACCTGGTAAGACCAGCACGCACGGCTCTACGGCCGAGCCTGAAGGGAGAAAGAGCGCAGTGCTCGAAGGGCCAAGCGACGACGACAAGATGAGCACAAGAAGGTAAGAAAGAAAAACAAAGAAACAGAAAGGAAGAACAGGAGACAAGCGATCTAGACGACGGTGGGTGGACAGCGAGATGGGGCGTGCCTCCCACACCCCTTTTTCCTCTTCGAAGCGGCCCGCCGCTGTCTCAAACTACTCGTCATCGTCGTTGGGGCCAGCCAGCTTCGCTCCTGCTGCCTTTCCTCTCATTTCTTTCTCTTTTTTTAATCTTCTTTTTTATTTATACCTTTTTTTTTTCTAAAGATTCTTTCCAGCAGCATTCCGTCCAAGGGCTCGTGGTATAGCGCGGCGCAGCCGCATCAGATGTGGCGTGAACGCTCCCTGCAGCTCTTACGTGTATGTGTTTGCGCATGCGCGCACATGGTGGAATGGGGAGGACTGTACGGAGGCGGGCGGTGCCGGTGTGTCTGCGCGTGTGTGTGTACAGGGCGAGACGATTCTCCGCAGTGATCCACGGCGCTCGCGTGGTGACGGGGAGACGCCCTCAATCACGGACTAAAGCGTACCACTCGCCTACAGAAAAAGGGACGCTTAGAGGGAGATCGAAACGAATGTATACATACATAAATAAAAGCAAGTCTATTGTAAGCAAGCCGAACGAACGCCTGGACAGGACAAAGGCCAACTCAGATGGGTCGTTCCGAGCGTTAAGAGCACTGCCGCGAAGCAACGTCTCCGCGTCACTCCTTCAGGTTCTGATTCTCGAAAGTCGAAACGCCCTGGTGAAGGTTGAATTCTGAGGAAGTTTTCCGTTTATAGATTCCCGTAAGTTTCTCCTACACCAATCATCGTGCGATCATTCTGAATTCGACACCGCATAATATCAAAGTATAGATTGACAGTGAAAGCTATCTCTTACGATGTCAGCGCACGTTAAAGAACACCAGATGGTCAAAATTTCCGGAGCCCTTCACAACATATCGTGTTGTTGGGACGTTAAACACCAGGAATCAACCACAAGTCTTATCTCTGACCACGGCTTCCCTTTACGAAGTGACCTTTATGCACTATTCGCGGTAGAGAATAGTCACTGAAGAAACAGTTCTTGAAATGGTCTTGACATATAAGACGAAGTGGCTTCGCCTCGGGCAGATGAAGAAAGCCATCTGGGACCGATTTCGCAAAACTTGTCTTTCACAGGTGCCTTTTGCCGCTGGCCACAAAGCTTCCCTAATGAGACATCCAGCAGCAGGAGTGAAGTATTCTCTTATACATATATATTTAGCGTGAGTCGTTTTTGTGAAGGTATGCGCCCTCTTCTGTAGATCGTTCCATTTCCGCGGTCATTTCTATAACACTTCAATAAAAGCGCGTCTATCGAACAGTAAGTTTTGTTGTCTTACATCCAGTGGAAACTTTTTATGGTTTTTCGCCTCCATTTCGATGGAGGCGAAATGTTGAGGCCCGTGTAATGTGGGATGTCAGCGCACGTTAAAGAGCCCCAGGTGGTCGAAATTTCCGGAGACCTCCACTACGGCCTCTCTCATAATCAGAGCTGGTTTTGGGACGTTAAACTTCACAAATCAATCAATCAGCTTCCCAAGCCAACACCCTCGGTAAGTTATACGACAGCGGGTAACAGATAACGAAACCAAAGCATCGAGAGCGTTATTTGTGGTTTTTAAATGAACAGCAGTAATCATGAGACCAATTCAAACGCAAATTTCTTGGTTTAATCCCCACCGGTTGCGAATTTTCTTTATCGCTCACTCTGATTCGCTTTCCATTTTATTTCACAATTTCTACATCGAAATTAAAAACTACAAATAGCATAATTCCTCATTAACGTGCCGCGGCTTCGTCATCTGTTGGCATCTTGCGGTTGCGTCTAACAAATACAAAAAAATTATAGCATATCCACGGAGTTGTGTCTCGTGCCACCGACGTGCCCAGCCTGATTTGGCATTTGTCAGAAACGTTGGGAACGTCATTTGGTCCAATAAGCAGGAGAACCTGGGCAGTGACCATTTTATAGTGTCAGTAGCATTAACGGTAGACGCCCGACCAGCCAAGGTATTTCGAGTCACAGACTGGAATGAGTTTCGAAAACTTAGGAAGGAGCGAACAAGTACATTTTCCTCGTTTAGCGAGGCAATAGCCTCACTCATGGCAGACGTAGAGAGGGCAACTAAAGTAGTAGAAACTGACGCGGACGTATCCAGAATGGACCCGCACCTAGCGCATCTGTTAGAGGCCAAATCCTCGATTCTTAAACGATGGAAAACACAAAGACTAAACCGCAGGCTGAGGAAAAAAGTAGCGGAGCTTAACAGGGAGATCGAAAGATACTGCGTGGAGCTCAATAGGCTCCAATGGGACGAGGTCTGCGCGGCAGTAGACGGGTCCATGCGCTCAGGGGGGAAATGGAACCTCCTCAAGCACCTCCTGGATGACGCGCAAACTAAGGGGAACCAAAGGCAATCACTTAGCAAAGTTATACACAGGCACAAACAGCAGGGAGGTACTGAGCAGTCGCTATTGAATGCAATCGCGGATAGATACCTCCCCATTGGACCGACGCACGAAGAAGATTATCCGCTGATCGAGTGCGCGACAGTAGAGGACTTGGACGCGCCCTTCACAGAATCGGAGATCAGGGCGGTGCTCCACAATTTAAATAGCAGATCAGCTCCGGGTCCCGATAAGGTTTCTAACAGGCTATTACGGAACCTGGACGATAAGGCAGTGGAATTACTAACTAAGGAGGTCAACGAGGTATGGGATGCAGGACAGGTGCCCGACGATTGGAAGGCGGCTACGGTAATACTCGTTCCAAAATCCGGAAAACCCTTAGATCTCGATAACATGAGACCGATATCATTAACTTCGTGCATAGGAAAGGTAGCGGAGCACGCAATTTTAAACAGGGTGTCCGGGTACATAGAGCGTCAGGACCTCTTCCCACATAATATGGTAGGTTTCCGGCCCGGTCTATCGACTCAGGACGTTATGCTGATGCTGAAAAAGCAAATCTTTGATAACGGCACTAGGGATGTGAGAGGTATTCTAGCCCTGGATCTAGCTAAGGCGTTTGACACAGTGTTGCATCGGTACATACTGCAGGCCACGGCGGGGATGGGCCTAGGAGTCAAATTCCAGGCCTTTGTCAGGTCCTTTCTCATGAATAGAACAGCTACAATTCAGGTGGAGCAAATACGATCAAATGTGTACGAATTAGGTGCTCGGGGTACACCCCAGGGTTCAGTCATCTCACCCCTGCTGTTCAATATAGTCATGAAAGGTCTTTCAGACAGGCTGAGCGGCCTTCGAGGCATAGGCCACGCACTCTACGCCGATGACATCACAATTTGGTGCCCAAGTGGCTCCCTAGCAGAATTAGAGCAAGCTCTACAGGCGGCCTTGCATGAGACGGAGGCTTATATAGCGGACACTGGTCTCAAGCTGTCTCCAAGTAAGTCGGAACTGTTACTTTACCGACCGGCTAGGCAAGGAGTTAGGCATCTCACGCCCCTAAGCCAACTACCCTTGGAATTATACACGCATAATGGGCAGAAAATTCCCAGAGTTGACTCTGTCAAGATCCTGGGCCTGCTTATAGACGCTAGGGGATGTAATGCCAGAACAATTACCCACGTTACAGCCAAGACTGAGAACATGTTAAGATTAATCGCTAGGGTATCCAACCGAAAGAAGGGGTTAGGTGAGGACAACCTTCTTCGGATGTACCACGCATTTCTACTCAGTCATATTAACTATGTTGCGTCAGCTCTCGTATGGACGAAAACGGAAAAGAGCAAGTTAAACACAGTCATGCGCAAGAGCATCAAGAGAGTGCTAGGCTTGCCGATTACCACGAGCTCAGACAGGCTAGACCAACTCGGAATGCACAATACCATAGACGAGATCATAGAGGCGCAGGTCACTGCCCAGGTGGTTAGGCTGTCGTCTACCCAAGCGGGCAGGCGGATCCTGGACGAAGTTGGCATGGCTCCTAGGATAATGGAGGAACGGAGGATACCACTGACCCGGGAAACGAGGGCAACCTACATGGTGGGGCCCTTCCCGCGAAACGTACATCCACAGCATAACGAGGGTAGACGTAAAGCCCGTGCACGTGCCATCTTGAAGAGAGTTAGGGATGACATAGACTCCGCGGTCTTCGTAGATGCGGCGCAGTACGGGAACAGCAGAACATTCGCGTTATCGGTGGTAGACGGGCGCGGAGTGCTTCGCTCATCAGCCTCGGTAAGGGCGGCCACCCCTGGTATAGCCGAACAAATCGCGGTTGCGCTGGCCCTGTGTGACACAGAGCGTTTCTACGTTTACACCGATTCGCGAGACGCAATAAGGGCATTCGAAATGGGTAACCTCGCTCGAGAGGCGGCCTCCATTCTAGAGAAGAGGGCTTGCCCCGGTTCACATTATATTACGTGGTTCCCCGCACACATGGGGACGAACGTTCTTGAGGGCTTCCCAAACCTCAATGAGCTTGCTCACGACCGTGCGCGAGAACTCACGCGCCGCGGCGGTCTGGCGGCTCCGGAGGGGCAGGAAGAGGCTCAGCAGAACGACCCACTTCTCACATTCAATGAAATTACTAAACATTACCAACTTGGCCGGAGAGTCTACCCTCTTCCTCATCCGAAGCTCAGCAGAGGTCAGTCAGTTACTCTACGAATGTTGCAGACGGGCTCTTTCCCGTCCCGGGGCTTCCTCAGTAAGCTATACTCGGACGTGGACCCTGGCTGTCCCGACTGCAGTGAAACTTTTTCTTCTATGGCTCACATGCTCTGGCGATGTCCCGCGTTGCCTAACGACGTTCTCTCCAGCGAAGCTGAATGGGAGGAGGCCATCACAAGCACGGTGCTCCAAAAGCAAGCCCAGGCTATCCAGAGGGCCCACGAAAGGGCGGAGCGTCATGGCGTTCTTTCCTCCACGTGGGTGCGGCCAGCGGTTACAACGGCCTCCCGCTAGGGAGTCCTTACGTAGCTCCTCAGGATTTATTAAAGTTCATTGTCTGTCTGTCTGTCTATCCACGGAGTGAATGATGATGAGTGGGCGAAGCTCGGGAGGTTCATCGTAGATCGTGCCGAGTTCCGGATTAATTTAGTTAACGCGCACGCCGCGAATCCTTATGGTTGAACTATGCACAAGTGAAATCTCCCACCGGCACTTCATTGCAAGTCAAGATCCTGTGCGCATATATATATATATATATATATATATATATATATATATATATATATATATATATATATATATATATATATATATATGGGTGGCCGGTGAACGGTTCTCCAACGCGAGCAGTCGGTATTTCTCAATCAAGAAACTCGCTAGCAGACGCTGCCTGCGCCAACGTTGTCTCTCGCGGGTGAGGGCGCGTTCTCCTTCTTTGCGAGCAGGTAGAGCGTTCATCTAAGAAAGAGCGTTTCCATCAACGCGCGCCTTTCGCTCTCTCTCTCTCTCTCTCACAAGACAGCAGATGGAAGAGTGTGAGAGAGAGGCACGCGCCGAGGGCGAGCGCGTGCCTCCCGGGAGATACGGCCGGTTACGCCTGACGCCTGACGCAGGACAAGGTTAGACTAAGAGGAGCTTCGCCCCTAAAAAAAAAAAAAAAGAGAAGAGGAGTGGATCTGTCCATAATCTAACCTTTTTTAATTATCCCTTCCGTACGTTTCACGTGTGTTAATTACCTCCATTCAATAAAACTCGGAGAAAGAAGTCATCCACCAACGTGTGTGCGTGCCTGTCACGCTGACGTGAACACGGAAAAGAAAATTCAGAAGCTGAGCGAACGACCAACAATTAGACAAGAACCGCAGCGCAGAAAAACCTTATCAATCAGTCGGACTGGGTGGAGCAGTAGGGCCAATCTAAAAGCGTATTAAGCAAAAACTGCAATATTAACGCGCTAGACGGAGGAACAAATGATAAAGGAGGCGAGAAATACATGACAGGTAGACGGATGGCTGCGCAGCGGAGAATTCTGAAAACAAAAAGTTTGGAAAATCAATCGCGGGACGACTGCTGGAACGCTGAATTACGCACGCTCGAATTGCGGCGTGTACCAGCGTGGCAACACAGAACCTTGCAGCCATATACTGCCCAGAGAATCGCGGGTCTGTGACGTGGTCATGACGTTGCCAACATTTTACATAGCAAGGTAGAAAAAAAAATAAGTGCAGTGTGCCCGTCTCTGCAGCACGCCACTAATTACATACAATCGTTGCAAAAGCTGTAGTGAAATTTACAGTGGCGTTACGCTGCTTGTTCACTTCATAAAGCGACAGCCCCTTATGTCTCATTGGAAGGTGCCCTTAAACGACCTCGGCGTCCACACAAACGGTGCTGTGCAACACGTAGTACGGCAAATATGTCGTGACCAAGAAAGAGCCAGACGCTAACGAAAGCATTCCAGCCGCGTATAATGTGTGATCAATGTGATCAATTATTACCAAATCAATTACTGATTAGTGCCAGTACATGGGATAAATATCCTATGGGACTCTAACCCACGACATTCTACTTCTAGTACTCGAACAGCAAGGACCTGGACTGGAATCGAACCCCCATTTACTACAGGTCTCCAACCCAAAACCTTCTACAACTCGGACACAAGACCTTGATAGAAGTCGAACCTGAGACTTTGCTTGGATTAAGATGGATTGAGGCGTGAATAAAGTTTGCGTCGATGACTAATCGACCTAAAGTCAGTACGGACGGCGTATACACCACCCGCCTTCGTCACTGCATATCGGTTTATATACCTATCTGGGATGAAATTCACGAAGGCATCTCGTTCGTAAGGAATCCTCACTATTGGTCAGCAGGCTCCGACAATGACATGTCCAGCTTTACAAATGGCTGACACCTGAAATTTTTTATTAGGAGATAATTTTAGCATAAGACGACCTTTTCGTGAACGCAGGCACCTAATTCTACGACGCTGCACCGAACTAGCTGTGCCCGCTGTGAGCGCGCGCATGGAGACGGCGGCAGCAGGCAAGCGGCCCCTGATGGCGCCGTGTATAACGCACGCCACATTCGCATCAGCCGCGCGGGCCGAGCACTTCGTCGAGTGGCTGCAGGCGACGGGACAGCTCTGCACTCAGTTTCTCGCACACCGTCGGTGCTCGAGGAAAAAAGAAAAAGAAAAAAAGACAAAAGCAAAGGAAAAGAAAAAAAAAAACTTGATTTGCGCTGCGACCGAATAACAGCCTAGGGCGTTAGAGAAAGGGCAAGAAAAAAAAAGAGAGAGAGAGGACAGCAGAATGACGTGAGAACAAAGGTATCTGCTGCACCAAGTTACATACACAAACGACTAGTTAGCGAAGGAATCTCAAAAACATTGCGCAGTCTTGTGAAATTTGAACCCGTTACTCTTGGTCGTAAGCCCGAAACACAAGTGTGGCTGTTACATTGGAGCTTGCGTACCTTTAATTTCCTTTAAAATCTTCAGCTACTTTTGGTGGCACTCTTTGGCCAAGCCTCGCCCTTGCACTATAAAACAACATATATCATCACCATCTGGTGAGCTAGATCAATAAGCGTATTCGAGGAGATCGACTTTCTTGTAAGCCGTGAGCATAAACGAAGCTACTGACAATTAACCCAGAAAAAGAAACGGAAAACGTGTTTATATAGAAGTAATGACGAAAAGGAAAGTATAGATGGTGTTGTCATAGTACCTCCGCAGTGTAATTGGCCCTAATAAGAACGTCCTCGTGTAGAAGGAAAAACGACCGAAACACTAACCAGCCGTGCACGCGATTGGCTACTCTACTCGACTGGCAATAGTTAGTAAAGGGGAAGCACAAAAGGAGAATAATCAGCAGACGTACCGTGTGCACGCACCAGAGCATTCACTAATTAGTCGCACGCATATAGCAGCTAACATAGCTAATTGGGATCTGAGCGTCAGAGAGAGTGTACAGCGTCGCTCTGTTACAGGTTTCCGCGCATAAGGGGTTTTAAGCGCCGAAGAAGCGGGTTGAGAGAAAGCTCGAAATGCTTCGCCGTCTAATACATGCCTGTGAATGCAGAAGACGTCGAAATATTTGTGACGCATTTCCATTTCAAGAATGTTATAAACAATATATACAAGCAACCTGATTGCAGATTTGAAAATGAAGTCAAGTACTTTTCTTTAGCTTCTCTAACTCCGTTTTCTTATTTCTGTCTTCTTCTTTTTTTCGCGCATTGTCTACTTCGTGATGTTATGGAATTCATTACACATCTTCATTGTACTCGTGCGAAAGCGAGAAGCTGACAATGGCAGCATTTCTCGCTCTGTGTCGACGCCATTTCTCGATGCCGTTTTCTCTTTTTCTTTTCCTCAGCGCTATTAAAGAAATAAAGAAAAAAGGGGGAAAAGGAGACTGGCGTCCATCTGCTCTGTTTTTTTTTTCTTTGCTCACCCCATTGTGCCGCGTAATACTGACTGTAACGAAAAACACTGCATCAGTAAACGCTGTTTTTTCAGTGCCAATTACCAGGGACATCCAAATTAGTCCTCAACAATATTATCCAGTGGCGCACTTCAAACGAAAGTTGTCACGACTTTACGGAGGAGAGCGCCTCTTGTTCATGCCCTTAGCTTATTTCTTGTTATTATTTTTTTTCTCACACGCAACTCTCACAGAACACCCAGCTTCTTGAGTCCCGGAAGGGAAGACCAATGGGCACATCTACAGAAAGAAGAGAAAAAGAATACGCACTCTGCCACCGTCCCCGGCGCGCGTTACACTATATCTGGGGACGCAGCACCAGGAAGCACTGGCAGCGAGCCGCTACCGTAGCCATTTCTGTGTAGTCTTTCTTTTTTGTCCTGTCTTTTTCTTCTCCTCGAGTCATTAGCCACGCCTGTCCTTTTGCTGCTCTACCGGGGCGACAATGACGACAAGCGGAAACGTCGCGCTCATACAGTTGCAAGTCGTCGCTCTCTCTCGTCGCGTGCGTACACACCCGTGCCACAGTAGAGCGCATATATATATATATATATACACGCATGATGACAAAGTACACACTCCTCTATCCCTTCCCACATACGCGCGCGCGGCCACGCTTGACACTCGGGTCGTTCACGCGGCATTACGCACCGCGCACCTTCCTGTCCTGCCCGGGGCAGTCGCCGCATCCTCCGAGAGGGCCGACAACAATCGCCCCTCCCGGTTTCCTCATCTTCCCTATGTACCCATGGCCGTTACCGAAACTCCTCTTCCTTTTCCCTAATCATAAGTGACAAACACGTGTTAGCCCTCACTCAGAAAGTCCCGCTGCCAAAATACAGAATCGATGTTTTTCCCTCCTTGCCTTGCGCGTCCCAATTACATTCTATCAATGACCTTTGGTGTTTTATCCCCACTTGCTGTTTTTGTTATTCATCGCTGTCACTTTTTTTGTTCAAGCTCTCCCTCCCTAATCTTCCTAATCATCGACGCTCCCTCGTGCCCTTCTTCTATTCGCCAAAACCATACGCATACCCAGCTTCCCCCGCCCTCTGTGTACATTTAGGGAAGCGCAAAATCACCGACCTTCGATAGCGATCTTCGTTTTCCAAGTCTACCTTTCCTTTTTTTTCCCCCTTCCCTCGTATACCGCTTCAACAAATTTCCCGCATGTTCACGCACCTCAGTCCTCTCTGCCTTATCATTTCCCCAATTTTTTCCTCTTTCTGTGTCCGTCCCCTTCCCCAGCACACACGAACACACATCAGCCCATTCCCCTCTCTATCCCCAGCTGTCCCCATTTTGTCACCCCTTTCCCCACTTCTCCCAAGCGCGACGGCGAGCGAGGGCTCGACAGCAACGGTCTGCTACAGTAATTTCTCCACCGCCCTCCCGCGCTCTCCCCCCTTCCCTAAGCGTCCCTCACTTCCCGACCCCGCCAAAGAGAGGACTGATGAGAAATCAATGACCCCCCTGGAGCACGCAGCGGTCGAGCGACGGGCCACTCAAAGAGTAACTTATTTCTGTTTCCCCCTCCACACATATACCTCCTTTTTTCCCCCTTTTGTTTCCCCCCCCCCCCTCTCGTACGCTCCCTTCTTCTTCCCCATTCTCGTGCGATTCACTCCCACGCCGCGCAGGTGGCGGTGCGGAGCGAATTATTATTTTCCCCTTTCCCCACCGAATGGCCCGGCCGTTCAGCGCCCCACCGTACAGCCCTAGTTCCCTTCACCGTTCCATTGTTCGGGGCGCCCTTGCTCTTTTGTTTTAACGCCCAGCTCCATGCGTGCCGGGCGCTGCGCGCGAGCTTTCGTTCCACCTGGGAAGCGCGATGAGTTGCCCCGTGCATTGCGAGGGATTCGCCTTCTTTTTCTTTTTTTTTTTTTCGGCGACCCTGTCGCATTTCACGGAAGCGTGCGCTGGTTAATTTGCCCTTGTTTTATGGGGTTAGCACGGAGCGCCATTATGTTTCTTGCTCAACACCTCCGATTCACCTCCGGATGGGAGCTGTTACGAGGAAGAGAGAAATCTCCGGAAAAATAAAAGTGTATAGAAAAAAAAGCAACTTTAGAGTTTGTATGGCATCCACGTGATATCAGAGCTTAAGGTTAGTGGAGACAATAGTCAGTTAGTCATCATGGTGATTGATTATAGTTAATTAAACGGAGGTAGCAGCGCACCGCACTGGATGTGCAGTTACGAAACACTCCAAAGAAAGAAAGAAAGAAAGAAAGAAAGAAAGAAAGAAAGAAAGAAAGAAAGAAAGAAAGAAAGAAAGAAAGAAAGAAAGAAAGAAATACTTGTGGCTCGTACCCGTATTGGATATGTATGTGAGCATGAGCTAGTCCACGTAAAGTTAACGCACGCCCCAACCAAAAGTCCAACTCGGTCACACAAAGGTGCACCAAAGTGAGCGCCATTCACGACGCTTAAGTGAACATTAAGGTCGTCTTTACACTGTGTGCTCTTTACTGCCCCTTACGACTGCATGATGAGCTGCCCGCGATGTGGTGCAGCGGGACTCTTCAAATTCCGAGGCTATAGGGACGCCCTGCTGTTGTGCTTCGATGTCTCCAAAAGCAGTGTCGTGACGACAACGTCGGAGATGTCGAAGTACCGCGATCTACATATTGAACCGAACTCTTCGTCGCTCGTGGGAGCACGGCCTGCACGTGGAGGCAGAGATTTCGTCGCTGACATCGTGTAATTTGCGTTGCAAGAGTTATCTGAGTTATCCGACGAGCGCGCTCACAGACGAAGGGAAAGTTGCTTCCGCCGCTGCCCCCCCCCCCCCCCCCACACACACGACCACTATGAACAACTCCAATGGACAGAATTAACATTTAACATATATGGAACGAATTTGCAGAAATCGCGCCACTCATGAAATATCGATATTATTGTACGAGATTGTAGACGTCTGGCCTATGAGAAATAAAACCATTCCTGTGTATACTTATTAACAGAACGCATAGCCAGCGCCTGTGCTTTCCCAGTATCTGCTTTTCATCCGTTTGCCTCCGCTAGATTTCGAAGGTGCGCAAAACCAACCAAATTGCCCGGTTCACCATTTGTATACATGTGCCTTTATTAATTTTTTAACGTTAAAACTCTGCAAGCAGTCACTCTGTAAGGTGTTTACGCAGGCACAAGTGACAAAATCTTTAATATGTATATGTCGTGCAAAACCGACATGAGGGAAATCAGCGTCCGACTATAAATCTTCCTCTACTCCACACGTTATAGCACCTGCTATCACAAGCGCGACTTACCACGACCACTCGATGACATCGATCAAAAACCCAGGACCACCTCACACACACTGACAGTTCGACATGTTGGGCCACAGGGACACTGATGCATAAAGGCATCACACTGCAACGCCCGGCTGTCCCGACCTCGATGGTCGACATGTCTGAAACCAGTGTCACCCACAAACAACCGCCTTCGTGACCCCACTAACAGCGAGCGGGGTTTGTTTTTTTTTTTTTTTTTTTAGAGAACAGCACGCTTCCCGTGGCCTCGCAAACCTCGCTGTGCAGTAAGCCTCGGCTCACGACCTCCCTTCGAGCACGGCCTTAGCCGTGTACACACAAACGGAGCGAGCGGTCAGCCCTCCGTCGCATTTTTAGAGTCCCCCGTCCAGTGAACCCAAGCACACCGCAGGCGTCCTCCAGCCGCGCGTGGTGTGATGCGGCGAGAGAAATGAAAAAAAAAAAAAAAAAAGAAGAAGAAGCGAAGGTTGCGGACATGTTTATATACTGGTCGACATGCGAGGGTGCGTGTGTGCGGGAAAGAGATTATTTCGGAGTCTGGCCCGACGCTCCTTTGGCAAGCGCACGCCTGCCAAGGAGCATTCCCGGAGCGAAATCCCGTGGTGCGCGCAACAGGGGCGTGCCGGGGGACGTCAGTGTGGCGCTCTCTTACAACATGAGCATCTTGACGAGGCACTGTTTAACGCCATAGCGTTAAGAAGCCTCGTGTCGCCGAAAATCTGATGGAGGCGGCATCATTCGTGAGCGACAAAGTCCCCGATGGATGCTATGTTCCTATATGCCGGTTCCATAATGCGAAACCCCGATAGCGATGTAACGCAGATCCGCATGGGGCGCGGTGACCTTGGGGACATTAGCAGTTCTTGATTAGGCGATAAACGTGGTAACCAATATGACATTTCCTAATTAGGTCTTGCATATGCCAGGACTGTCAGTAATAATTTAGTTCAGGAGAGTAATTTCAACAGTATTACTCATTACTTTCCCAATTACCTTTGACTAAAATATATTAACACGCGCAATTGTTTCGGTTTTTTTTTTTTCGCGGGCACCGACGTTTTCTGTTCTTTCGTTTTTTTCGTGGGTGACGCGCGTTATCCCTCGGCGCAGGCCGCACTTATCTTGCAGGCTACTTCTCGAATGACTCGGTCTGTTCCACGTACTTTTCATACCCAACGCGCATGCTAGAGTGATAATACCAGAGTGCCCTCTGACAAATGTATAAAAGACGACGCATTCCGCCGCTGGTCACTTTTCTGTCGAGGATCGACGACTTCACTGGCCGCTATCGTTTGGCACAGTTATTTCCTTTCGAGGTCATGGCGACAAGATCGCCCAATAAAACGTCTGATCTTTAACAGTTTGGTTACTGCGTCCTTCATCGCCACGACAACGTGACATGGCATGTTCACTCCTCCTACGACATCAAATATTGACCAAACGAGGAAAGAAAAGTAAAGACAAGCTGATCTATAGTGGCAGACCCATAGAGATTCCGGGAAGCAGCGTATCATCCGAAATAGCAGCCTTGAATAACGTTTAGGGCCTCGAAACTCCAGACGATGACTGCTCACCAATAAGTTCTGTGACGAACAAAGGCACTGCTGGTGCTCACATAAGCGCTGTGCCTCCCGAAAGACTGCACCGATTGATTTGGAACTATCTGAGGGACGAGGCGATCAAAGACATGAATGAGTGTGGCACTTGCGGTCTTGCAAACCTTTTTGTCATGGCGATGAACATGACACCGTTCTACGAAAAGTCACCAGTATACGTCTGCCATGAAGCCGCCGTACTATTTTCGAGGTCAAAGGGACACCTCACGCCAAGTTGGAACACTGTGACAAAGTGGGAAAGGAAACAAAACGTACTGGAGTTACTATCCCCCTCCCCCTCTCATCGGACCGTGAGCGTGAATTTGCATGCGTGTGCATGTACATGTCCTCTCTGGCTGCGACAATGCACTTCTTGATCAGCGTGACTAACAGGTACAGCACATATTGGCGGATGAAACAATCACGACAGTGCTAACTCGCAATAATTTCGCGTTCGTGAAGGCGCGCGAAAGTTAAACGTGAGCTTCCACCACGGAGCGAACCGTTACGGCAGTTAGGGGGTGACCTTACTTCTTAGGCGCAATATATCGGAGTCCCGTACAGAAAGGAACAAAGTGAAACGCCTCCTGCCACACGAATACCCTGGCCTGCCGGACAGCACCAGCGAACCAAACCTTCGAGCCTCCGCAACCACAACGATGTCGGCGTCCCGCAATCACGCCCCCTTTAGGTCGCTTAATGGAGAAGCGCACGTCGTTTCATAGCTCGTCGTGAAGTAAGAGAACCCTCTCCACCTCGGAAAAGGCTGGCTAGCCACAACCACGAGAGCCCATCTCTCGAACAGTATACGGCCTAAAGTGAAACGAGAAGAGAATAAAAACCAAAAGTACTCACGCCAGAGACGAGATATAAGAAACGAGGGAGGATTAGAAGGAGGATAGGAAAGAAAGTGGGGGAGGGGGGGGGGGGGGATGAGGCTGCGGCTTGGTGCGTGTCGGGGCGTGGATGCTGCACGCTGGGATTGCGGGGAGGGAACGGAAAAGCGCGCCCAAAACAGTGCCGACGAGCGTATGTAGTATATATATATAAGGCTTTATCTTGCACGGGAAAGAAGAAGACAGGCGTAATAATAATGCTCGGCCAGCACGTGAGAGGAGCTCCGAAAATAGCGGCGAAGCGCGCGAGCTTCCCGGGAAATATAATACAGACGGAGGAGAGGCAGCGGCGGGCGTGGATGGAACACACACACAAAATAAAGTATATATCTGTAGGGGGAGGGACGAATAGCTGCCGCGCAGCGGCAGAAATTATTACAAAATAAAAACAAAAACAAAACACACACGCGAAAGAAATAAACGCTCGAGCGCCCTGCGTCAGTTGGGCGACTCGGACCCCTCCCCTTTCCGTGGTGGACGACGGCTAAGCTCATGGCTCGGCAGTGTGTGTGTAGTACCTCTAGAGTATATAGTAGGAGAAGGCCTTTTTCTTCGTGGTCCACGCCCGCCTGCCAGCGCTGCTGCAACGTCGAAAGAACTCCGCAGCGTCGTCCTAGGTGCTCGCTCCGTGAGGGGCGGATCGAGTCGACCGCGCGCGCTGCCAGAGAGGAGAAGACGTCGGAGTCGAAGCCGGCCGCCGAGTACTCCGTGCAGGCCAGCCGGCCGTCCGCCTGCAGCCCCCCCAAAATAACGTGCACGTCTCGCGCTTCCAGAGGGAGCAGCGCAAGGAGCTGTGGCAACACGACCCATCGTATCTTCTTTCCACTTACACGCCCCAACCCCCCCTTTCAACTTTCCTTCTCGAGCTCGCTGCCACGCCACGCCCAGGGCTTCCGGTTCGCCCCCGAGGTTCGGAGGAGACGAACGTGTCTCGAAACCCGATACACTGGCGACTTTTTTAACAGAGAGACCGTGGTACGGTCGTCTCGTTTGCATGGCGCGTGCCCGTGGCTACGAGCCCGATATAGTTAAGATGTATGTTCTAGCATGATTTAAAGTTTGCGCGCTATACACTTTACTGCGCTGCTCGTAACCTACGGAATACGGTGACAAAAGTTTATGAAAATGTAATGAGTGAAAGCGGCATCTAAATACGCTAAAATGCAAGCAACCGTGATGCCGGGCAAGGTAAGGGTAGACAAAGGTTTGGTCAACCTTTACTAAGGGTTCGGCAGGACATTTGGAACTCCTGGAGATGCGTGTATTATGTGTCACACGGCCAAATACACGTCGCCAGTGAGACAAACTTTCGTTTCGCATGGTCCACAGGATGACTTTCGGGAAAATATACTTCTGCACAATGTCGCAAAGCGAACAGCGAAGCATGTCAGTCCAACTGACGCCAGCACATTATGCTCCATGTAGTTTCCTGAAAAGAGCCGCGAGACATCTCCGTGCTCTAATGGGGTGAACGGCGATGATTGCAATGTTACCGTATTACCGCTATCATTACATGCTTCAGATGAACGTTCTGCCGCCGGACATCACAGCTTAACAGTGAAACATGTCATCGTATGAAAGAGCGTAAGACACACGCAAGCGTTTTATGCGGGTCAATTACGTTCTGCGCCGTCGTTCCATATGATGTGAGCTTTGAAATGCTATTATAATAAATAACAAACTATACGACCGATACGCCTTACACATACACATATACGTCTCAGTACTCGTCGCCTAATATCAACGTGCTAGTGACTTGCCGTTAATAAAATTTCATTGATGAAAAGTTATCGCGTGTCCTTGTCTCGTCTCTTTTTGTCCATGTTTTGCTGCGCTACCAAAACCTTTTCGTGATGAACCACCAACAAGCTCATGCAGCCACTCTCGTGCCTTGCCGTACCGGTGCCAATTCTGTACGGTGCTGTCCGAAACGCGCAGCCCGCATCTGCGAACAACGCTTCTTCTAGGATGTAGTACTAATAAATTAAAGAAAAGCCTCAAATCGCCTTCGTGCTACAAACGAAAATCTTGGTGTTGAAACAATGCGGCTGTCTACGCAGTTACCTGATACATTCGATCAAGAGTGCCTCTTGCCAAGTTATTCTTTGATTTTTCTTTTCGCCTCATTGGGCCGCCATCACTTCTGTACAGAAGGGTAAACCTACTGTTCGAGACGTAATAGCATCCAGTGGCTCGGCCTCTGCAACGTTCTCCCTGGGAGACATCGTATAGGTGCTACGTCGTACATTGTCAGAATTGAGGACAACTTCAAAACAGCGCGAGAGGTCCTGCTGGAACACTAACACAGTGGTCTGCCTCGGTTCTAATAAGTGTCTTTCTGCCTCCCTCCCTCACTCTTTCCTTTTCTCATTTTCCCTCCCACCCCGCTCTCTCTCTCTCCTTTGGTTTCACGATTTCGCATCCACACGTCTAACCCCCCTCCCCCGTTTGGCCAGCATCATAATTTACGTTCCCTAAGCACACTTCAGCAGGGCGCCAAATGAGCCCCATACCTTTACATTGTACTACCTTTTGATCGAAATGGCCTCACTGGTTGAGAGTTCACTGCAGCATGGGGACGCTGCAGTGAACTTTCTCCTATAGGTTGCCTGAATGGTTTCCCTCGCCCCTCTTCAGGCACCCTACTTTTGCCTAAGGTCCCTTACTTTCGCCCCCCTCCGTAGAGAACCTTGCGCGCACTTATGGCCACCATGATAGCACGCCGACCTTGATAGTCCAGAAGGCCGACGATGAGTAATCCGGCAGATACAGAATGTTGATGCACGCAAAAAAAGCTTCCATCTGGCCCCAAGTGTTGAGAATTCGCTTTTGCTTCGTTCCAGCCTCAGCCTTCTCGAAAACAAGTGTGCCGAGGCCTGCTTGGCGTCTCACCAGCGGCCCCAACAAGCTCGGGGGCAAGCCTCTTTTTCCAGGGTGACCGGGAGGCCGAGTGACATTGCCCAGGTACGAAGCCTCTCCCCTCCGAGGCCCCGACCTCCGCGGTGAGCTCTCGACGAGAGATGGAAAACAAACCTGCTCGAGTGGCGGGGGCGTGACAGCGGAGCCAACAACATAAGGCAGCGAGCGCTCCACACGCTTCTCGAAAGGCTGTGGACTGAGATAGTCCATCCAAGAGCGCGATATAAAAGCCACGTCCAGAGAGCTGCAGCCAAGGAGATGCTGCGCAGTGGCGTGAAAGCTTTTCAAGCGCGCAGCCCAGTCGGTTACGCACGCCCCTGGCTTCTCAGCGGACAGTGTCATGGGAGAAGAGCGCGCTTATTGCGTAAGAATCCCATCACAGACAGCGATAGTAGCCGAGGTGCATACGCGATAAGGGTGAAGGCGGCTACGCCCTGAGGACACTCACGGTATTCGCCTGGTGTGCGACCGATGGCGGCGCTGCGAACGGCGCCTGTATGACGTCAGAGCGGGGATTCGCGCGCTTTCGTCTGCTACGTAGGCCCAGCGCCGTGTTGAAGCCACCGTTGCGGTAAATCTCAACAAAAAAGCAGTTCAGTTGGTTATCTCGCGTATGGTGGCTACTGACGCTGTTCGAACAACCGTGGGTCTGCTTTTAACGTTCATTTAGAACTACGGCTCTTTGTTTTTTAGAACTGCGGCCGCTTGTCTCCGCGGCGAGTGCTGCGCAATGGTGAAGTACTGCTCTGTGCCTCAGTGTACTTCGTCCGCTCGTGAAAGAGGCGTTAGCTTTCACAACTATCCTAAGAACCCAAAGCTGAAGAAGAAGTGGATGGTCAAGCTCAGAATGGGAAAGCGCCCCGCGCCTTCATCGACCGTGTGCAGCAAACACTTCGCGGACAGTGACTTCTTACCCACCGTACGCGCCACTCTTCGGTAAGTTTGTGACCGTGTTTAAGCGCCTCGCCAATACTTAAGCCGTTTATTGCACGCAGGCTATAAGCATAGGCGACTTACACCAGGTGCGGTGCCGTCCCACAACCTGCCGCGAAGGCCCCTAGACAAGGAGCTGACGACGCGGCCTCCGAATCGCCTCGCGGCTAAGCGCGCCTCGTGAGCTCAGCTGAGTGGCGCAGGATGTACGAGACTACGGCTGCGTCTGGATGGTGTACATACGTATTTTACCTACGAAGCCACGAAGTCACCTACGAAGTCTCTTTTCATTTATAGAAATAATAGAAATGGTGCCGCAATTAAATATTTCATGGTGCCAACATTAAACTTTCAAACTAGTCTCAATAGTGAACTTGCCTCTTAATTTAGAAACATTAACACAATGCAAAAGGCGATATGAGCTCGACACCAACTGCAGACCAGCAGTGAACATAAATTCTATGTTATGTTACACGTTGACATTGCCTCACTCTGCACGAGCAGCGAGCATTGGCCACTTCACTGCTGTCGATCACGACAGAGACGTTGTGCGGTGTGTTGGTGAGTCCACTTGTTTGGAGGACGAGAGCGGCGACGGTGATGCGACCTCCGTTGACGGCCTCGACCGCGCATTCAACAACGTGGCCTGCGTCGTACACCGCCTCGCCCTCGATGAGACACGGCGACGTTTCGCAAGCTTTATCTACATACTTGTAGATGCTCGAGAACGGCACGCTTACTGTAATATCGAAAGAAACACCCAAACTAATTAGTATCATACGGCGGAAGCAAGATAACGAGCGCGAACACTCACACATAGTTTCACTTTCTTACGAGCAATGCGGTCGGTGGCATCGGCGCACTCGTCGGCCATCCGGGGGATTCCTTGGCCCTGTCGATTGGGCCGCAACTAAAACAAGTTCAAGATTACACTCGAAAACAATCGTTGCAGGCGTTAGTTGACCGTCGCGAGGCTGTTCGTTCGACAAAGCTCTCACGTGAAGCAGACGATACGCGTACAGGAGCAGCGGCTGCTGCAGCGCGGTTGAAATCGGAGTCCCCGCTCTGACGTCACACGCGAGAGGGCGCCACTCCAAGATCTCGAGGCCAATAGAAGTGGACTGTTTGTTTTGCTCCAAGGCGTGGAGGGTACGCACGTGATTGCTTCCGAAAATCGCGCCTTCGGACGACTGGGAGACCCTGCCGCGCGGCTCAGAGCTGGACGTAAGAAGACATCGTCCTCAAGCACTTCCATGAAGTCACCAGCAGGCTTGACCTGCTTGCCACAAGGCCAATGTAACATGGCGACTTTCTGACAATCCGACTATTTCATTCATTCATTCATTCATTCATTCATTCATTCATTCATTCATTCATTCATTCATTGTTTCCCGTCCCATCTTTTTCTGCCTTGGGTTCTTTTTATCCCAATGGGTTGTGAGTGCTTGCAGACCACTAAACGTTTCCCTTATTAAGTATTCGTGCGATACAAGGCGGCCAAGATACTTGTAAAATATGACCAAATATCACTGCCTGTGGCAAAGAAATGTGACGGGAAACGGGCCTTCGCTTGTGGGAAGTAGTAGCCTGCTCCTCCCATTCAAATGGCGCTATAAAACCATCCAAAGCGTGTGCACTACCTTCCTCACAGGCGTACGTTGCGAAGAACACAAGGAGCGGAATGAAATCGAGGAGGGGGCGGATGTGTGAGTATGTGCGTATGTGCGAGCCCTATTCATAGAGCTTGGCGAGCCGCGCGCACCCGCAGCGGGGCTAAATCGGTGGCGCTGCTTCGGCTCCAGGAGGCTCCGGTCGCTGGCCGCCGCCTCTTTCTGCCAGTGCGCACCCGTCAGCGGGCTTGCATAACGTGAGGGCCGTTTCGAAAAATGTTCCTTCCGCGAAACAGTTTGCGCACGCTCGACAGAGGCACGGGAACAATGCACGTTGCACGCAAGCAGAGTGAAAGTAAAAGGGGTGGGGGGTGCATTGGAGTAACCCCACACGCGAAATATATGCAGTTTGTATATGTATACACGCACATACATACATGCAAACACACAGTCAAACATACGTAAAGGGAGGTTGGGCCCCTGCCCCCACACAAATAAAATCCTGGCTACGCTGCTGGTAAGGGCGCACTGTCTCTTTACATGCACGTAGTCTTGCGTGCGTAGGGAAAAAATATCCGTTGACAACAATAATTTCTGGGGTTTTACGTCCCGAAACCACGACATGGGAGACCCCGTTGTGGAGGGCTCAGGAAAATTTCGAACACCTGGGGTTCCTTAACCTGCACTGACATTGAGAAAATTCACGAGGACGGATAACGGGTGGCCTTGTCTGACGCGATTTTCTTTGCAGCCACTACAAATAATAGAGCCAGTACTACGCCTGTGAAATCAGGGTAAACAGTGAAGCTGGGCCAAATGTGTCAAGTTCGCTATCACTGTCATGTGCAGCCCTATCCTAATCAATATCGCGTAGCAGCGGGCCGAGGGTAATAGTGTGGGTAGTCGGTCGAGGGCAAGATGAGGGTCCGCTTTATCCACCTGCGCAACCCGAGGCTTGCGTTTCTTTCTTCGTCTCTCTCTCTCTCTCTCTCTCTCTGTGCATGTGTGTCGCTTTTTCACTTCCTCCCTCGCTCCCGATCCTTTTCTCTTTCTTTCGCCCGTAACAAGTTGTGTTACAATCGTGGGCACAACGCAGTTACGTGGTTTCCATAAGTGCATGTTGTGCAAGCGTGGGTGCATAGCCTAGTGGATATGACGCGGTACCCGGGTTCGAATCTCGCCTCGGCAATAATATTTACTTCTCTATTTATCTCCCTCCCTCTCTCTGTCTCTCTTTCCTTATCTTTCTGCAACCCCTCTTTTATTTCACATTATCTCCACGATTATTTTAGCGGTCGCCCGCCATGGCGGGAACTCAAGCTTAAACAGACCCGCTTTGTTGTTGTTGTTATGTTGGGTTTAACGTCCCAAAACAAGCTCTGATTATGAGAGACGCCGTAGTGGAGGGCTCCGGAAATTTTGACCACCTGGGGTTCTTTAACGTGCACTGACACCGCACAGCACACGGACCTCGACATTTCGCCTCCATCGAAATGCAGCGGCCGCTGCCGGGATTCGATCCCGCGACCTTCGGATTAGCAGCCGAGTACCATAGCCACTAGACCACCGTGGCGGGGCTAAACAGACCCGCCGTTGGTAAACCCGGAGAAGGAGGGCGGAATGCCGCTTGATTTGCTCTGTGCAGGCCTGAGGTTTTAGGGGCGAAGCTCCTTAAAGCGGCACCCGTTCGTCCCTCGTCGTAGTCGTAGTAGTGCGTAACCAGTCTTACGCTTTGACCTCCAAGGTGGTGCCGGTGGGAGATTTCTCCTGTGCGTTGTTCAACAATAAAAAATTCGCAGCGTGCGCGTTAACTAAAAGCCGAATTCTTCTGTCTCTCATTCCCCATTAGCAGCCATTTCGTGCGTCCCCGATGTATGTAGTAGTAGTAGTAGTAGTAGTAGTAGTAGTAGTTAGTAGTAGGTAGCCACCGGCGCGTGCCTGCTGGAGCGCACGCACGCGCCGAGGGCGAGCGCGTGGCACCTGGCGCTCGCCCTCGCCGCGAGCGCCGGGAGCCACGCGCTCCCCGGCAAACTCGACACTGCCCCGGCAAACGCGAGAGACAACGTTGGCGCAGGCAGCGTCTCCTAGCGAGTTTCTTGATTGAGAAATACCGACTGCTCGCGTTGGAGAAGCGTTCACCGGCAAAACCCATATATATATATATATATATATATATATATATATATATATATATATATATATATATATATATATATACTGGATCTTGACTTGCAATGAAGTGCCGGTGGGAGATTTCACTTGTGCATTGTGCATAGTTGAACCGTGAGGATTCGTAGCATGCGCGTTAACTAAAGTAATCCGGAACTCGGCACGATCTACGATGCACATCCCGAGCTTCGCCCACTCATCATCATTCACTCCGTGGATATGCTGTAATTTTTTTTTCCAACTCCACTGCCTGCCTTTCCTGCCTTTCCTGCCTCCACCTCCCTGCCTTTCTCCTCTTCTCTCTCTCTCCACCGGACACCTGGCCCAGACAACGTTGGCCCAGACCACAGTAGCCTAAATGGCGTCGCCTGCACTCTGCGCTCATCGCCGTGATGGTAGCTGTGACTGATGATGCGAAACGCGGTAAACACTCAGTGGTATGAACGTGCAATTATTCTTTCAGATGTCCTAGTGCGCGACGGTCACTCACAGTTCGCACATAGCTTTTTCACTGTGGCTGTATGCCTTCGATTCCGTTGTTGTCGTCGTCGTTGTCGTTTTGTTGTTGTTGTTGTTGTTGTTGTTGTTGTTGTTGTTGTTGTTGTTGTTGTTGTTGTTGTTGTTGTTGTTGTTGTTGTTGTTGTTGTTGTTGTTGTTTCCCGCTGCTATAGCACATACACGCCCCGGGGGAGTTGGCAAAGACGCGTTAAGTATAAAAAGCCTACCCAGTACAGGTAACTGCCAATCGTAATGGAATAAAGTGATTTTCTTTAAAGTTCTTCGTCGTCGTCGTTTTTTTGCTGCAGTGTAAAAATGTTGGCCTAGGGACAGCGCCATTAAGAGCACAAGATTTTGTCACTGTGCTATTCGCGGTCAAAGCATGGACAAGAAATAAAAGGCGCCGACCAAGCCATTTCCACTCGATTTTTTCGAGCATCCTGTTGAAACAGGACGTCGATATCGAAGATGCAGTGCGCACGTATTTAAATGCATCATTTATAAGAGAACGGGTGTCATCAAGCAAAACAAAAGCTTCCCCACTGGGCGCTCTCTCTTCTTATATTTTTCTTTTTTTTCCCGCTTATTCGAAGAAGCGACGCTTCTATATTTGCAGCCTAAATGCCGCGTCACGGAGAAAAAAAAAAAAATCTGCTTTTTCACATCCGAGCGGCAATGTGCCAACGGATAGGAAGGCAGCCACACGAAGCGTTTCAGCGGTGAAGTGTAGGAGCGGGGGGTGTTGCACCATTTGCATGCATAGCGGTGCTCACGCCTGCAGGCAAAGCTGACGTTTTATGGGTGATGTATGGCGTATGACATGCCGCAAGCAAGACTGTATACGGATCGTCGCGTCCACGCCCCCTTCTTGCTAGAGAGCCATGCAGTCGTCGGCGCACAATGTTGTCTATATTTTGCAGCGAGTGATGTCCATTTTTTGCTGGCCATGCTTCATCCATGGATACCTCCTAGCTTCCACACTTGCTAGTATCATGCGTTGCTTTTTTCATTTTTCTGCTTTGAATTCGAAGATAACGGTGACGCAGCGGGTGCAGAAATATTCAATCAATCAATCAATCGATCGATCGATCGATCGATCGATTAATGCAAGGTTGAAGGCATGACCGATGCCGACTAATGTACACTGGTCAATCACAGTTGGGATTTGGGCTTGCTGGTGCACCATATTCAGAAAATTTGTTGTAGCGCAAACTGGCAAACGGACGTAGAATAAAAACTGCTCGTGTCCTTCTACGTCGCTGTGCCATTTCGCGCTACAACAAATTTTCTGAAAATTTGCTACACTGGTAGATGCCACTCACCGGTATTTCGAAAGTAGTTCCTGCTTTAGCAGTGACGAGGTACGTCAAGGCCCGGAATTCATCCTCAATATTCCGTATCCAACTTCCCAGTATACGTCAAAGCCTGTACGGCAGAAATTGCTCGGCGATAATTAGCGCTTTATTGATTGCTAATTACAAAATCAAGCTAATCGAACCTTCTATATCTCTAAACTTCAGCTGCTAAATCACTTCTGAAGAAATAGCACTCAAATGCGCGGAAATTACGTAACGCCTATGATGTCGCGTCGAGCCTTAATCGGCACCGTAGTTTGAGAACAAAGTTGAAAGTTGGTTGGTTGGTTGGTCCTTGGGTATCTTGGCGCAACCCACTCTGGGGGATCGGCCAAGTGCAGAACATGCATGGTCTGTAGAGATTTCTTCTTTTTTCCCCAGATACGTCATACATTATGTACAGAAACCGCAAGATAGTTGAATACACGTGTTTGTACACCCGGATTTTTCATTTTTCCTCACGGCGGGCAACCGAGTAGTGGCTAAGTGAATTTCGAAGGAAACTTGCACTGCTAAAGATGGCCGTTCAGTATAGTACTAAAGAATTTGTATTGATAGCCCATGTCCCTGTCACGTGAGCTTCTCTATTCCATACGATCTCTGTCCAGAACTTATTACGCTATTTTACCTCTAAACTCTGCTCTAGTCTGTCGACCACATCACCATCGCGGTTGTACCACCATACAAAAACTGTACTGGTTAGCGCAGAGAGGGCAGTTGAACGTTCAAGCCAGGTTATCTGCAGTACACGTGTAGTCTTTCTGAAGAAGAGACTCCATAAATATAGCGCTCTGCTCCTATACAGGGGAACAGAATACGAAGTGTTCGCCCGAACTTCCTTCGCGCTTTCATTGAAAGTTGAGTTTCAGTTAGCGAGCGTAAGCAGCTAAAGTTTTACGACGTCGACCGTATTATCAATGCGGCCGTCCTTGTTTGGTGATCCATATCGATCAACCCACACTACGCACGGCCTGTCAGATTCCGTCTCATGTTCTTTTTACACGGTCTGCAAAATCAGCCATACTCACGTACATTCTCTCAATGACGAGTAAAATATTCGCAACCAAAAGTAGCAAAAACGCCGCAAATCCAAAGTATTTCCTCTCCCGACGGGAAGAGCGCAGCGAAGACCTTCGCGGTGTTGTTGCGCGCCGTGAATGAAACAGTGGTTAAAATAAGGCCAAACGGAAGTGCCGGTGCGTGAAAGAGAAAAGGCCATGTCCAAGATTCTCTGGCGCTCGTCCCAGACGGGATACCTCCTGTCTACGCAGCAGCTGCGCAGCAGCACGGGTTTAGGATTGGTTGAGCTGGGACGTTCGTTCACCAATTGCCAATCGATTTCCCCAAAGAGCACCTTATAGACTATCTTCATTTCGGTGATTAATTAAATAATTAATTAATTGAGTGAGTCAGTGAGTGAGTGAGTCGAAATAGTAAGGTTCCCGAGCAAACCAAAGGTTACAAGGGAACGGGGAACAGCTATTTGGATGGTGCTATCGTTGTTAAATTATATAACGTTAGCAAAAACAATCACGTTGTCCTTAGTTTTATACATGTATTTTTTCGCTGATCCCTGGTGTTTGTACTTTTTGTCTTGCCCATTTTGAAAATCAAAATCTGATGTACAGTTATCAGAATTTTTGTACGCTTGTCAACGTTAATCTGTGTTCTCGCCCCACTGTCGTGTGGGGTGCAACGGGGTTATTCTCAAGCCGCTGCATGCGGCTTTTACCCCTGCGTACGCTCTCTCTACTATTTTGAAATGATAAATAAACAATTTATTGCATATCCAAGCATTCCTCTCCCTCTCTGGTGGGTCACCACACCCCTCCATGCGGGCCACCCTGTGTCTATTTTTTTTTGACGTCATTACCTACAACGCTGCCTACCCGAGCAGGCGGACAGTAAAAAGGAAAACGGTGATAATCCAGCGCTCAAATCGCCGCTGTCAAGTTCGGAAAAGCTGGAACAACTCGATACACTGTCGGATGACATCTCCGCTGGCATTTTTCCGCCACCAGCTCCAAATTTTTTATGACGGTGAGGCTGTGACGTCGTCGCATACACTGCACGAAGCGTCTAACCGTTTCAGTTTCAGTTTGAACACGTCGTTCATTCGTTTATCTAAAATTATTGGCGTGTTTCTCAGCGTTCTGAACCACCCTGCCTTCTAAAAGATCATCAGCACCATTGGAAAACAGCGATATCAGAATACGGAGAAAATACCCCCGGAGTTTCCCTTTAAAGATAACACGAATTACGGATAATACGAATGTGCTCAATCTCCCAGAAAATTCGTAACATCGAGGTTTCACGGCTTAACCAGAACAAAATAAAAGAAGACACACAACCCGTTACTGATGATAGTCGTACTTGACAAAACTATATATGACAAGCTCGCGCCAAGCGAAGCCCGTCCACACAAACTCCTCCTCACCCGTACAAATTATGGCTCAGTCAATCCCTTGCGCGTCCATCGCTTTTGACAATATCGCTTGGCTTCTGAAGCTCAAAGAGGTGCGTGCGCACGAAGGAGCTGTACTCCAGAGGCAAACAACAGAACGATGCGATCAGAAAGACGGCAGCATCAAAAACAAGAAAGGAGGGGGTTTGGGAGGGAGGGGATTGCTAGGAAGTGAAGGCTGTCATTACATATGCCTCAATTGTAAGACGCCTTAGGTGCGCAAAAAAGCTTCCGCTGTAGGCCGCAAACCAAAAAAGAAAACGAAAGACGGAATAGTCACGCGGACTTATTTACGGCGTACACGGAAAACCAGATAAGTATAGTCGATCTTTTTACGGTCCGAAGTTCGACACAGACGTGTTGTTATAAACAGAGAGAAATGGGTTAAGGACTTCGGCTGGCTTTTCTATTTTGTTTCTCCTCGCTCAATTCGAGATAAGCAAAGGCTTTATTCTGGGCGAACGCTTTCCGTCCGAAGGACTTTTTCTTCCGAACGTCTCTTGAGTGGCGCGAAGATGCTGAAGCGCGGAATTTACAGCAAGCTTTATTTAGCTTATTCATGGCGACCGCTCAGAGTACGGTACAAGCCTAAGGGTCGGCCACTGGATTTGCATTGGCCAGTGTTTTGAAGCAGAACGTACAGCCACCAGCGAGCTAAATGTATCTATAGAATGCATAATGAAGACAAGGTCTCGACGTCCCTTCGTGGGAGACCGAAGGCCCGGTCGGCTAAGGCCTCTGCAGGACATTGAATAAAGTTTGCACCAACAAAAAATGCATAATGAGCCATCTGACAAGAGACCATGTATCGCCACACCATCATCATATCACCACCATTATCATCATAACCACCATCATCATCATCACCATCATCCGGTCGTAAGTACGAGGCAGAAACCCGGAGACTCACGTAAGGCGTTCAACTTAAATTGAGGGTGACGCAGCGAATCATGGAAGGTGACAGGTGTACATTTAAGGAACAAGAAGAGGACGGTGTGAGTGAGGGAACAGTTGCGCGTGCTGATAACATCTCAGTCGAAATGAAGAAGAAATTGGGACGGCACGGTATTTAATGAGTTGGCAGGATAAACGACCGTCATTGAGGGTCCCCGACCGAGACTGTTTTATTAGATTGTGTCAGCCAATAGGCTGCAGCATGCTTAAATCATTCTCACCATAAATTACGCGGACCACCTCATATCAAGGCAGCTATGCGTGGAAAACGAGATTACCATCCATCTCAAAGTGCTTTTCCTATTCAGCTGCTGAAGTGAACTTCCAGACTGTTCCATAAGACGCCACATCAGGAATCAGATGAAAGCTTATTACGGTCGAACTCCTCTACAACGATATGACGTGACCTGTAAAACGAAAGAACCCTTATATCTTGTCTATATGTGGTGAGCATTGAGGAGCGCGACCTCGACCGTTTTTTTTTTTTTTTTTTTTTTGCAGGTGGCCCGACAACTAGTCATGGAGGCTTTCAATATTTATGATATGTCTCTTAATTTGAGAACGTCTCTGCTGTCTTATGCCTTATCTTGTTAAATTTAGCCTGTTTCTGAAAGAAAAGGGCCGAAATTGTATATGATCGGCGCATTAGAGGACATCTGATATAGTCTTGGACTAGGATCATTATGCACTTGCTTCAGCGTCTAACGTTAACCACTGCAAAAGGCGTAACGTGGCGACGCTGGGTAAGACAACCCAGTCAGCCTGCTGTCCTGTCCATCCGCTATTTTATTGCTCTTTTAGTATTTGCTCAGGGAATTGTACAACAGGACGCACTTGTGCTCGTTATATGTTCAGGAATATGTGGCGGTAGCCATTTCAAAGAGTTCTTATTTCACGCAGACATATCGCGTGGGCATCCCAAACTAGTGCACATTTCTCTTTCTGCTTCGCTTTCTCGTTTTTTTTTTTTCTTTTCTTTCTCCAAGTATAGTCTGGTGGAAACATACAGCGCTGGTTAGCATACTTCGAAGCTCGCTCACGTAAATGGGACGAGCGACATCGCGGTAAGGCTTGTTTAGCACGAACATCGCATCCGTTATCAGCCCACGCGGCTTAGCCACGCAAGTACGGGCTTTTTGCCTGCTCTCGGATTACCCTGTATTGCAACTATACTTTGCGCGCCCTTGTTCGCTGCACATTCACTCCAACACGACTATACCCACGCTCTCTAAACAGTCTTCGTGTGTCAAATAAAAAAAAAATAAAGAAAGAAAATGAAAATTGCGGAGTGTCGCTTAACGTGCCTGAGTTTCGAATTTGGTATGAGGGTATGCTTGCCTAGACACGTGGGCGAGTGCGTGCGTATGGCAGGGTTCCCGGAATCAGATAGACGAACGACCAGAAATTCTGCGCCTTGCAGGTAACTCTAGGTTCCCACGCTTGGTGAGTGTGAGTGCCTTTGCGAATTAGCAAACTTCTGGTATGCAGAAGTTTGCTAATTCGCAAAGGCACTCACTCTGCATAGCAGAAGCAGAAGTTTGCTTCTGCTATGCAGATTTTGGAAGTAACAAGCTGTATGCAACCGGTGACGATGATCTGCCGATAAGGGTGACGCTAACTGGTTTTGTCTTGTGCGCATTGCAGCACGTGTCACTAACACTTGCCAGGTCAGCGTCTCTCGGCGTATAGAGAGAGGAAGAGGTAAAAAATCGCGATACACACTTCAATGAAAGGCATGCCCTGCGGTACCTCCAGTGACGGACATTTGAGTGGGCTGATTTGCTTCATTCCTCAACAGATAGCGTACCATACGTTCGTACGTCATATCCAACTGGATTTATACGATATATATGCAGCTCTCAGGTGGAGCGGATCCCAGCTCAGCGTGGACTGTGCTTGAGGGACTGTATGCCTACCGGTCGGAGGGGGCGCTAAGTAAGCATTAAGCCATAAGGTAGCGAACCCTGAAGCAGTTCTCAATCAGTCTTGGCGCCAAATACGTGAATGGGCAGTGACATGCGAGTAAATGCCGCGTGGCATCCGTAAGTGCAAAATTCCAGAATCGTAGGTCACTAGGCCAGTTGGTTCACCGACAATAGTTTCAACCAGAGTGGCACACGTTGAAATGAAATGATAGAACACAGTGAATACCCTCTATACTTCTAGCTCCCCATTGTAGTTTAGCGTGATCCGGTTATGTTCTTTCAGCCGCGCGCATACATCGCACCTCCTTTGTTCAAACTGCAGTGTTCATTGACTCCTTAGACACTCTGGTCTTTAAGAAGCCTGCTTGCTTCCGCCGCACCCTAGCTGTGCTGTGACGAGGCGACGAGCTGCTGAATGGAGAGAACAGCAAAACAACTTATTTCTCTATGCGGGCAAGGGCGCCAAGAATCAAACTGCAACGGTTTCACCTCGACAACGTAGTTGAAGGCAGTCCTGAAATCAGGGGCCTACAGACTGTAGTCTGTAGGGTAGACTGTACAGACTGTAGACTGTAGACTGTAGTCTATAGACTGTAGACTGTAGACTGTACAGACTGTAGACTGTAGTCTATAGGGTATACCCTATAGGGTATACCCTATAGCTCACCCCCTACTGCATAGAATGAGAAGCACCGACACACCAACACAGTCAGATTCTCATTTTAGCAGACATCTTTGATTTTTTAATCTCGTGCTTCAAGCACCGCCATCTTGAAAATGGCGCTCGTCGCTCCCTTGCTGTTCTACAGAATGTGAAGCACTGATACACCTGTACAATCACCATGGAGCTATAAGGCGGATTCTCAGTTTAGCGAGCCTCTTTAGCTTTGGTCTCACACGACAAGCGCCGCCATCTTGAAAATGACGCTCGCCGCTCTACATTCATTATGCCCGTGACAAAGCAAAACTTGTGTTTGCAAGACTTTGCAAAACCTAATCTACTCGTTTTACGAGACAGGGCCCAAAACCATGATATGATTATGCAGACAAGCCGTGGTGGAGGGCTCCGGAAATTTCGACCAACTCAGAGTTCCGTTACCTGGCTCCTAATCCAGAGACATTCCACAAGCGGCTGGTCGTATGCGATTGGCTAGAATAGGGGTTTCTTGTAAGGCGCCCTCGAAATTCACAAACGCAACCGTATGTCGAACACGCAAGCGCGGTACAGAGATCGTTTCTCGAAATGAAGAACGTAAAGAATCTAATAAAAAAAAAATAAACACCCCATTGACGCTTTCTTCAGCGAGATGCTGCATTTCTGGTCCGCCTGTCCTTTTGCTGCTTTGTTTCTTTATTTATGGCTTTCGTTCCTTTTTATCTTTTTTCGGTACAAACTCTGGTCGAAACGTAACGCTAGTGTCGCACGGTGCACTTTCGATCGCGATCGAGCCCGATCGTGGCCGAGTTCCTCGACCGTCATGGGCCTTCTTCCGCGGCTTGCGCAACTGAGACAATCGCAATCAAGTAATCATATTCGGGACGTTCACTATCGAAAGTGACCACGTGGCACACGCTTGGTTTGATTAGCAGGTCTCTACTTCAACACACGTTCGTGCTTCACAGACGAAGTAAACGTGAGCCAGAGTCTCATTTGCGATTCGCAATAGCGAAACTCGCAAAACCTTAGTGTTCGCACCATCACCTAGCGTCATTAACGCCTTAGACGAAAGAATAAGGTTATCTACGAAAGATAACCGGATGCAGTTCACTAGAAGACCCACAAGCGCCAGGAGGGAAGGTTGGGTGAGGGAGCGTGTTCAGAAACGCATGTGTGATATATATATATATACGACAGACAGCGGCGCGAACTCGGACGTGTTCGCATCCGATGCACGGAGCCCCCAGCAGTATCGCCTTACGCTCGAAACAGCGCCAAGCAGAAAATAAACGACACACGGGGGGTGCGGGAGGCCGGATGCACGGCGGCTGGTGGCAGCGTGAATGCCTACCTTGATGTCGTCCACGGGTTCCGGTTTCACTCTAACCGCCGATGTCGTAGTCGTCGACGGCGGCGGTTGCGGCGGCGGACGGCGGTGCTTGGGGCGTCGCTTGGACGACGGTGACGATTTGCTGTCGCCCACGGTGCCGGCACTCATTTCACCGGGGCCGCCGAACGGACGCGGCGCGTTGCTTCTCGGTCGCACGCGCCGATGAAGAGAAGGCACCGCACCCCTTTTTTTTTACGAAGAAACACTCTTGACACGATCGAGACACACGGGGCGACCACACGCGCACGACCAGGGAACGCGGCACTTGGCCACCGTCGCGACGGACGGGCCGCTCGATTTTAGCGCTGCCTCTCCTCGAAGCGCAGACGACGTGCGGCAGACGACGCCGAGCTCGGGACCGGATGTAGCGCGCGTCACGGGGGGCGCCGTAGTCGCCCTCGGCGTCGTCTGCTACAACTTCCGGCGCGGAAACGAGAATTTGTGGCGCCACGTCGTGGCAGCGCGTTGAGTCTATAGCGACAAGATGGCAAGGCCTCGGAGAAGGTCGGCCACAATCCGTGCTACGAAAGACAACGCGCGAGTTTTGAATTCGTAGAATTGGAGCCGAAACCAATATCTCTTGTACACGTCCTCCGTCCATTCGTTATACGTTTAATGGAAAAAAAGTTGCATGAAGTTCAAGCCAGGATCATTAAGGCGGAAGACGAGCAGAAATATTCCAGCGAGGAATCACGTACGTATGACACTCTGCGTAGAAGTGCATGTGCGGCATGAAATGTTGTTATGTTGTTATGTGGGGTTTAACGTCCCAAAACCAGCTGTGATTATGAGAGACGCCGTAGTGGAGGGCTCCGGAAATTTTGACCACCTGGGGTTCTTTAACGGTGCGGCATGAAATACCGACTAGGGAGTTGAACAGACACGTGCGAGCAAGTAAAATGAGACGCCCCAGCGACGGAAACTGGTAAGCAGGATTGTAAGGGTAAAACAGAACATGATCCGCATACGTTAAGTTAATGGTGGCGATACTGGTGACAGTTTGCACAAGCGGCTTTTCATGAATCAGCGCAAAAACTCAAGCTTCTTTGCTTTGAACTCCTAAGACACCTGGGGCAGGTACTCAAGTGACATCGGGTGGTTATCTATCACGTTATTGCTTGTCATGTCTTGTTACGTCTTCAGCGCTGAACCACGACTCTTTCCTGCAGTTTCTGTCTCATTTATTCCTAATATTGCCATGGTTATGACATTTAGCTTCTTTTTAAATTGTCTAAGTTATATGCGAGCCATATGGAGACATGTAACAGTACCGGTCAGTTGTGCCTGAGTAAGCTACCACAGAAGCTGCCCAAGGGAACTTAACAGCGAAATTCGGGTTCATCACAAGCACCCCACGAATGACGTCAGAGTGCCATTGTTTCCTCACCATTGTTGATTGCTAGCGAAGAGAACAACGCCCATAAAGCGAAAACAAAAGAGGAGAAGCGACACCCTAAACTTCGCAACTTCTGTTCCCAAAACGACTATATGCAGAGAAATGAAGCACGCACGAAGTGCATTGTGAGGACTACGAAACCTCGGCGCTGCAAGCGCCCTCCGGTGTCCGGTGACGGAGGCCGTGTCGGATTCAAAATGAGGCGGAAAGGATAAAAAAAAAATAAAAAGTGGGAGGGTGGGGGCGACATTTGAGTTTCACAAAAATGCTTTTCTTTTTTCCCTCGTTCACTTGTCTTTTTATGCGTCCTCGGCGGACTGCCTCCTACAGTTTCTTTGTTCATACCCGCCTTCGACATTAGCGCCGACATTATTATTTCCTTTCTCTTTTTGGCCTTTAATTAGAGCACAGTGACGGAGAGAGCGTTCAAGTTATACACATACTTCAACAGCAGCAGCAGTAGCAGCAGCCGATGCATGGCCAAACGAGAAACCAGAGAAGGTCCTTTTAATTTCCGAACTTGTGTTTCACCACTGTCTGGGACCGTTGTGCCCCGCCTTCTCCCATTCTGTCCGCCCTTAAGCGCGCGCGTTCGTATCGCGTTTCGCGCGCCATATTTATTTATTTATTTTTATGTTCCCTAATTCATCTCCTTATCTTTCTTCCTCTCTTGCGGCGGAAACAAATCAAAGGCCAACGACTGACTTGGCTCCAAAAAAACGAGAAAACCAAACGAACCAACATTACAAAGTCGAAACAGGATATATCATACAAATATTCGCACAGCGAGAGAGAGAGGGGGGGGGGACGACGGGATACCAGAAGCAAAAACAAAGAAACGTTTGCTTTTTTCGCGCGTCTGTCCGAACAGCGGGACAGTGCCGTCGGCAAGGAGGCGATGGCGGTGGTTATATAGTCGTGGGTGGGCGTGTTTTTGAGTCTGTCTCGCGTTACGGCGCTGGTGTCATGTGGTCTCCGGCGCATATGCTGGGGACACATGACCTCTGGCGGTGCTTCTATCTTGCCCTTTCCCTGTCGCTGTAACTCCCTCCTCGCCCCCACATCTCTCTCTCCCTCTCTGTCACTCTATCTGTCTCACTATTTCCTCTTTTTGACTGCGGCGCATGCGATCATGGAGCATTCTGTTCGCCCAGCGCGTTTCCGCAGCTCCAATCACTGCAAACTGCGCGCCTGAGATCAAGTTTCTATGTTTTAGTTGTTCTTTTTTTTTTTTCGCTTCGTCATTCCACCTGCCTTCAAACTTCACAGCGTGGTGGGTGATGCGGCTAAAATAGCGTTGTCTGGGGGATTTCAGCCCTGATCCCGTCGGCCGGTTCGGGACTTAAATTTCAGTGCGTGTCGTCACGAAAATGCGGCGACAACGATGTCGCATTCACCGATTTCGCGGAAATTGTAAGGGAGATAATGTTGGTATAGCAGGGGTAAAAGAAATGACCCGGAATAGGTGGAAATTCAGCGAGGAAATATAATGAGAATTTGTCTAGTAAGGATGACCTCAGTGCCTTTGCTCACGCTTTTGGTGGAGGACGTAGATCACTGCAGAGAACGGTCTTTAATGAGAGTTCGACTTACGTTGTATACGTGCGTAATGGGCAAATGGTGAAGCTCAGGATTCCTCAACTGACGTGCGTATACACGACATACGCTCACCAGCGCAAAAATGCAAGAAATTTATAGGAATTCGCAAGTATGTGTGGCATTTGGGTGATACACCTATAGGCCTCTATATTCTAGCGTATAGAAACTGGGAGTTGCCCTATTTCATTAAGAAATGACTACTGATGCGATATCAATCCAACAGTAGGCAACTCCCGATGTCAAGCATAATGCGGAATTAGGCTTTCTTGTTATGTGGGGTTTAACGTCCCAAAACCAGCTCTGATTATGAGAGACGCCGTAGTGGAGGGCTCCGGAAATTTCGACCACCTGGAGTTCTTTAACGTGCACTGACATCGCACAGCACACGGGCCTCAACATTTCTCCTCCATCGAAATGCAGCCGCCGCGGCCGGGATTCGATCCCGCGACCCTCGGATCAGCAGCCGAGTACCATAACCACTAGACCACCGTTGCGAGGCGCGGAATCAGATGTGTACACCAATGGGGGGAAGAAATTGTGCAAGCATCCTCCTAGGATAATGTGAGAGCAAAGTCACATAGTATAACTAAATACAGCAATAGTGAAACAAGGGAGCGCTTTGAAGCTACAATAAATGGTAGGCGGTGCGTGGTATTTGGAAAAAGACTAAAAGTAGCAGAGCTATCGCTAGAGAATGCAGTTCTGCGTTTGAAATCGGCGTTTCTTTTGTCGAAGTCCGAAATGAGAGAGAGATCAGTGGGCCATTAGGCATCGATGCCCATCAAAGACAACCACAAATGAGACATTACTATATTGCGTCAGAATTTATGGTGTTACGGTATTTATCGGAATTTGGGGTGTCTTACGGACTACCGCAAGTCCAGTTTGCTGGAGCGTAACGGAGGGTTCTCCATTATGAACATTTCTCCCCCTCCCCCCCCCCGGAGCCCCTCTTTTCTTTAACCTAATGTACACGTCTCGGTGTTTGCGTTATACAAGCGAGCGTGAGGCCCCGGACAGCTTCAATTTCATGACTGAAACTCGTAAGCCGATGCCATTAATTGTGAGAGAGTCAGTGACTATCTTTCTCATCGCTACAAACTGTTCTGTTGTTTTGACGTCATCGGGAAATTTGTTTGCGGAAGACTGGCTCAGGTGTCTCCACCGGGACGAATTTCACTGTTAAGCCATCCACAACAAAAGTAACGATGGTGCTGACATTGCAAGCATGACATTGTGAGACCTTCGTGACATGTTCTTATAAACATCCTTCGAAACTAATTGACTGCGCTATCAATTTCGTATTTTTACCATTCTTTCTTGCGTTAGCGTTGTTGTATATGCTGACCTATTTGCACCATTATCTTTTATATAATTTGTTCGATCTCAAAAGAACTGTTTTACGTAGGGGGTTTCCCCTGATTGTACTGTTGAATAATCATACACCAACTTACGGCGTTATTTGTTGTGGTTCTGCTTTTATTTATATTGTTAACTTTTCTTCCTCTTTTTTTTGTCCTATGCGCTGTTCGTTGCTGTCATTCTATAGGGGGCCGTCACCCCGCCAAGCTACTCACTGCTCTAGCATTCAATGACTGCTCCTTTCGTTCACTAAAAGGTAAATAAAACACTTCATTTATATTTTATGAAGGTAGAAAACTAATATAAATTGCTCCCAGAACAATAACGAGCGACGGCTAATTAACAGACGAACTTAGACATCGAGACCCCATAGTGTCACACACATCTATATTGAAGTGCTCGGGGCTTTATGATAATTAGTTGCGGGTATGACTTTGTCGGAAGTGTACATATACGCGTACGTTCGTATCCTAGACACCCCCCCCCCCCCCCCTAATCTCCGCTGCACTTTCTTTTCTTCCTACAGTGTCTTCGTTATAGGGGTGTTCGATCGTGGTTTTCAAGCAGGAAACCAATCCGATAAAACAGACAAGCAGCAAGCTCTCTCGATATCTGTTTTCTTGGTCGCAAGATCTCGCGCGCCTTTCTAATTTCAATTTACCGCGCTGTACGTCATATTAATCACGATAATTTAAAGGATTGCCATTTTCTCGGTAGACAAAACGGACGCGCTGATATGTCTCCGCCTCGGGAGACACCGAACACCAGCGGTATACGCTGCATGTGCTTCAGGGATTCTCTCTATACGTTTCAGCCGTGATTGGGAGATCCCCACGCTTTCATCTGGCGGACGCATGGCGCGCCAGGACACACCTTTTACGTATAAAGAGCCACTCGCCTTTCCTCATGTCGTCACAGCATACGTATAAAATGAGTACCTCGCAGAATAATGCGCCTCCAGCCGCGTTATACCTAGAGCCACATACATAACGCAGCCCAACGAAGCGACATATCCGGTTACACAGCTTAGCCAGTGCCGGTATAGCACGCGTGGGAGGCTGCGCGCATCTGTGTGACTTTCGGCTCATTAGACGGAATGGCATCTCCTCCATTGTAGCGGGCTTTCGTTACGGTCTTATTGTCGAGGTGTAGCATTGCGCCTAAAACCTACCCCGCGCGGTGCGCGGTTCGGGTTGCATGTGTGCTCTAATAGCTCCATTTGCCTAATTTGAACAACGTATGCGCGTTCCCCGTTAGGCGACATCGTATATGGAAGCTGCCGTTTCTTTGGCGCCCCTATATGAAGAAACCTTCGGTCTGCTAGAGAGATCGGAGGCCCGCCTTCTCTCTCGGGTTACCCCCTGCTCCTTAATCTACATATAGAGAGATGTATTACCAACTCTCGTGTGCTGGCAAGCGCTATGGTGCTCGCGAAGAAGTGTATACACGCATCAACGTGGCTCTGGTTTCACAGTACGTGTGCCCTTTTTAATCGGCAGAATAGGTACAGGGTTCTCGGATATGCCAAACTTGAGCTTAATGTTCCAGGGGATAAACATTCATTGTATGTCGGAGAGTCTATAGACTCTCCGATACAATGAGTGTGCGCACGCATGTATGCGTGCGCACATTGCTGCAACGTGTATTATACAGTTGAATCGCAGAGGCCCGAGGTGTGTTTGTCCTATGTCCATTTAATGGCTTAATTTTTCTGTACCGCGCGACACTTAATTTTCGTCACGAAAACTATATATCTATTCGGATTTATGACGCCAATTCCCTAGGCCTGCACAATTTGCTTCGATGCGGCAGGACCACCAGATAATACCAAGGTCGCAGACCTATAGGAATAAAGCTAATGAACGTGACAATAATACAAGGCAGGAGTCGGCGTGGTGTGGACAGCGGTGTACTACTTAACAACACCGTAAATACCAGTCGCACATGCAAGGTTGGTCTTGATCTGAACACTTCTGTGCAGTTGCTCTGCGATTGCTGTCACATTGTGCATGCGCCTGCAATCGTGCAAATACATGCTGTTCACGGTACGTGGTTAGGAGCGGCGGAAAGTTCATACAGAAGGGTTCGTTATGAAGAACTCTAAGGCATGCCGCACGGGTGCACAGAGGAGATAGTCAGACAACACACGCAACAGCGTTTTTGTTGCTTGTTTTGTTCTTTCCGCACTTTCTTTGGTGGTAATTTGTGTTATCGGTGGCATGGTTAAAGCTACGTGCTTCCAAAGGCACACTACACCTATGGAACGAAACATACGGGAGATCATGACGGCTGCAGAAGAAAAAAAAAAAGTTTCACACTTGTGCAATCTGAGTAAACAACGTAGCTTGCAAGCAAGCGCCAACAACGTGCGAACGCTGACTGACTTCTTTTTACATAATCTTCTTCTCTCTGTCATCTTCCTTCCTTTCTTTATCTCTTCATATACTGAGCTCTCTCCTCCTTTCCCTCCCCCTCACTTCTCTTTCCAACCCCCTCCTATATTAAACTGTACATGGCCATGCAGTTCACCCTCTCACCTACTTTCCCTCCCCTGTCTGGTGGATATATTTCGCTAATCGGGCATCAGATAGATAGATAGATAGATAGATAGATAGATAGATAGATAGATAGATAGATAGATAGATAGCTCCTCGTTTCAATATGCAACCGAGTGCAGGAAGAGAGCGGCGCCACGTTATCGGATCACGCGCATCACGCAGGAAACGAGGATAACCTTCAGACAGGAAAACGGAGGCAGGGCAGTCTATTTCCCATGGCAATGCGGCGCGTCCCGTGGCGGATGCGTGCGCGTCGCGTCCGTCCCACCGATCCGCGCCATGCACCGCGGTGTCGGATGCTGCTGGATGACGGCGAGAGTCACGAGCGCGCAGCAGCCCGCTTGCTGCCGTATAGAATAGCGCCGCCCCGAATACTATTCGGCATCAGGGACGGCGACGACGACACCGCACACCACCAGCGAGCGTCGCGCGGAACGCTGGCCGAGCATGCCATGCTCCACCACGATCCCACAGCGGCGACGCGTTCTCCGATTGCGTCCTGCTCGATCGCGTATCAACGGCGCCGAGCCGTTCTCGCGGTACCCGACGGGACGTCGTCGTCTCTTTCATCTATGCAAGCCCACAGTGGATCCCATGCTAGTCACTCTTACTCGTATTTCCATGCCGCACAGGTTCAAGTCGGGGCGGTCGCATTTCCGATGGAGGCAAGAATGTCAGAGGCCCGCGTACTGTGCGTTGTCAGTGCAAGAACCCCAGGTGGTAAAAATTTGCGGCACCCTCCACTACGGCTTTTCTCTCCTTTCTATCTCTTTCGTTTCAAACGGGCGCCAAGTAGGAGGACGTTCCATCGCGCCGTATTGCTACCGAAATATCATTCCGCAACAGAAAATCATCAACTCATACCACATGCTTACTCTACCTTATTTTTCTACTCATACCACACGCTTATTAAGTTATTCTAGCTTATTTTTACCCCGTCACGGTGTTCTAGTGGCTATGGCACTCGGCTACTGATCCGAGGGTCGCGGGAGCGAGTCCCGGCCGCGGCGGCTGCATTTCGATGGAGGCGAAATGCTGAGGCCCGTGTGCTGTGCGATGTCAGTGCACGTTAAAAAACCCCAGGTGGTCGAAATTTCCGGAGCCCTCCACTACGGCGCTTCTCATAATCAGAGCTAATTCTGGTACGTAAAACCCCAGAAATCAATCAATCTACCTCATTTCTTTTAAACAGATGCGACAACTCTACCCTGATGTGAAGCACCTTGCGCGCCCTTATAACTGTCACTATAGGTAATGACAGCCTCAAGGAGCGCAACAATAATGTGCATAATCCTGTACAGGAGCACCTTATAGGTTTGCACTGTCTGGATTCTGGATGTGAGCCTGGGCTCTACGATAGCAAGGTTTTGGCCAGGCAGGGGGATAGGATGACGCGAGAGATTATTGAAGCGTTTGAAATTGCCCGCAAAGAAGACGAATGTGTCAGTATGGCCTCACTGGCCCTGTCAGAAAAAGAACTTCAGTACCTCGATAGGGCCGCATCCAGTAACGCAAGTTAATGGATGTGTGTACGTGATCGTGTGTTAACGGTCTTTGTTGCGAGTGCTGACTACGCACTCGATGATGATGACGCTTTGTTTCTTTTTTTATCCATTTGATTAAGTACGCCGATGTAATGTCGCTTCTCTTTCGACCTCACCCACGCTCTATATAAAAAACAACGTCTTGCTCTCCGTTCAAATCCAGTTGTAAGTTTGAGCTTGCCCTTGTCGTACTCTGTGTCCTTCGTTGTTAAGGGTACGCAAAATAGTCCCACCATGAACAGCCACCAACTAGCCCAAATCAGTACCCTTCTATGTCACCCACAGTTTCTCCGAGAGGCTACACATACTTCTAACTTCGTACATCGCATGTAACCGAAACAAACCGATAACTACAGAAATGAAATTATAGGTGAATAGACTTACACGTTTTCTCTCCTCTGTGAGAGTAGAACATGGAAATCCTAATCCTCCATTGAAATGACGCCAATCGACCCACTACTCCCCTTTGAAAAGGTTGCATTACGTCGGTTTTGTTTCCTCCTGTGATTGGTAGGCGGAGTAACACCGACTTGAGCGGTCCGTCTGCCCTTGGCGCCAGCTGCTGCTTTTTTTCTTCTTTCTTTCATTTTTTTTTTTTTAGGGTTGTATCATACTCTAAGCGAGAAACACTGCCTTGTGTTCCGAGCAATTGAGCAGTGCCCATGTACGAGTATAGTGCGTATTCTTCAGTGTATGATCGTATTCTTACCCCTACAGAACTTACTCGTACCCTCTAATATTACTAATATTAATAGTACTCCCTAATATTATAGCTCGACGTAAGTTCCACGACATCAATCGTTTCCCACACATATTGGACCAGCTAAGTGAAACAAATAAGCGGGAATGTTCAGGTCTCTGTGCGCCAAACAAACGCAGTAAGTGATTTAATGCACACTCCCAGTATGTGCCTCAGTATCGCTTTTACCATCATCTCATTTCTCCTTCGAAGAAAAAAAAATTGTCTACCTCCAATCTACGCTCTGAACGTGGTTGGACGGTGAAGCTGTGAACTACACGCACACCGATTGCCCATTGCGGCGTCGCTTGGATTTCACGTTGTTGTCCGAGAGCTGCTGGGTTTTGCCTACGACGCTGATGAGCAAGTCGGTGTTGTCCTTTCGTCGAGCATTACATTCTCTCTACTTTCCGTGGTCTAATCATAGTAGCCTGCAACGAACTGAATGAGTTGCTAGACCGGTCTCTGCTCTAGCAACCGACCGAGCCGCAGCTCGAGTCACGGACACCGGGAGAACGCGGGGGAACGCTGTCGGCGTCGGCAGCAGCTGTACGCGTCCCACTATCGCCCCTTTCCCTCCTCTTCTCTACGTCGTTTCCGCTATGCTGAGCGACTTTTTTTATTGCTACAGGAGTACCTCTGCAGGAGTACAGGAACGCACTCTCTTCTCTCCACCCCTGAAGATGCTCCCCTCCCGTCTCAGTCCTCCCGTGATGGGTGCAATGGAGATTTTGCTGAATTCTATTCAAATTTCAGCGTTCGCCCTGCTCTCGCCCCGTGTGTTGTGACATTTTGTTACTTTGGCGCCTCTTCATCATTTCTAATGCGTTGGTTTTTTATTTACTAATGTAAAAAGTTTATTTCGGGGGCAATTGCTCACATTATCAATCTTATGTTATCAACCGGTGTTTTCCCACAGAGACTCAAAATAGCACGAGTAACAGCCATATTTAAAGGTGGACCAGAAATAATTTATCAAATTACCACCCCATATCGGTCCTCCCTATTATGTCGAAAATATTTGAAACTGTGATTAACCAAAGACTAGTCTCATTTTTTGACAAACACAAAATTCTCTCTAGCAGTCAGTACAGTCAGTATGGTTTTCAAAAAAACAAATCGATTGAAAAAGCATTGTGCTATATCAAAGATAGTATACTTACAAACATAGATAGCAAAAATTTCACACTTGGTTTATTTCTAGATCTAAAGAAAGCGTTTGATTCCATAAAATATGATATCCTGCTGGAGAAACTGTCTAGGTATGGGGTGCGGGGAGTAGCACTAGAGCTCATTAAAAACTACCTGAGTCACCGGTATCAAGTTGTGCAAGTAAAAAACGCCACATCATCGAAACTAACCTTAACACAGGGAGTTCCACAGGGGTCAATACTGGGACCGTTTTCTTTCCTTGTTTACATTAATGATATTGTAACTATACCCAACTCTCCTGAAATTATTATGTATGCCGACGACACCAACATCTTCTTTAAATCCACATACTTAAAAGATATGGAAACTAAGGCCAACCAGTACCTTGCATCGCTCTCGGCTTGGCTAAGACAAAACAGGCTGCAACTTAATATAGCAAAAACGAACTATGTTATATTTCGTGCTCTAAACAAAAATATCAGCCAGGAAATAGCCCTAACTTTTCAAGGGCAACAGTTAACTAGGGTGAAAGAGCAAAAGTTTCTTGGTGTCTGGTTCCAAGAACACCTTTCGTGGAATGTTCACGTTAATAATTTAGTTACCGAACTATCCAGAGCCGTTGGATGCTTGTATAAAATTGCACCCTAATACCTATCTGGCTGAAGCAAAACTTGTATAATTCATTGTTCTACTCGAGATTATCCTACGGAATACTGGTTTGGGGTACCACAACAAAAACCAACTACAACAGGCTTATTCTTCTACAAAAGAGGATATTGCGCATTTATGAAAACTATCAGGGGCCGTGTTACCAACTAAGCACGTCACCGCTATTTTTAAAATATCGAATGTTTCAAGCAAGCCAAGTTTATGATTTTAAATTATTACAGCATATACATACCAATGCACTACATGTAGATGGCAGGAGTAACGAAGCCCCATACGATATGAGACTGAAGAGAAGACGGACACTAAAAACAAGGACTAACTATGGTAAACAAACAACCAGTTACCAAGTGCTAACAATTCTAAATAAGCAAGAAGGTAATATTGAATTCAATACGACTAGAAATGCATTCAAAAATAATGCAATGGAAATGATACTAACACAGGGTTTAAGAGAGTGATTGTTAAAACAATATGTGTACGTGTGTGTACGTGTACATATATATAAATGTGTGTGGTTTTTTCTATAGTAATTATGCATATGCTTACGTTCGTATCTTCATCTCTGTATACTGTTGTAATTTATATGTTCAGCGCTGCACCTTACCGTTTTTATATTAGTTTTTCTTTCCTCCTATCAGCATTTCTCTTTTTTTTTCATATGTAATGGCCTATGTTTTGAAGAAAATAGTAGCACAATAACTATGCGAGCGTAATGGTATGTAAGTTTTTCTGTTTTTCCTGATGAATTGTATCGCAAGTTGGTATGTAATGGTACGTAAGTTTTTCTGTTTTTCCTGATGAATTGTATAGCAAATTATTACAATTTTGTGTGTTTTTTCGTTCACTGTCAATGAACTACCATTATATAATGCAATATGGTGTATTAACATGTTTACGGGTGCAGGGGCCCCTGTCAGGCGTTGCTCGCCTTTAGCTCCTGTACCTTTCTTGAAAAAGTATTCAAGATGAAATAAAGATTCATTCATTCATTCATTCAAAAACCCATTCTCATGTGTACTCTTAATTAAATGAAGGCTGCGGATCCCGGTTATGCACATATATATCTTTCTCAATAGGCCTGAGGTTTCTTTGCGTTGTATAAAGCTGACGTGCATGGACCCAACGCCACCAGTGCTCGTAGCTCGGTTGCTTTTGACCGCCCAGTTGAATCGGTTATGGCCGGTCAATTGGACAGACAGACAGACAGACCTTTCCGTGTTTAGGTATAGCCCAAGAAAGACTATCGTCTGGGTCCTTCAGAGGGAACTTGCTGTCGTCTTTTATTTAATAAAAGTTCTTTAGTGGCTGAACAAGCGTCCCTGACTGTGTGTAAGAGTGGATGCTCCCAGATAAGTACCACTCTTACGTTTTACAGCTAAGCTGAGCTGTAAATAACTCGTCCATTCTGACCCCGAGAAACGCTATAGTGAGGGGTACGAGACAAAGATATGCGGCTACCTGCCACACATGAATGATTGAACGTTAACCTTTACAGTCTATGCCAAAAGCCAAATTACATTTAGATAGATAGATAGATAGATAGATAGATAGATAGATAGATAGATAGATAGATAGATAGATAGATAGATAGATAGATAGATAGATAGATAGATAGATAGATAGATAGATAGATCTTAGCGCTGAGGCATCGTCTCCCTGTCGAGGGAGACGTGAGCCCCAGTCACCAAAAACCTGCAGGACAATTTGAATATTTATTACAAACCAGCTGCCGCACATTGTACATGTACTATTATCATGTATACAGCTTCGGTGAACAATCACTTTCACAGAATGGAATGGCTCATGATTTTTTCCTTTTCTTCCCCCCCTTTCTTTAAATCCCGCCTTCGATTCGCCATGAGACCACAATTGTTATATAAGGCCCTCCAACCGAGGCCCTTGCAGTCAAAACGCAGCGCTATGCAAAGGTGTGAGGCAGGCTTGGAGACCGTGTTTGATTATTACAGAGAAAAAAAATCCACGCATATCCACGGAGTGAATGATGATGAGTGGGCGAAGCTCCGGAGGTTCATCGGTAAAAACCGTGAATCTTCCGTGAATCTTGCCCAGTACATCATCAAAGATGGAAGAGTGAGAGAGCTCGCGCGCCGGGAGGCACGCGCCGAGGGCGAGCGCGAGCCTCCCGGCGCGCGAGCTCTCTGAGACCTAGAGGTGGCTACGACAACTACAAAGACAACGACGCCGGACTAGCCTATGCCATAAGGAGCTCGCCCCTAAAGGAGGAGGAGGAGGAAACAACTTTATTTTACAAGTCCGGCGAGTTGTTTGGGGATTCGGGCGAATATCCCCGCCTAGGTGTCATCCACGAGCCCTTGAGCTCTGGAGGCTTCCTCGGCCCGCTGGACGGCCCAAAGTTGGTCCTCGAGGTCGAAGCTGAGCAGTGCAGTCTGCCAGCGCGTTCGGTGCGAGGCTGCGTCCCCGTCGGGAACCCGCCCTCCTTCGCATGTGTTCCAGAGTTGCCCTGGCTTCGCAAAACTTGCAGGTTGAAGAATAAAGCTCTGGGTAACAGAGATTTAAGATCACCGGGTTCGGAAAAGTTCGTGTCTGCAGCTGTCGCCACATGACCGCCTGCCTCTTGTTCAGCTTTTGGTGTGGTGGTGGAAATTTGCACCTGGCCAATCTGTAGTGCTGCGTTATGTCCCTGAAACTGGTGAGGCGATCCTCCCACTCCCCGCTCGACGTCGCGGCGGCGGTGTTGACGGTGGCGGCTCGGTCCGTAAGCCCTCGAGCCGCCCCGTGCGCCGCCTCATTCCCGGCGAGCGAGCTGGTGTGTGCGAGCGCCCACAAGATGTAAACGTCCCTATACTCTTTTTTTCCCGCAAGCAAAATTCGTAACGCCTCAGGGGAGACGCGGCCGTTGGCGAAGTTGCGGACTGCTGTCTGCGAGTCGCTAATGACGATGTCGGCCGCGGTGGTGGTCACCGCGAGTGCGATAGCCACTTCCTCCGCCGTCTCCACGTGCTCGGTGCGTACGGTGACGCTCGTGATGCAAGCGTTCTTGTGATCTACTACCGCGGCTGCGAAGCCGCGCCTGCGCGCGTATCTGGCCGCGTCTACGAACACCGTGTTTTTGCTGTTGCTGTACTTCCTTTGGATATCCTGGGCTCTTTTTTCTCTCCTACCTCGGTGGTATACTGGATGCATGTTCTTCGGCAAGGGAAGGACGACTAACCTATCCCTGGCGTTACGTGGGACGTCGAGTTTGATACCGTGTTGAGCGTGATACCCGATCCCCAACTTCTCTAGTATGTTTCTGCCCGTCGTGCTTTTGGAAAGGCGTTCATATTGCGCTATGTTCTGCGCCTCTAACTCGCCCAGCGTATTGTGTAGGCCTAGATTTAGTAACGCATTCGTGTTTGTGGTGATCGGGAGCCCTATCGCCTGTTTGTAAGCCTTTCTGATTAAGCCATCCAGCTTCGTCCTCTCTGCTACCTGCCACTTAAGGTAGGGTGCCACGTACGTTATTCGGCTCATTACGAAGGCCTGAACCAGCCGGATCATGTTGCCCTCTTTCATGCCGCTGTGCCGGTTAGCTATGCGTCTCAGTAACCTGATAGTCTGAGCGACCGCGCCTTCCAGTCTTCTGATGGTCTCGCCGTTGTGGCCATTTGCGGTGATGTGCAAGCCCAGAACGCGTATTGTGTCTACTCTGCGCACGAGTTGCCCGTCGGAAGTCGTCAGTTGTATACCGGGACCTTCATCGTTCACTGCGCCGTTCGGCTTGCGGCCTCTTCGCGTTGGTTTGTAAAGTAAAAGTTCTGATTTTTCCGCAGAACAGCTCAGACCGGTGTTTTTTAAGTATTGCTCAACTGTCTCGATCGCACCTTGCAGCGTTTGTTCTATGTGCCCGTCGCAGCCCTCCGATACCCACAGCGTAATGTCACGGCGTAAAGGCTGTGATTGAGCCCTTCGATCTCTTGTAGCTTGGCTGGCAGCCCCACGAGAGCTATGTTGAAGAGCATAGGCGATATAACCGATCCCTGTGGTGTGCCGGCGCTACCCAAATCTATCTCTTCGGAAGTGAGCTCTCCAAAAGTAAGCTTTGCCTTTCTATGCGTGAGAAAATCTCGAACGTAGTTGTACGTTCGTTCGCCGAGGCCGAGTTCTTGCATTTTGGCCAATATGGTTGCGTGCGTTACGTTGTCGAAGGCCTTCTTAAGGTCCAGGCCTAGTATGGCCTTGGTGAACCTGGTTGGACTCCTAAAAAAAAAAGGAGGGGGGGGGGGGGGGCTTGCGGGGTTTTGCCTCGCTAGCTTCACATGATCATTAGCAGCTCTGTGCCAGAGGCCCGTGTACTGTGCGTTGTCGATCCACGTTTAAGAACCCCAGGTGGTCAAAATTTGCGGAGCCCTCCACCTTCCTCACCGACCAACGGCTCAGAAAGCAATGAAAGCGCTTTTGGCCTTTCCAAAAACATCTGGCCTAACCGAGCGCCTATGATATTATATAGGACTGCCCTGTAGGCATTCACCCTCTCTCCTTCTATTTACTTTTATTCCCCTTTTCCCATCCCCCAGTGTAGGGTAGCAAACCGGACTCATGACTGGTTAACATCCCTGCCTTCCCTTCCTTGTTTCTCTCTCTCTCTCCACCTTTTCTCTCCTGTCTATCTCCATCAGTCCCTTGCCCGCACCACAACGGACGCCGGCACGTGCTCCCGACACGGGCTCCAGAAAACAACGTCCCTTACCAAAACCACAATTATTATTGTTATAGTTCTATTCCATTCCCATACCGGCCTGTGTCATTCGTGCGGAAAGAGCGAACCTCCAGGGCACTATCGTCATCTCAGTGCTGACAGAAATATATTTCGAAGGAAGCTTTTAGAAAGTTTGACATAAATATGATCCTTCTGAGGTTCACTTCTTTTTCCTATTTGTTTTCTTGTTAGCTTATTCGCCCTGCATGCTGTATTTTTAGCCCCAGGAACGCTTGTGGCGTCTTCAGTTTTCCGCGCAAAAGACAACATATCTTTTCGTGCTTTTTGCCTAATATCTACATATTTGACTTAACGAAACGCACGCATGCACTCTAGAGACTTCATGCATATGTTTCAGCTAATGCCCCCCCCCCCCCCCTTTTTATTTTTTCTGTTTTCAGCTCATAACACCGATTCAATTATTTCCTTCTCCGTTCCTCAATTGTCCGCCGCGGTGGTGTAGTGGTTACGGTACTCGGCTGCCACCCAAAAAAACGCGGGTTCGATCCCGGCGAAAATGCCAGAAAATGCCAGATGGAGGCGAAAATGCCAGAAGCCCGTGTACTGTGCGTTGTCAGTGCACGTTAAAGAACCCCAGGTGGTCAGAATTTCAGGAGTTCTCCACTACGGCTTTTCTCTCCTCTCTATCTCTTTCTCCCGTTTCCCCCACTCACACGGACGCTTAGCCGTGCTCCCTATGATGGGCTGCAGAAATTAGCGTCCTTTCCTTCACCGAACCACAATCATCATCATACTCAATTACTCCCGCGTCTTCATGTGGTCTGAAATTTCATGACCAAACCACCAGGGTGCGTCGAACCGTTTCTACCGTAGTGAATCTTTTCAGAACGCGAGCACCTCGCGTGCGCGCTCGTTCCTGCGTTCCTAAGTTTAGGGCTACGGCGTTCGGCCGAGGTCTGCCGACCGACAACGTCGGCGCTTCCAGGCCACTGCGAGATTCCTACCTCCTGGACACCGCTCGGGACATCACTCTCCTGACGTCGAAACAATCCCGGAGGCCTCAGTCAAGTCACCGATGAAGCCATCCGGATTGCAAACACGTAAGCTGCATTGCAAAAAAGGGGTCAGGGGCGTTCAACAATAGGCCATGCTACCGACTGGTCATGTCCGACTGATTTCAGAACGAGGAAGGAAGGATAGATGGCTTAGGGCACCGCGTCTCACGGTTTGTTCGCCGCGGTGGTCTTTTTGATATTTATTTATTTATTTATTTATTTATTTATTTATTTATTTATTTACAGCGTTTGTGGTGCCTGACCGTGTATCTCGAATATGCGCGTTCGAACCCGGCCGCGGCCGCCACGTTTTCGATAGATGTCATTGCCTTTTGAATTTTGAAACCTTGTGTATTGAAATTATAAGTTTCTTCATGTATTTTACATTATTTACATTAGTGTTTATGTTCTCTAAAACCTGTTTCATTGTTGGTCACATATATGCTTTATCGATGTCATTGCCTGGACAAATTTTTCATCTATTTGTTCGTTTGTTTTATTGTACACATGCGATTTGCATGGTGCAACTCATTTATGCTTAATTTCCTATTGACAGCAAACTTCACACTGAGCATTGCGTCATTTTGGTGGGTTTTGAGTTTACGGGGGGCAGGCGCTTTGTCAGGCTTTTATGCCTTTTCGCCGGTCCCCTAGGCAAATTGTAGCTTTCTTCTTATTTTTTCTGCATTTTGCCTGAAATAAACTTCAAAACGATAGAGGTTCGTGCACTGTGCGGCGTCAGCCTGCGCTAAAAAGCCCGAGGTGGGCAAAATTTTCGAAGCCCTCCACTACGGCGTACCACTTCGTTCTACTCTTACGTTCTGACATGTCCTTTCAATGATTTGGCTTGGCATTGTAAGCGTTGATGCGGCGTGTAATAGCGAACACTCCTGAACTGTCCATCGTCTCTCTCTCTTTTCTCTGTTCTTTATAATATACCTGCGCTAGCTTTCTGTGTTTGCTTAAAGAGCGATCGCATTGCCTGCATTAGCGGCAATCTATGGGAACGTGCACAAGGTGTGATTACAGGTAATGCACTTCGACAAATTAATGAAGATAATAGTTTCTACAAGTGATGAACGCCCGCATAGTTACTACGATGAGGAAAAAAAAGTGCTCTTTCGATAACTTTTACGCCTCGCCATCCCCACGTAGTGCATATGCAGGATATGTCATTGTTATATCTTCTCACGCATAATGTTTTAGAGCTTTTAATCAACAAACGGTGAAAAAAGCCACGGAAAACGTGTAGGCTAACCGTGGCTGACTGAAATGTAGAAATAACAAGGAACTTGAGAAACGGATTCGTCCGAAGAGTGACATTGTTTTTACGAAAGATCTCGACGCCTCGATATTAATAACGCTATCACCTGTGCTTGTTAAAGTCGTGTATAGTTTGTCGCATCTTAACGCACGTGATCTGAAACCCAGCCCTCAGTTGTACGAAAGAAACCCCACACAAAGGTATAGTGGAGGAATGTACAACACCGTCTCGGACCGATTGCAGCAACCAGTTTTAGGCTGTCCGATCCTTTCTGTTGGCTTCGTGTATATTTCATTTCGTCCTTTAAATTACTTTTACCCGAGAAGAGCTGCGATAGACATGTGGTTGGTTGAGATGAGTCCTGCAACTGCAGCCACGTTCTTGGAAGAGGACGACGACGACCAGCAAGAGGAGTCGCCGGTGGGCAGCTCGTCGCCATTTGACCAGAGAAGCTTTCTGGACGCACTGGACGCCATGGTCGAACCCCCTGGGGATGGTCAGCCGTCGCCTCCAGACGCCACTGCGGAGGACCATCATTTCCCGCCAGACGGTACAGTGGCAGCACCATTGGCAGAACCGGCGACTACGGCGTCAGATGCGGTACGCGCAAATTCGGGGGTACATTTGATTGATTGATTGATTGATTGATTGATTGATTGATTGATTGATTGATTGATTGACCGCTCCCTTGTGCTTTACATCCCCCAAAAAAGGAACAATGGAGAATTTTACTTAGGCCTTAAGCATTGTCACCGGACCGGTGAACGACAACCCGAGCCCTAATTGCAACGGCACTGCGTTACGCATAGTTTGCCATGCTACTGCAAAGGTTGCGGAAGATAGCGACATTTTGCTCAAGAACCACACTACATTGTACGTGGCTGTCGTCCAACACCGCTTTATGCTAGGTATAAGAGTTTAAAGGGACACTAATGCGTCCCTTTAAACTCTTATGAAGAAATCAGTTTCTCCATAAGTGTTTACACCGATAAATCAGTTTATACCGATAAAGTGTTCTTCGAAAACTGTACCGTTGATGATTTCACCATCGTGCGTTTAATAATACGAGAGATAAAAAACATCGAGGTTTCACATTCAAACTGCGCTAAAATGTGCGTGCGAATGTCAGGGTGTCGTCACGGATTTCAATGTGCTTAGTGTGCTTTGTGTGTGTGTGTGTGTGTGTGTGTGTGTGTGTGTGTGTGTGTGTGTGTGTGTGTGTGTGTGTGTGTGTGTGTGTGTGTGTGTGTGTGTGTGTGTGTGTGTGTGTGTGTGTGTGTGTGTGTGTGTGTGTGTGTGTGTGTGTGTGTGTGTGTGTGTGTGTGTGTGTGTGTGTGTGTGTGTGTGTGTGTGTGTGTGTGTGTGTGGAGTTCACGGACGCACGCACTCACCTCGCTTTTACACACAGTTACACAGTGAGTGGTTACGGGCCTTCTCGTCGTAATCTCAACTCGTACATGTGTATACGGTTGGATGGATGGACGCAAGGGCGGATGGTGGATAGGTGAGTGGGTGGGCGGGTTCTCTGTCATTCACGTACACGTGTTACACGCAGGCAACCGACACCAACAAGGCCGCTCCTTCGTTCAGCAGCGGAGTGCAGCACGGATACCAGCTGCGGTGGCGCATTCCACGGCCTCCAAACGCGTTCATGCTGTTTGCACAGGAGAAGAGGCGTTCGGTGGCTGCCGAAAACCCAAACGTAGGCGAAGCGTTGCTTCTTTCCTTTTGTTTTTTTTAAACGGAATTGCATGTATAGCGCAAACTTTAACACAAGCGCGCTCTATAGAGGCCTGATTTAAAACTCTAAATATTGCAGCGTCGTGTGAAACGCTACTCGAAGAACTGAGTTTGTGAAATTGTTCCGCTAAGTCTTGTCGTCAGATCGGGCGACAAGGGGGAGGTTTGTGAGCGCTTTCTCACAAACCTGGTTGTCAGGCGAAATGAACCTTGGGCCGGGTTCATAAACCTGCTCTTTCGTAAGCGCTCTTTGCCATTGGCCAACGGGCTTCGCTAATGACATGTGCAGGGTCAGGATTGGCTGAAATTTTCTCTCACGAACATTTTTTGTCGTAAGTTGTTTTTGAGAATAAGGGCTCTCGTCTCTACAGCCACAATAACACCTTGGTTATCTGTTATTCGTGCGCAGGAAAATAACCAGCGCGTCAGCAGCCGGCTCGGCAAGTTGTGGCGGTCCCTCAGCGCCGCCGATAAAGAACCGTATCAGCGCAAGGCGGCGGAAGCAGCTGCCGTCCACCGGAGGAAATACCCAGGTATTTTTTTTTTTTGCTCACGCAGCTGTTTGGTGATTGCGATAAGATACTGACGACTATTTAAGTCACAGAAATGCTACAGCTGGTCATGATTAGATAGATAGATAGATAGATAGATAGATAGATAGATAGATAGATAGATAGATAGATAGATAGATAGATAGATAGATAGATAGATAGATAGATAGATAAAAATCGCTTTGTGTCTGTTGCTCTTCTTCGTCCTTCACTAGCTGCATGCACTGCAGGGTAAAACCTGGAAAAACAACATTGAAACTTGTGCACTGACTCGTGTTCCCAAACGCGTGTTCCCAAACGGGTCTTAGTATCTCGATTGTCCATTGCCAATGGCGAACGGATGAAATGAATCGGTCACGCCAGCGTTGTCAGCTGCTGGGTCGGAGCGTCGTGGCGGCTTGCATGTTCCTTCCGTGTCGCAGCACTTACCTCACGCGTTCTGTCCTGCCAAAGTACGAGACACTCGGGTATTCCTTGAGCCCTTCCGAAGAGCTTCAGCGCCGCTACGGTAACTATTATAGCTTTCAATACTTGTCCACTTTCGTTTTTAATCCGTTGAAATTATAGGAAACGTAATAATACGAAGAAAGGGAAGTGTATAGCGGGTACCCCCTGAAGAGGAAAGCGTAAAACAGCTGCACCTTACCGGTACCCACCTAGCTACGGGGCAGAAGCTTGGAGGCTCACTAAAAGGAATCAAGTTGAGGACTACTCGGTGAGCAAAGGAACGGAAGATGATAGGTGTAACGTTAATGGGGGGCAAGAAGAGACCGGAGTGGATCAGGGAACAAACGCGTGTTAAGGACATAATAGTAGAAATTACGAAAAAGAAATGGGCGTGGGCAAGGCATGTAATGCGAAGGCATGATAACCGTTGGTCATTAAGGGTAACAGATTGGTCCTTGGAGAAGGCAAGCGTGCAGGGTGCGGCAGACAGTTAGGTGGGCTGAGAAAAAGAAGTTTGCTGGGATAAACTGGTCGCAGCTAGCACAGAACCTGGATAACTGGAGACGTGTAGGAGAGGTCTTCGCCCTGCAGTGGGCGTAGAAGTGATGATGATGATGATGTGAACCGCGCATACCGAAACGGTCCGTGTCGTTCCGCAGACTATGTGTACAACCCGCGCGAGGCCCGCCGACGCAAGGAGCAAGAGCGCAGGGCCAAGGCGATTGCCGGCAAGGTGAAGAAGGACACATCAGCAGACGAGGAGCCGGAACAGGGCACATCGGCGGCTCAGAGTCCAAGAACCCCGGACTTCAGTCAGCTACCACAACATCCGCCATCACCGCCGCCGCTGCTGCCGATGCCACAAAGGGTCAGACGACGCACAGCCTGTGTGGCACGGGGCACCCAATTCTGCTTGGGTGAGGCAACGCCAACCGGTAGGCCTACCGCCATTGTACCACCCACGCTACCGGCGCGATCGGCTGCGCGACAGAACAACGTAAGTATACGAAGGCATTAAATAGAGACCGTGCCGTCTGATTTACGCAGGAGTGAGAACACGCCAAAAGGAGTCCTGCGGAAACCCGCAGCTTAGTTTGTGAAAGGGAAAACTAGCATCCACCAGTGTTCTGCACAAACCTACAAGGAAATCCGCACGGCTTTTACAGAACTGAAAGCACCTTCATTCCTGAGAAATCCGTTCGGATTTACTCGTAGGCTTTTTGCTACAAAAGGGTGGGTGCTAAGTTTTTCTATTCAGGAGTGAAAACAGTGTTATTGTGTAGGACGAAGAAACAAGATGGCCGGCGTAGCGTCGCCCTTTCGCGTAATACATTTTAAGAGGGAACCGACTAGGGTTACCTGTGTGCATGTGAAAGCATCATTGGATTGAGATTTCATGAAGACATCTTTGCTTTTTTAAAAGAAGCCCTGCAACAGTTTTCCAAGTAATCCTCGAACGACGCTAGTCAAGGAGTTTACCGCATGACCGAATAAGGTGCCACAAAAACAAAACAAATCCGTCAGGTAGTAGCGGTATTAACTGCCTTTCGTTGCGACCAGCGCTCTAGAAGCTGCACAGAGGTGGGTGAAAAAGGGAAAAGAACACGGGATAGCGAGCCTCATGACCATGAAAATTTTCCTTTCTGTTTTTCTTTGAACGTACTCGCGCTTCCGCAGTGACAACAGGCTTGTGGCTAGTGTCACTGCGGGGACGTGACGCGTGGCGCCACCCGGTGGCGTCCCTGACAACTGCACACGGGAATCGGCCAACGGTAGTTTCCCCAAATATTTCGTAGCCCGCGTGTCAGTTATCACGCGTTTGGTTGAAGGAAGAGCAGGCGTTTTCTCGGATGTACTAATTTGCAAATAAATTGCGAATTCCCTGCTCCATGTAGCACACTAATGTTCGGCTGACATGTGCAGATGGGCCTCAACGACTCATCGGTGGCGTTTCCTTGCTATGCTCAAAAGGTGTTGCAGGGCCCCTTCTACAATAGATAGGTGACGTCAGGCAGCATTAACCAACACTTCATATCCAAGGGGAGACGTAGACAACGCAATGCACCTTGTGTTGTCTGATAACAATTTTGGAGTCGCGCTAAAATGGCACCATTTAGTTATTTATTTTTTCGTTTTAAAGAAAGCAGCTTGGCTCGCTACTGACGAGGGATCTGACACAAAAATTAAGCACTTCTTGCGTCATCGCTTTGAGGCCGAGTGGTCGCGGACTTCGCCTACGAATTTTAAACTCGGGAGTGTACGTGAAGCAGGCTCCTCCTCACAAAATGGCTAATTGCGGAGAAGCCAGCTTTAGAAAGCTAAGCAGGGCAGGCTTCTCCTAACAAAATGGCTGCTTGAGGAGAAGCCAGCTTTAGAGCGCTAAGCAGCCACAGCGTTCTCGTTTCGCTTTGGGGAATAAACGTCGCATAAACGTGAAGGGGACAGCAGTGCAGTACGCTGCTGTCGACTTTCACTGCACTATACACGCCACACAAGGTCTACTATACATGCTACTGTACTCAAATACGAGCTGAAACTACACTAAAAAATAGTGACATCTGCCTATAGCATACAGCCCTCTCGCTTCGGTAAAGATAGCTACGGGGCAGTTTCTTGCCGCTAGGGGCGCCGCTGTTAACGGAAAATGTCTGATTGAATGCGGAAATATCCACCCAGCTGTACGTTTGGGCACTACCCTACATGAAGCCTGGGTTTTAGGGAGAACAGTGGAAAGCTGAACATACCCGCGATTGAAATAAGTAAGAGACGGTTAGAATACTGGTGGCAGAAAGCCAGAGAGAACGGACAAAAATAATTATAGGGAAAAATAAGGACTTTCTGCCATAAGGGGCAGAGAACTGGGCTATGAATTTACGTTTTTGTTGTAGTATGATCGATTTAATTGAAGTAGATTTAAAAGGCATGAGGACAACTTATAGAGGCGGAAAAGAAAGTTCTTAGCCTGGTGGCGCACATGTCACCGCCCCGTTACAAAGGGGACGCTCATAACATCCATCCACCCATGTCGATTGATTCGTGATATAATGTTCCTCTGCCATGTGTAGCTCGGTATACAACGAACACGGAGGGAAATCGAAGCGGCGTTCTCGGCACTATGTAGGCCTTTAAGGGACATTACCCGCGAAAGGCGACACGTTTGTTTTTCCTTGAGTCACCAAATGGCGCTAATATGTGCCTAACGGATGTAACAGAGTTTCAGTGCAGTTGACATTTCGGCTGGCAAAGGGACTGATTTGCTGAATCAATGACTGACTGATCAACTGTATGGTTGGTTTATGAGTGACCACAGGGTTACAGTCGCGTGTTTTATGTCACATTAGCCGATTATACCGGGTGTTCAAAGTTAAGCTTTATGATCTTTTAAAATTAGGCGCTCGAAGGCACGTGAGAACCACTTGTGCAAATAAGTTGAGCGGCCAGGGGGACAGAAACTTAGATGATAATTATCGCTGTCAGCAGCCCAATTAACTAAAATTTGATAATTAACTTTTACTGGCTGCGGTAAGTTGGCATGTTTATATTGAAAAAATGTAGGCAGTGGTGTTTGTGCACAGTTTCAGTTGGAAGACTTTTTCTAGCACGCCTGTGCTCCGGATATCCGGCTCCAAAGTTTAATTGTCTTTCGCATGATTACGCATGCAAGAGGGTGAGGGTCCGCGCAAAGCTCCTCCCTAAAGTGACGCATCTGTTGTGTGCGCTGTTTAGTGTGTGAAGAGGGTGGAAGCGTAGGCTTACGTGATAACAGTCACCCTTTCCCTCTCGGCCGGCGAAATCAAAATGTGACAGCGCACTGTCATCCAGATTCTCTGCTTCCACCATTATCTCGGCATGGTATCTGCCACTATCGTTAGAGGCTCTGCAGTTGCGTGTTACGACACTGGTTGCAAGGGTTCTTCGATTTTTGATTTCGACGGCCGAGAGGGCAAGGGTAACTGTTATCACATATGCCTACGCTTCCACCCTCTTCGCACACTAAACAGCGCACACAACAGATGCGTCACTTTAGGGAGGAGCTTTGCGCGGACCCTCACCCTCTTGCATGCGTAATCATGCGAAAGACAAGTAAACTTTGGAGCCGGATATCTGGGAGCACAGGCGTGCTAGAAAAAATCTTCCAACTGAAACTGTGTACAAACACCACTGCCTACATTTTTTCAATATAAACATGCCAACTTACCGCAGCCAGTAAAAAGTTAATTATCAAAGTTTAGTTAATTGGGCTGCTGACAGCGATAATTATCATCTAACTTTCTGTCCCCCTGGCCGCTTAACTTATTTGCACAAGTGGTTCTCACGTGCCTTCGAGCGCCTAATTTTAAAAAAATCATAAAGCTTAACTTTGAACACCCGGTATATTGATTTGCTGGTTTTCTGAGTGATTTGTCAAGGTAGCGCTTGGCTGGGTGACTGATTATTCGGCTGTCTATTATTAAAATATGTAAGGAAGGAAAATAAGAAAAGAGAAGCGCGTCCCTCCTGTGGCTTCCTTCATTTGTCGATGCGTCTGCGCCGTTCGTAATGCGTTTTAATAATGTCGCCGCTTGGTAGCAATGTCACTGCTTCGTAAACTCAAAAAACGCACAAAAAGGAAACACGGATGGCGACGCCGCTCTCAGATTACCGGACTAATATAGATGACGTCATAAATATTTCACGGCGTCTGCTATGGAGCTCATTATTGATTTTCGGTGAAAATGACGTAACGTTACGTTCCAGGCAAGACAGAGATGCAGCATAGCATTTAGCGAAGATTTTATTGAGCCAATCTGGCTAGGATACGAAAGATCAGGTTGTGACGTTGTTGAGCGCAAGGTTACGTCGAGCGGTTCAAGAATGAAGCTTCGAATACCTTTAAATATTGAACGTAAAGTAGCGAGGTTAGTTACCGAAGAATGATTTATCAGTCTAAAAAAAAACTTCAGTGTTTCACGTTGCTGTTCCTTTTGAAAAAAAAAGTATTAACCAACGATTTCTTGCTTTCAGTGTTCCGTTCACCACTTCCCTGGTACTCTGCCACCGTTACAGCGTGGTGCGATCAGAAGTGGCACTGTGGGAGCCGGCCAGTCAGCGGCTGCTCGACGATGCACCCTGCCGAGCCCGCTGGTTGCATGCGGAAGAGACTGCGCCGCTGTGCGTAAGTGCACTCACTTTTGCAATGCACTCAATATGAAATGCGTTACGCAACGCGGAAACGTCGTCATCGTAGTAAACCATGCAGGTAAACAATTCGTTTAACCTTTATCAGCGAAGCCGTTTAATGTACCGGTGAGCTTGTTCTCTCTCCAGGTAAGACTCTCGTCATCAGAAAACAAGTGCACGTGCACTGCTGTGAAATGCACGGTATTTGGGCGTGCAGACGCGCGCAAGCTTATATGGTAGTTTTGAGCGAACAACAGCGTCACGGGCTTTGTAAAGGTCTACGAATAACGCGTCAACCTGAAGACCTATAAGTAAAAAGCTGGATATATGTAATGAGTGAGTTCTATTAGCTGAGCGATGGTGCTGAATCCGCAACGGAAATCTTGTTTTGCATTATTTATTTATTTATTTAAAAAGTCCTTACAGGCCTCGTCAGAGGCATTGGGTAAGGGGGGGCGTAACAAAAGAAAAGGTCACGCTTAACTATTATACAATATTATATAGGGTGAAGTGGCTAAGAGCATATACATGACTCAATGAACATATTCGAGTGTAAAGCATCAATTGTAATAAATGTATAATTGTATATTAGAGAGGACGTTATTAGATTCAAGGAGATTAACGATGCTTTTGAAGATATTCTATGCAGTAATTTGCATGACTGAGATTTTGGGTTGGGGTAGTGAGAGATTGTGGTGATTGAAGCTGCATCTAAGCAGCTTGACAAGTTCCTACTACCTATGCGAGGGCAGCAAAGCAGTTAAGAAGACACGAAATAAAAACATGAAAATCTAAACATCGCGCATGTCAAGCGTTGCTCAAGTGTGCAGTTGTTTTGCTCAAATCCGAACTCTCTGCGTCTCCGCAGCTCGTCCACGTATGAACGGCCGTGGTCTGCTAGAGGCAGGTGATGCATATGCCGGACAAATTGGGTGGTTCGTCAACAACATCCAGGGTGCTCCTGCTCACATGGCAGTCGGTGTAGCCGCAACACGTGCGTATCAGGTCGTCATTGTGACGTCATCGCGATACTGCGGCACCTCCGTAGACTCCTCCTTTTTTTTTTTTTTTTTATGTCGCTTCTCCCGTTCTCAAGTACAAAGTAACGAACAGGCCTGCTCCATGTAATTTTCCTTTCTTTTACATTCCTCTCTTTCTTAGCTTTTAAAGAAGTGTGTTTTAGCTACAGTAGATTGTGACCCCTACTAAACTTTTCTTGTGATGCCGCTTAATAAAAATCTCGACAAGTAACGACAAAATTGATCTCACAGCAAGACAACATTACGAATAACGAACCCGAAAAAATAAACGTGAATATGATGGCTGCACTCGCATAATATTGTCTTTGCAAACGTATTATATTCAATCGCATATACTGCCTCTATGAGAGCGGTGCATTTTGTCTTTCACCGTGGAGACCACCAAGGATTTTTCTAATCTATTAAAATTCACTGAGAAAAATTGCGCTATAAATAAGTCAGGAAATGCATTTGTTAGGAATGTACTCTTTCCTCTAACGAATGCGTGAATAATCAGAAATATCGGAAACGTTGCTGTGGACCGACAAACAACTAGTCGTATACAGACAGTTCCGACCAGGAATTTGAAGAGTCCGCTTGCATAGTTAACGTCCTTCTCTAAATCACTGATGCACTGCCCCCCGCTCTCCACATCGACCTAATGATGTACGGCCAACAAAATCCGGTGTACCTTACCGGTGGAGCCTTGTACTGGGGTCTCCTTATCGTACAGAAACGTATAGGAGTGCAATTAAAAACCAAGCTTTCACGTTGCTTTCTAGATCATAGAAGGCGCAAGCGAGGTGCTGCCGATGTCACTGGGCCGTGGTTTACGTCCATTCATTGGCTCATGCACCCTTGCACCCTATCGTGAAACTTGGACCTACATGCTACGCGCGAGCACCCGTCTATAAACTAAGGGCGACACGGCGAGCAATGGACACGAAGAAATGATCGGTGTAAAGCTATGGGACAGGAAAGAGACGGGCTGGATGCATGGAATTAACGTGTTGTGATGACATCTTAGTCGAAATCACGAAATGACCAAGGACGGATCATTTAGTGACACGGTACGAAATACAATCGTCATTAACGGTAACTGAGGGGATGTACTTTTAAGACGACGCAAGCGATCAAGGAATTTGCTGGGTTAACGTGGCCACGCCTAGCGCAGGACCGGATTGATTGGCTAAGTATGGACGAAGCACTTGGCCTGCAGTGGGCGTAGACATGATGATGATGATGATGATGATGATGATGTGGTTGAAGCACATGGCTCGAATCTTAACGGAACAAAAACGATTTTTCTCGTAATTATCTTTTCGCATTACCAAAGGCAACACTCATTTTGATAGGCTACAAAATGCGCTGAGAAGAAGCAAGTGGCGACGCCGCTGCGAGGTTCTCGTACCAAGGCGTGACATCATACATCTTTCACGGCATCCACTAAGGTCTAAATAATTACAAACGGGTAAAATAGATATACATTGCCTTCTAAGGAAGCCAGAGACTGCAGCAAGGACAATTTTGCTGATCCCACATGGCTGTGATGCGAACGAAAGGAATGATGTTCCTGACGTCATCTCCCCAAAGTTTCCGCATGGTAGATGAAACGCTGACCTTTATTTTCTCTTATAATATTGAACATAAAATGACAAAATTGGTGACGATAGAGTTCCCGGAGAGGGAACCATCACAGTGTTGCCTTCTAGTGCCCCTTTAAGACCATGGGTGCCATGACGCAGCGGTGCTGTGCTGGCCTGTGATCGCTGCGGCCGGACCAGCTGCTCTGACTCCGTCACTGCCCTTGCTGGTGCCCGCGGCGATGGCCCCCGCTTTGACCAGGCACCACTTTGCCGCGCCAGTTACATCGATGCAACCGACCAGGCAGAACGCAGCAGCCGCACCGGCCGCCTGGGTGCAGTTCAACACGATGCAGGCGAGCTCCTCTATCAAGTTTTTCTGTGGCACTGCTGCGCTCTCTCGAAAGTAGCGGCTGACATGTCGTTGCAATGTTCGAGATATCTCTTTGCACTGTTCGCACTGTTCGAGATATCTCTTTGCTACTACAAGATCTTCGCGGTCAAGTCTGCAAGAACATCTTTTGGACTGCTTTGCTTAACGGGAAGGCAAATGCACTGTTTGGTATTTTTAATTTATACTGGCGTTTGCAACTGTACACTAACAGGGTAGTAAATATCGCTACGAACGTTTACTAGTTGGTACTTATAACGAGCACCCTTAGCAAAAACCGGAGTTTTTGTTAGTGCTGTCCATTAGCTTCAGAAGGCAGTGAATTTCACTATACCTATCATTTTATGAGCTCTAGTTACTAAGAACGTGTTTTTTTTTTCTGAAAGGGGATAGTAAATGCTTAGGAATTAAAGGAGGTACCTACTTTTTCTGAAGAATGAGTTTACGTCCAATATCGTTGTCTTAAAGCAGTGTCAACGCCTTTACATGATGCACATAATTCATGGTCCGCAAGGCTCGATCACCTTCCTCGACGCTTTCCTATGCAGCACGAGCAGTTGAGGAACGGCGCCAATGCCGTCAGGAGTACATTGAACGGAACCGCGGTGTCAGCAATGTCCAGTCGCCAACATCAGACTGCAGGTAAGACAACCGCGAGATCAGATGTTACATCGTCGCTGGGAACGTCGCCGGATCCCATCTTTCCACAAGAAGACTTGTCCTCGTCGAGGCAGCTGCCCCTGATAAGCAGAGAAGGAAGTGGAGGTCACCATGTCGGTATCATATATTTACTCTTCATACTGCATTCTGACCGTAGGGGCCTCAGTGGAAGGTAATAGGGACAAGAGGGGGTGTGGGGAGACCTGGCGCATGCCTGTGTGACCTGGCGCATGCCTGCAGCTTTTAAGACACCATCTCCGTGTCTTGTGTGAAACTGCTTCTGATGCTAGCTCTGGACCTAACCAAACCAAAGTACTTGTCTCAGGTTTACTGCGTATCTTTAGGCCCAGTTCATGTTCACGGCTTCAAGAGGCGCACGTCTGACTTTGGGGTTTGCACGTGTAGTCGACGTACACGATTGAACATATACACGGGGATTTGTACACAAACCCCAGACACCCCCTCTCACCTCCAGTTACTTTTGGTGATGGGCTTCTCCCTCGATGGTTCCGATGTCCGCGGCGACACGTTGAAGGACGGAGTCTGGAGCAAGACGTCCTCACAGCAAAACACGCAGGTTTATTCACACTGTACACTATTTACAAACTTGGCCGGGGCGGCCAGTACTGTCAGCAACAGCACAACTAGGCTCAAACCACACCAAGCGGTTCATTCCGAGCCCTTAACGTTTGTATATAAATGTGAACAAGCACCAAGCTTTCAAACCTCATCATAACTCGTCAGGGGCAGCGCCAAGCTCGACCTCCGACCACCTTGCCGCGTCTGCGACCCGATTTAGCGCTAAGCTCTCCCTCCCCCCCCTCCCCTAACCTGTTCTCGGTTAAATACACCTGATCATTTCTGCGACCGCCTTCTGGGATCAACCTATATGCAGCACTTTACCTATAACACACGTGTTATAGGTAAAGCTCTCCATGAGAGCTTATGGTTACGCCCTCGCGTTCCCACACTTCGACCCGCTCGCTGCACCGAGCTTCTCCGAAAGATAGCATCGGTCGCTAGTCCCGTGATGAGTTGCCAGAACTCTGCAGCAGGCCCAAATTGCCACTATTTACCCGGAAGCATGCATCCAAGCCGCCGCTTCAACAGGACTGCCCGACAGGTCTATTGTCGTCAAAAGCACTTCCGTGCATTTCAATGGCGCGGTCATCTCCCCCGAACGGGCGACCCTTTGCGACAAGTCGACCGCGCCGAAAGGTCAAAGGATTACTTTGACAAGGAGCCGCCGCAGCTCTTGCAAGCGGCTCTCCCATTTCGTTCCTTTCTCGGATGCCCCATTTCCTCCGAAAATGCTCTACGATGCCGCTGTGAAGAGACCTGTCACCCGTCATGTCCCCTCTGCTGTGCAGCTATGTACGTCACTGCAATTACTGACCGCGTGCGTCGCGTGAACAAAGCCACCACTTTTACTGCGTACTGAGTGAATACCACGACGTTTCTACAGAAAAGTCATGCGCTAGGTCGCCGTCGCCTACTATTCCCCGTCGATCTGTCGCCGAACATAACACCCCCCCCCCCCCAACACCCCTCAGTTAAATCATCACCCCTTCCCCCACCCCAAATCGGAATTCTGGGTAGCCCCGCCACGGTGGTCTAGAGGCTATGGTACTCGGCTGCTGATCCGAGGGTCGCGGGGTCGCATCCCGGCCGCGGCGGCTGCATTTCGATGGAGGCGAAATGTTGAGGCCCATGTGCTGTGCGATGTCGGCGCACGTTAAAGAACCCCAGGTGGTCGAAATTTCCGGAGCCTTCCACTATGACGTCTCTCATAATCAGAGCTGGTTTTGGGACGTTAAACCCCACATAACAACAATAAATTCTGGATAAACCACTGATACACATCTCGCACCTTCCGTTGTGCTTCTGGAGTTAAGCAAACTAGAAGAGAAGCTCGGGGGAAGATGGATGCTTGAATCGATGAACAAATCGCAAAGTACGATTTATAACAGGGAATGTCGCGGGAGCCAACGTTTCGACAAGCGGAGTTGTCTTCGTCAGGGCGGCAACTTGTCTTCGTCAGGGCGGTTGCCGCCCTGAAGAAAAGTCCGCTTGTCGAAACGTTGGCTCCCGCGACATTCCCTGGAGATAAGCAGAAATACATAAGGCAAAACGAAACAGTGGCCCATAGACGACGTCGACACACGCTCCTGCAGTTGAAGTTATGCTCCTTCTAAGCAGATCTACACAAGCTGACACATTCAGCGTCCGCTTTCTAGCTCGCAGTGCTCTTGTTTCTAAGGAAACGATGTGTTCGCGAGCACCACGCCGTGGAGCGCTATTAAGGAACACTTAATTATTATCGGGATACATCTTTCGTATGCGTCAAGCAACGAGTAACGCGCTGACGTAATTCAGCATTACGTCCGAGCCTCGCACAAGCTGCTGCCTCCGGCGCCACGTCAGCGATGCTGTGGCCACCGGGGACAGGCCAAGCCATGCAGCGCCAGGACATCGGCGGCCCCTTCCCACCGTGCGCCTTCGCGGGCTCACACGAGATGTCCGGCACTGCCGTTGCGTATCCCTACACGACACCGGTGTACTGCGCGGGCGCAAGGGAGCAGTCCTTGATCGGTGCGTCCACGGGTCACGGAGGCGGCAGCATCGTGCTGGGTACGTCGACGCTCCTCCCGGAGCCTGCGACCATCGGCTCCAACCAACCGCGCGGTGGACCTACTCTTGAGAGGTCAGTTACATCCACATTGTAGTCTCGTAGCCTGGAGTGTGCTGCATATATTATAAGCGTGCCCCGCTTCATTTCACTTGAAATGAGCTTGACTATGGTGAATATTATGTGGAGAAACAAATACACTGAAGATGCACGTCAGCGAGCGACGGAACAGAAAAGTGTAAAGCGTAGAGTTGATGGGAGGTAAGGTAACGCTGATTAGAGAGAAAACGCGGGTCTGTTTAGAGCGAACACCAAGAGAAATGAAGTGCAGACGAGGGTGGTGCATAGTTATGCGGCGAGGCTATACAGAGAAAGATTTGGAGGCATGACTTTGGCTTTTGTTGGCGCAAGACAGATGTAATTTAAGAATACGGAAGATGCTTCAGTCCTTCGGTGAACGTGATGACGATAATGCATTCGAATTGCTAGTCAGCTATCATGAGCGCGGTCTCCTTTTTCGGAAGAGCCTTCACTCTGTGGAGACGACGGCTAGACCACCCTGCTGCCCTTTACTTAAGTGTAACTGCGCGGGGAGTTGCTGAAAATATGTTGGTGTTGTAAAACCACTTTTGAGCGGTTTGAAGCAGTGTTCAGTTGTCAGTGAAGAACACACGTCGATTTCGCCTGAATAACGTAAGCAATTATGTCGTCCCTTTCACATTCGATGCACTTTTCAAACGCTACTACAAAAAAAAAAAAAAGAAGAAGAAGAAGGAAACTAGCGCAGCTTACACCGAGTCGCGCAAGGCTGGTTACGGCGAAGCTGGTGGTCACCTATAGCTTGTTCTGGGCTCGGCTAGATTGAATTTGACGAGGACATGTGACTAGTCGTGACGTCACCTTACGTGGTCGTGCACGTGTCGACTATGCTATAACCAAGTCTGAATTTGACGAGTGCAGGTGACTAGCTGTGACGTCTTTTTACGTGGTCATGTAAGTGAGTACTATGCGGTAACCAAATTTAAATTTGGCGGGGCATGATAATTGTCTGTAAACGACACATGGCGCTAAAGGCGGGCATAACAACCTTACTATAAACATCGTAAAATAATACTAAGTATTCATCCTCAGTTTTTAGACAGTTCTCAGACTTCAACCAACCTCTTTTCGCCTGACGGCTCGCCATGCTACGATCGACAAAAGCAGTAGTCCCTGCTTACCAACGTCATCTCGCAGGTACCATCCTCGACCGATGATGCAGCAGCTACAGCCAACCGTGCGACTGCAGCACACAGGTGGACAGCGGTCGCAGCCTTCTCAGTTGAGCATGAACATGACCGGATGGCAGCAGCCATCGTGGGGTGGCCCCTTCGGTCCGGACATCGACCTTGCCATGCAGTTGATGGTTGGTCGATCGGGAGCTCAACCGCAGCAGCGGCCCACAGCGACGCCGACATACTCGGCTGCACCAGTAAACGAGCAGCAGTTTGGACGTCCGACGTAACTGCGGAATGTCAGAAAAAAAAAAAAGAAAGAAAAGGGAGGGGGGAGCAGGCTGCAGTCATCCAGGAAGCACAACTGTGGCAGTTACTGATGAGTGTCAGTGCAGTGTCTACTACACCATCATCTACTGACTGTTTATGTAGCAGCATTGCGCTGAAAATAAAAACCGAGAGAAGTCCCGTAGTTCGTGCCTCTTGAGCTTTAAAGTGTCTTTGTGAAATGATGCAGTCAGAAATTGTAGAAAAAGGTCTGCCGCTGGAAACAGCGTTTCGACGAGACTTCATCAAGGTAGCATCTGCTTTCCTCGACAGCGTTTTTGTGTGCGCCTGGTTGCCCCGCCTCTGATTGCGAACTAGCGTACTAGGGGGACGGGCATGCATGCATGATATGCATACATGAAAGCCCTGTTATAAGGAAGGCACTTGCTAATCCAACTAAAGTGAGCCCCGCAATACGTTGGCCGAAACGGCAGACTGTATTCGACCACCTATTCATCTCTTTAAGCCTCTGTATCTCCTTGAATCGTGTTGTCTCGATTTTCAGCGACACGTAGAAACAGGCACCGCAGCTAAGACTCCACATTGGCTACCATTCCAGAGTGCTTCGGCGTTAGCTTTCATCATTGTTGTTGTCATGATCGCATTTACACCTACTGCAGGCCAAAAGTCTCTCCTATATTCAAATGCCCGATCCTGAGTTCACTACGACCACATTATCTCCGTAAATGTGTATTGATCCGTCCGGGTACATATGCAAGAGGGTGCAGGAGTTCTGCACAGCTGACAAACCGAAGTCGCCAGGACCAGTTACTGGTAAAGAGAGACAATGGCTACCTGGAATGATGAGGCCTGCCTCTTCCAGGCACGCAAACAGTGTAAAGTCTATTCCCTCTGCTATCTGACCACCCAATTTTCTATGCCGTCCCGTGCTACGCTTGTCTTCCTTAGGAATTCAGTCTGTTGCCCTTAATGACCACCGGTTATCTTTCCATATCATCAAATGACCTGCCCATGCCTTTATCTTCTTCATGCACACTAAGATTTCACCAACACGCGCTTGTTCCCTGATATACTGTGGTATTTTCTTATTACCATGGCTTGCTGCATTGTCCTCAATCTGAGCTGGAAGTTCTTCGTGAGCCCCCAGGCTTCTGCTTCCGTATACGTAAGTGCCGATGAGATGCAGCTGTTATACACTGTTATACACTTTGCTGTTGAAAAGCAATGGTAAACTGCCATATATGATCTCGGAATGTGTTCCTGCGAAATGTACTGTCTCATTCTCCAAATGTACTCTATCTCATTCTCATTTTCTAGCTGCTTCAGTTTAGCAGTTCGGATCTACTTATATGAGACAAAAAATAAGTTGCGTACACTTATGCAAATAGCACTACGCCAGGGTGTTAACAGCCGTTCTTGGAACTTATCTTTGCCTTTCACGAGGACCTTGTTTATCCAGCTACAATCGAATTTTGTAAGCCAACTGCAATCTTGTAAGCCAACTTCAAACTAAATTCAGGTCGCATAAAAAGCCTAATATCGTTAAGTGCTCATATGGAGAGTAGCCCTCTAGCAAAATTTCAGGCCTGAAATATGCGCGAGAGTCACACGGCAATCTCGCCAGAACAGCGCTGTTTTATAGCGGAAATGAGGCAATATAACACGAAAGCAAAATATGTCTTCGCATAAGCATTCGGATGTTTAGTGTTACATCGAGGTGAACTGCGAACGAAAATTGCGAACGAAAATTAGTTCACGTGTCCTATGCGCACCGCATTTCACCCACTGAACACGCATACATCTGCATATACTGTTCATATGGCAGTGGTTCCCAGCTATGGAAGTGTCGTGCACCCCTCACGGACCAGTGGAAGTGATAAACGACCCCTTGCAGCTAAAGCAGCGACGAAAGGAGGGGATGTGTATGGGCTATTGGATAACACTACATACAGAGGGAAATGAGCAGTAAGCCGAAACCAACTGATGTAGTGTCGTGCAGATTGCACAACAATACACGGGAAAAGTAGGGCACAAGAAAGCAACACTTTTGCTCGGCTTTAGTACACCTGCAGTTTTGGAGTAGTGTGGCCTGCGACAGTTTGTGGCCCTTTCCCACTCAGTACGCTTCGGCGCATAACACTGCTGCAAAGCTGGCTTCGCCGCAGCGCGATTCTGTTATGCGGCGATGTTGTACAACAACAACAACAAAGTTGGCTTTGCCGCGGCACAGTAGTGTCATGCGGCAAAACAAATTTTATAAACTTGCCTCTAGAACACCTATTTATTATTTTTTGTCGCTGGTGTCGCGGACTACCAAAATGGCTTCGCGTACCTGCCGTGGGTCTACGAACCCCCTTTGAGAACCAGTGCCATGTGGCATGGATATACATGGCGGCGCCCAAAAACTAACCAAAGAGCAGTCAGGTTCCGGGCTATGAGACCCACACACGAAAAATCATTGCAGCCTGACCGAGCGGACACGATATATGATCATGGGCCACGGCTACCTGAAATAAGCAGGCCGCCCACCTGAGGCGCACGATGGGCTTGCTAACAGTTGAAGTTTATTCTTTCTTTCTAATGCCGCAGCTCGCCGGTCGTGATTCGTTACAGGATGCGCGGCTCATCTACAGATAACAGTCGCAGCAACATCTGGCCAGGAGGCGTGATGGTATCTTCCACGTGCTATATGGGGTCACCATCCGGTAGGAAGGGCACAAAATATTTTTCTCAATATTAGTGATCGCGCCTTTATCAACAATATTTACTCCGCTGCCTCCAATCGAGCTTTGTACATGGTCATCCATGTTGCAGTGAGCGTTTGCTTTCCTTTCTTGTAGCACATCAGTAGCAATTCAGGTGAGAAAATGACATGCATGCCTCGAGACGAGCTTTCATTTAGTTGACGTGAGGTGGGAGGTCGTACTACTGATTACCGCGTACCCCGCTCTCTAATCTGTGTTAAGGCGCTGCTGTCGGCCTGCGAAACTTCAGTGCTGGCTCCCCACAGTGGTCCTGTAAATGCTCGCGCAGGGATGCAGGTACCCTATCGAACAAGGAAATGATAACGTTGCCGACCCTCGCCGAGATTGTTTCGTTTGAGTGTATACTTTCTCACTAACAAGGACTCCAGCCAAATTAACGTTGTAGTTGGCCTTTAATCCAGTAACTCACGTCCTTCAATAATGCAAGAGAAAACAGGAAATTTTTTTTTTCGATAAATATAGGCCGGTTCATGCGTTGGCGTACGCTTTGTTTGCGAATGTACTCTATGGTCAAAATCGCAATAGCACGCAGGATATAGATAGCGCTTCCATTGTGTAATTTTACGCGCTCAAAACGCACTGCACGAATAAGTGCGTCGAGCTAAACTGCGCACTTCACTGAAAAATTGCACCCCCCCCCCTTTCCTACAAAAAAAAAAAGAAAAAAAAAAGTGTCGTAACGAGTTCTTTGCGGCGAAGGCCTTCCGGTGTCCAGTAACAGGCGCAGGATCGGATTTAAGGCGGAACGAAAAACAATCGATCTTCTTTTTTATATATGGCCAGCACTGCTTATTTCATTATTTTTTTTTCGAAGGTTTTTGGCCGTTGGCTCTGCCATAAACGTTGCTCTTATTTTGCGTTCTCTCATCGTGCGCTAGGCCTCTGACATGGGTGGCAATTTATTTTCCTTGTAATTAGAGCAAACTGTGTAACGAGAGTTCGCGCAGCTGTTCAACGCATGACGAAGAGCATGAAAAAAGAAAAGGGAGGGAGGGGAGGGGGGGAGCGAGTAAAAGAAATGTGCATGCTAAGGGAGCGTGCACAGAAACGTGAGAATGTCCCTTTTAATTTCCGCAGTTCAGATTTCTCCGAAACCTCGTCGGCCCGTCATTAAGCTTTCTTTTCTTTTTTACTCTATGTTATGCTCTCCGGCGATATCACAATTCGGGCTCTTATCTCTTTCTGGTAGACAAGGGGAGAGAGAGGGGGGGGGGGCATAGGAGGAAGGGGGAGGGGGGAGTAGAAGGACCCCTCCGCCGAAATTTTCGCAGCATGTAGGCAACACGTACACATAAGACACGTCCATGTGCGAACGTACATACATAAAGGAAAATCGGACAGCACTTTGTATACTATACGTACTACCGCCAGTCGTCTCTATAGAAGCGTACTTGTACGTTTGGGCACTACATGAAGCCTTGGGCTTTAGGGAGAACAATGGAAAGCTGAACATACCCGCGATTGAAATAAGCAAGAGATGGTTAAAATACTGGTGGCAGAAAACTAGAGAACGGACAAAAATAATTATAGGGAAAAATATGGACTTTCTGCCATAAGGGGCAGGGAACTGGGCTATGAATTTACGTTTTTGTTGTAGTATGATCGATTTAATTGAAGTAGATTTAAAAGGCATGAGGCCAACTTAGAGAGGGGGAAAAAAAAGAAATGTTCTTAAATCTTCTTACGAGCCTGGTGGCGCTCATTTCACCGCCCCGTTACAAAGGGGACGTTCATAGCATCCATCTATCCATCCAATACCGCCGTTGAACAAGCACGTTTAAACCGCCGCAAACTGTCGCGCCTAGTCGCTCACTGTATGATTCTTCGGACACGCATAGTATGGGTAAGTTTCCTCTTTTCCAGCCATCACTCAGCGAGGGCCTTCGAAATAATCGAGTGTGGATCACGCACGAGTCACCGAACAAGGCTGACGTGCGCAGGCCTGTTCGTGCGAACGAACAGGTCTGCGCACGTCTTCGTTCTTGGCCTTCTGAGCATTCGAAATTCACACACACGCAAGAATGCAGGGTATAAGCCCACGCCTGTGCGACTGCGAACCTCACCACTTTCGACGTAATAGATCGCGCGCCCGAAATAGTGGCTTTGGTTGTTTGGTCCCTGAAAACACTGTCATATTGATCTGTTTTCTTGTTGAAAGGGATGATAAAGTGAAATTGGGAAATGGTTTAGAATGATAGTATATATTTTGAGAACTCGAATGGCGTAAGTTCAACGTTTTATGTTCAATACTAAAAGAGAAAATGAATATCAATGTATTAGTTTTGAAATTCGCGCCTGAACTTCGGAACCTAATGACGACAGAAGACCGATTCTTTTTTTTTTTTCGTATTGAAATTGGGAAATGGTTTAGAATGATAGCTTATATTTTGAGAACTCGAATGGCGTAAGTTCAACGTTTTATGTTCAATACTAAAAGAGAAAATGAATATCAATGTATTAGTTTTGAAATTCGCGCCGGAACTTCGGAACCTAATGACGACAGAAGACCGATTCTTTTTTTTTTTTTTTTCGTATTGTCGCCAAGTTCACTCCATCAAACGCTCTGAAACTGCCCGCGTCAAGTCTCTGGCTTAGTTTGAACACAATGCACAATGTAGGTCTTTCTTTACCGATAAATAGTTGTGTAGGCGTCAGCAGACACCGTCAGATATCTGTGACGTCACGCGGTTCAGTGCCGGAACTTCAAATCAGCGTCACCGCCCATACTTTATTCTTTTACACGTTTCCTAGCTTACCGGGGGTATAATTATCCTCGCAAGATTCATGTTTTCTACTTTTTGAAGAGCTAACCTACTAATACGAGAATAAATTGTTTCTCGTACTAGTGTCCATTTAACAGGGAAGCGCTCTTGGTCGACCGTATGCCGACGTTGTTGTGCGATGAGCTTGGTGTCCCGCAAGAGAGGAAAGCCGACACACTCTTGCCCTCGGACCATCACTATATGGTGACACTTTTGCCCTCGGACCACTACTGCATGGTAGTTATGCGAAGCCCAATATGCGGGATTTGAGCGCGCACTTCCGTCATCTCTGGATGATTCCATCCATCCACCCATCCGCGCCGACAAACGCAAATAAGCGGGTGGTTGGGTAGGTCCATATGATGGCTATCAAAAGAGCACGCAACAGATGTCGCGCCGAAATTTTATGAGGGAAGGAACAAGTCTTCCCAGACGACCTCTTTCGGAAGAATCATCGCAAAACAAAGCAAGGTATCGGTGGTGCAAAGAGAAAATATATTGTTACGAAGCATTCCTGCTCGGCGAAAGGGCGCCATGCTTCACGTGGCAGTGTGCGCAGATAAGTGACGAAGACGACGACTGGGCGACCGCTCGTGCTGTTGCTGGCTTTGCTGCTGTTCGTTCATCTTGGCTGCAACGGCCGCTACCTGTATAAATATAATTTGTAAATACATTCTTTCACCATTCTTGCTGGTGAGCACTCTGTTCCTGCACGTGGCATTTTGGTGGAGGTGCTGGGTAGACCACGATACAACGGAGCTCCGCAGCGGCAGGCGTTTGGCTTGTTCCACGATGGCGGACGAGGGGCAGGCTCCCACTGCGCCGGCTACATCAACGGTTGTCCTTACGCACCCGAAAGACCCGGGCACGTTCTGTGGGACCGACAGTGTGGACATCGAAGACTGGTTGCCGTTGTACGAACGCGCAAGTAAGAGTAATCGCTGGGATGAGACGATTATGTTGGCAAATATTTTGTTCTACTTGCGAGGCACTGCAAAGGTGTGGTTTGAGAACCACGAAGACGAAATCAGCAGCTGGGACACATGCAAGGAAATGATGCGTGCCCTATTCGGCAAGTCGGCTAGTAGAAAGACAGCGGCCAAGAAGGAACTGGCATCCCGCGCGCAAACGTCGACGGAGTCGTACCTGTCTTATATACAGGACGTGCTGGCCCTGTGCCGCAGAGCGGACGATGACATGGCGGAGTCCGAGAAAGTGGGCCATCTTTTAAAAGGCATAGCAGATGATGCTTTCAATCTGCTAATATGCAAAGACTGTGACACTGTTGATGCCATCATCCAGGAGTGTAAGCGTTTCGAGGCCGCTAAAAGTCGACGTGTTGCCAATACTTTCGCTCGTCTTCCCAACACGGCAGCAACATGGTCGTGCGAGGACCCACCTGCACCACAAGCGGCTCCATTAACCGCCGAACACGTGACCAAGATCGTCCGACGTGAACTCGATGCTATGTCGCCTGCTCCCGTGTGCTCCCGTGTCTGCGATTCGAGCACGCAGATGATACCGCTGGTCCATGCCATCGTCCGCCAAGAACTTTCGAATGTTGGCCTGGACTCAGTGTGTGCAGCCGCTCCTTCCCGACCCATCGATCGCCGTTTTCCTCTTTCATACGGCCAAGACCAGACGTTCCTGCGGCCTCTCCGCAATCCAGCCGAGTGGAGAACAGCTGATGACCGGCCCATCTGCTTCAACTGCCGCCGTATTGGTCATGTGGCCCGTTACTGCAACACATGGTATGGGAATCGGGCGTTCTATGGGCACAACCGTCGCCCCGATGCAGATCATGGCCGATTCCAACCGCACCGTGAGCCACCGCAGACTAGCAGTGACGAGGCTTCGTCCATGCCGTATCGCCGTTCCCCATCTCCGCGTGGTCATCAGTCCCGCTCGCCGCTCTCCCGCCGCCCGACGTCTCGCTCGCCCCAATTCCGCCGCCCGACATCGCCGATGGGTCGCCTGCCCCGGGAAAACTAGATGGTGCAGCTCCCGGAGGTGATGCTGCATCGACGACTTCTCAGCCAAATCCTCTGACCACACTGCAGACTAGATGCAACCTCATCGACGTAAAAATAGACGACGAACTTGTTGCTCTCGTGGATACTGGGGCCCATATATCAGTCATGCATTCTGAACTGCGCCGCCGCCTTAAAAAGGTTCTCACGCCGCCCACGGTACCACTCATCCGCGTCGCCGACGGTAAGACGTTTCCCGTGCTCGGGATGTGCTCTGCGCGAATAAGCATTGCCGACCGCTCTACGATCGTACTACTTGCTGTCCTCGAACAATGTTCTCACGAACTTATTCTCGGCATGGACTTCCTAACCGCTCACTCTGCCCTTATCGACTGTGGAACCGGCTTGCTTCAGCTCGACCTGCCGTTTTATGATGACACTACGGCCATACGTCAGCCGCGCTTGTGTTCCATGGATCATGTCCGTCTAGCTCCGCAAGCCGTGACGTATGTAAGCTTGGCGTCCTCTCCGACTCTGCCCGACGGTGATTATATCCTGACTCCGGCCGTTGACGTTCTATTGGCAAGAAATGTGGCGGTTCCTCATACAGTTCTCACAGTTACAAATAACCGAGTGTCTCTGCCTCTATTGAACTTCAGCTGGTCAATCCAAGTTATTCCACACGGTATGACTCTGGGCACAGTATCTTCTATTGACCAGTATGCCATTTCTGCATTGATCTCCGACGCTTCTTTGCCATCTGTTTCGTCCGCCTCCTCCCACAGTCCCGCCGGTGACCACATTGACAAGATGATCGCGCCTGACCTCCACCCAGCACAGATAGCCGACATACGGCGCATATTGCAGTCCTACCGCGACATCTTTGACTTGGACGATCGCCCTTTGGGTCAGACATCTCTTGTCACTCATTCAATTAATACTGGAGACGCCAGCCCAATTAGACGACGTCCTTATCGCGTGTCCCACGCTGAGCGACAAGTAATCCAGCGTGAGGTCGACAAAATGCTCACGAAAGGCGTCATAGAGCATTCCTCTAGCCCATGGGCGTCGCCGGTCGTCTTAGTCAAGAAAAGGGATGGCAGTTGGCGTTTCTGCGTAGATTACCGGCACTTGAACAAAGTTACGCGCAAGGACGTCTACCCCTTGCCGCGGATTGACGACGCCCTTGACTGTTTACATGGATCCGCCTACTTCTCCTCCATCGATCTGAGGTCAGGTTACTGGCAAATTTCAGTCGACGATAGGGACCGTGAAAAGACTGCATTTGTAACCCCTGACGGACTATTCCAGTTTAAGGTAATGCCGTTCGGCTTATGTAATGCCCCAGCCACGTTTGAAAGAATGATGGACTCGCTTCTGCGTGGATACAAATGGTCAACATGCCTCTGCTATCTGGATGACGTGATTGTCTTCTCGCCGACGTTTGAAAGCCACCTTACCCGTCTATCGGCAGTTCTTGAAGTCTTCAGACGAGCAGGCCTTCAGCTCAACTCTTCTAAGTGCCGCTTCGGCCGCCGAGAAATTACCGTGCTTGGCCACCTTGTAAACGCGGAAGGTGTGCAACCTGATCCCGACAAAGTGCGCGTCGTCCAGCATTTCCCCATACCAAAGTCCACCAAAGATGTTCGAAGCTTTGTCGGCCTGTGTTCTTATTTCCGCCGCTTCGTCAGGAACTTCGCCGACATTGCCCGTCCGCTCACGCACCTCCTGAAGAAGGACGTCTCATTTTCTTGGGGACCTGAACAGGATGATGCGTTTCGCGCCCTCATCAAATTGCTTACTTCACCACCAGTCCTGGCCCACTTTGATCCCTCGGCTCCCACAGAAGTTCGCACCGACGCCAGCGGCCATCTCGCCCAGCTGCAGGGCGGTCAAAATCGTGTCATCGCTTATGCCAGCCGCCTCCTCTCCTCATCAGAACGCAAGTTTTCAATCACCGAGCGCGAATGCCTCACCTTAGTATGGGCAATTGGAAAATTCCGACCGTATATTTGTTTGGGCGTACCTTTTCGGTCATTACGGACCACCATGCACTATGCTGGTTGTCCTCCCTAAAAGATCCTACTGGCCGACTTGGTCGCTGGGCCTTGAAGTTGCAAGAATACAGCTTTGACGTCATTTACAAGTCTGGCCGCATGCACCAGGATGCTGACTGCCTATCTCGTCATCCCGTGGATTCCCCAGACTCGGAAGCGCATGATTCCGACACCTGTGTCCTGTCCATATCAGGCATCGCCGATATACGCAGCGAACAACTCGCCGATGCACGTTTGCGGTCCATTATCCATCGCCTGCGCTCTCAACACCCTGACCCCTCGCTTCGTTTATTCGTGCTTCATGATGGCATTCTGTACAGACGCAACACCAGCTCCGACGGCCCAGAGCTTCTACTTGTTGTTCCTGACGCACTTCGTTCTACGGTCCTTGAACAACTACACGACGCACCCACTGCGGGACACCTCGGCGCCACTCGCACGTACCATCGCGTACGGCGCCGTTTCTTCTGGCCAGGCCTTCTCCGTTATGTGCGCCGATACGTTGCTGCTTGCGAATCCTGTCAACGCCGCAAGCAACCGTCATTGTTACCAGCCGGCCCACTCCAGCCTATAGACATTCCAACTGTTCCTTTCTACCGCGTCGGACTCGATCTCATTGGGCCATTTCCACCTTCACAAATGGGCAACAAGTGGATTGCCGTCGCCACCGACTACGCGACGCGGTATGCTATAACGCGGGCCCTACCTACAAGTTGTGCCACCGACGTCGCCGACTTCCTGCTTCACGACGTTATCCTGCATCACGGCGCCCCGCGACAGCTCCTGACCGACCGTGGTCGTGCCTTTCTTTCAAAAGTCGTCGACGACATTCTTCGTTCCTGTTCTACGCGTCACAAGCTGACCACTGCCTACCATCCGCAAACGAATGGACTAACGGAGCGCCTCAATCGCACCCTTACAACAATGCTATCCATGTATGTTTCCGCAGACCACCGCGACTGGGATAGCACTTTACCTTATGTGACGTTCGCGTACAACTCGTCACGCCATGATACAGCTGGCTTCTCTCCCTTCTATCTCTTGTTTGGCCGTCATCCAACGCTGCCCTTTGAGACTCTGTTGCCGGCAGCGCCCGACGGGACCACGGAGTATGCTCGCGATGTCGCTGCTCGGGCTCAAACGGCCCGCCACATCGCACGGAATCGTCTTTCTCTCTCGCAGCTGTCCCAGAAGGCCCGGTACGATACCCGCCACAGAGAAGTTCACTACTCTCCCGGCTCTTTGGTCCTCCTGTGGACGCCTTCACGCCACGTCGGCCTGTCATCGAAGTTTCTTTGTCGTTATTCCGGACCATACAAAGTTCTCCGCCAACTCACGGAAGTCACATATCAGATCGCGCCGTTGGACAGTACCTCATCGTCTTCCGTAGCAGGCAGTGATGTTGTACACGTTTCCCGCCTTAAGCCGTACTTCTCTGGCCACGACACCGCTTTAGCTTGAGCGCCGGGACGGCGCTCCGACCGCCGGGGGTTGTATGTTACGAAGCATTCCTTCTCGGCGAAAGGGCGCCATGCTTCACGTGGCAGTGTGCGCAGATAAGTGACGAAGACGACGACTGGGCGACCGCTCGTGCTGTTGCTGGCTTTGCTGCTGTTCGTTCATCTTGGCTGCAACGGCCGCTACCTGTATAAATATAATTTGTAAATACATTCTTTCACCATTCTTGCTGGTGAGCACTCTGTTCCTGCACGTGGCAATATAGATGCTGAAGTATGACGGACTAATACGACAACCCTGCGCTACATATTGACTCTAATGCGCGCAGGAAGAAAATTGCACGAGAATGCGTCATTAGATGCGAGGACTAACAATTAACAACGTATTTCAGCCGTTCACTTTACCTTTGTATCATACAGCGATAGAGTGATCGCTGATTCTATCGTTCGTTCATAGAAGTGAGGACAAAATCAAGGTGAGTCATGTCGAGCCGATTAACTTTCGTAATTAAGGTTCGCTTTTTTTGTTTTTTTTCAAGTTACGAGGAGCGATAAACTTCCTGTCTATAATGAGCCAATAGTAACATACGTGACACGCGCTGGAGTTTTCTCGATCTACCATTTCAGGGCACGAACATAATGAGAAGGAACTAGACGCACCGACACAAGATACAACCCCCTTCCCCCTTTCTTTGTTTTCTGTTTTCTCTCCATGTACCTCGGTGAAAACCAAGAAGAATGAGGCCTTCGTTGCGGATATATTACACCACGGATCTATCTCCCTACACCTCTGGGGGGGGGGGGGGGGACGAGTGTACCCCCCCCCCCCCCCCGCTTGTTTTTCTAAAGGAACCCCCTTAATCAGTCAGAATGTGAAACAAACTAAAGATATCCGGCTCCTCACACCACCGTTGACATTTGCACACACGGCCTAATCTGAATTCCTGAGGGAATCCCCGCATGACAACGCAGCGCCAACGTTTAGGCTATATACGGCAGCCGCCATAAGTCAAACGACAGCCGCCACACAGTCATTAGAACTACAATAGTGGAGCTTAGTTCCAGTTTATGGTTGTATGAGATTGAGGTGGTAAAGTAGCGCTGAAGATAGTTTAGTTACTGACGGTAATAAAAAAATTAAAATAAGTTAAAAGACCAATCACACGCTGTATCAGCATGAAAGTGACGACGAAAGGGCTCCGCTATAAATAGAGATAAAAGATGCCGTCACGAATAACGACGACACAGTCACGTGAGCCAGATACACGCATTCGTCTGCCATGGCGCATACGCGCCACGCGTGATTGAATGCTAACCTTTACCGCCGATGTAAAGTTAGATTTATGTGACGAGTCAAACGAATTTAGAGGTAGATTATAAGGCAACCCCACTCGAAGAATCTTTATGACAATGAGGAAAGGATCTCACCGTCAAGTCGTCTTAGCGTGCCATAGGGGGCCAGTGAACTTTTAATTAAAACGTATTTAAAACTGTCAACGACCGCGTGCCGCGTTTGTTGTGAACCCTTTCACAGTTTTTTGCACTGTCATTGAAAGCAAGCTTTGGCACCACTAATGTTACCGCGTCTTCTCGCTATTTATTAACTAATTAACTGTTTCATCTGTTCTTCGTCTTCGAGGTCTAGTTGGCATGTCGTCACATTGTTTTCAGTAAACTTCACTCGTCTAAACTTTATGTTACGTCCACTGAACTCACACAGGTCGACCACTGAGGAGAAGCAAAAGCGAATCCTGACATCGCACCGACTATAGAGAACGGTAATGTAGCTTGCAAAGACAAATTACTGTATATTAAACATATTGCTTAAACATATTCAACGAAAAAAGAAAGAAAACAAGTCTCATACTGCAGCCGCTCTCTTAACTAAGCCTCCTGGATACGACCCCGGATATTGCTCGTAATCTGTTCTCCTGCTACATGAACATATTGTAGCCGACTAGAGGTATGCATCACCTCAAGCAAACTTCTGTGTCTTTTCTAAGTTATCTGTGGCTTGTATATTCAGAAATTATATAGTGGTCCCAAGCAAGGTTGGTTTACGATTACTTTGCTGAGGACACTGACTTAATCGATCAAGCTCCCGTCTCTTTGTAATGAGATGGTAGAGCATATTGGCGTCTCACCGGGTACATTAGTGCCCCTGCGTTATGCATTTCTGGAGACAAACTTTACCGCAAGTGGCTTTAGTACGCGAGAAATGCATCAGCGCCGCTGCAACAAAAATAGCGTCGACGTTAATCACAGCCCCCTGAAAGGGTGCTTCACCTAACATGCATTTATAGTACGGTGAAAGTAGACGTCTGCACGGCACTCCAGTCGCAAGAGTGCACTGAATGCTGCTTGGGACGTTTGCGTGCTAAACAAATGTGCGTTACCTAGCACATATCAAATGATGCAGAAACAACGCACTGGTGACTGTTGGTAGCTAACAGCTTCACCATTTCCTTATTGTACACGACTGCTTGCGGAGTGAAGCGAGAAATGAGATCGCATGCATTGCGAGGAAAGCAGAAAAACAAATCAAATTTTGGTAATGTTCTAGTACCCGCCATATTTTATCCGTCTATACGAGGCCATTATAAGGTGACTTCATTAAATACCTCTGCGCATTAATGGAATGTTGCACGACAGTCTGAAGAATATGGGAAAAAAAGAAGAAGAAAATGTATACCGAAAATTAATTGTTGCCAGCGCCGGCGGTGTTGCTGGTATTATTACCATGGTCGTCGGTGGTTCAAAGTACACGTTTTTTTTTTTCTGTTCGAGAAATAATGTACGGGCACAAAAAGTAATCGAATGCATAAAGTAAACCAATCATGAATCAAACCGCATGGCAACTACACAGAGCACGGATTTTCGGTAAAAGCCCGCTTTCTTCACATTGGGTTAAATGTGAAAATCGGCAGCAGATAACTTTGTCCAATATACCTGCATAACAAGTATAACGCATAGTCAGGCGAAACAAGGCGCACTGATGTGATGTCATTCACTTTAATCACTTATTGAAAGTGCATGGCCGCGGTGGCGTTGCGCGCAGCACTGTCACCACCATTATCATCATCGACTGGCATATCCGTTCCTGGGCCGCCGCAGTAGTTCGGGTTTCCATTCCGGGTAGGTGTGCGTGCGTTGTAGGAACACGCAGCAATGGCAAATTCAGTGCGTTTGCTGACCAATGCGTCCCAGCTTGTGCCTCGCATACTGCTTCCCGCAGGAACTACCAGCACTCCGCGAAAGGTAATCCGTCCGTGCCTTCGTGCCATACCTGCGGATGCGCAAACTACGCATGTGCAGCGCAGGGCGATTCTAAGGTCAGCCGGAAAACTCTTAAGCCAGCGCTTTTGATCATATCATTCGTAGCGCGCAACCTACGTGTCCCGCGCGGAGGTGTAGTTATCGTGAAACTTATCAGCGCGCAGATCCCTTATCTGCGTAGCAGACGCCTTGCCCGATCGCGAATGTTCGATCTCGGCGCGTTGTGCGCACGATGTGCGCAAATGTATGTGGGCCCGACCTCGCATTATGAAGTTCGTTATTGTCGGTTCCGAGGAGTAATATGAGTAGCGCGATATCGCAGATGCTTTTACGTACGTTCGGTAAAAAAGTGCCTGATTAGAGACGTAGTTGTCCTAGCTCCTTAGTCCCGCCGCTCTGCAGAAGCCTGGAATGGAATTAAAAATCAATTTTGCATGTAAGAAACTGGTGTAATACGGCCGGCCGGCTATTACCCGTGCACTTTCTATCGCGATCGAGCCGTGATCAGGATTGCATTTCTCAACCGCGAATGGATATATGCCTCCGGCAATTTTCACAAATACGCCAATCGCAATTAAGAAAAGAAATAGATACCAGCAATCATGATATAGGACTAGATCGTGATCGAAGCTGTATTGCATGACACGTACAACAGGTAAGAAAAAGTGAGTGAAAGTTATTTTTCAGGGAACGAGGCCGCGTCACACAAATCCCGGTGTCATAAAAAAATTGAAGAAAGCAGCTCGATCAGTCTTTCACTTGCAGCAGATAAACTGTTATTAAAAGCAATAGTAGAGGTGCTCTCCGTGAGTGTTTCATGACAATATAAAATGTATGCATTTTTCGAAAGACTCCAAAATAATATTTCATATTCAGTACTTTTCAGGACAGGCCCAGCCTCAGCATGCAACAGCAAAGGCAAAATATGGAGGTCGTTTCATGGTTACTATGTTACCTGGTGATGGTATCGGTCCCGAGCTGATGAAGCATGTTCGTGAGGTTTTCAGGTATGCAGTGCTTTTTGTACATGTTGCATCCATCCGGGCTTGTGAAATACTAATTCCTAAGAATGGTGCAATTGCAATAAAATGGTTAATTACTTCACGGAAAAACATTCATCCTTGGCTACTGTCGAAATCGCAAATTGTGCTATAGCTGTGGACATGCTTATTAATGAAATGAGAATTATTAACTAAAATCCTATTTAATTCCCTTAGGCTGTATATATTGTGGAGTTTAAGCCAGTAACTGTGCACACCACTGTTGATGAATTCAACATCCCGAAACTGGGTCCTTTGTCATTTGGGATGAATGCGACATACCAAATGACAAAGGGGCACACATGGCTCCTGGATAAGATAGGACAATATCTTTTTAAATGTGTCTTCATCTTTTTCACTATCACACTCTGCTAGCATGTATCATTTGAAGCTGACTGTTGACACAGATATAGCAAGCACTGTATGTGTGTGACGATTAGCCATAAAGCAACAATGTGCAAGGCAAGAGCCAGGCCAGATCATGAACTTTACTACATGTTGGGTTACTTTCCTAAAACTTTGCAAAGATTTAGCACTTGACGACACATGCAAAACCAAAATATTATGAAAAAGTTAAGTCAATACTTTGTACACATTTCAGAGATGTATAGACGTACGAATGCGAGAAGTGTGTGCAGCGGTGTAGATTTCCCATTTGTCCCAGTAACGAAGGAGGTGAAATAAAAATAAAGGCAGTGTTGGGAGAGCATTTTACTGGTGTTTCTACTCGTGTGGTGCTTTTTTTATCAGCTGCTTTGAAGCAACATTGAGAGGGTTCACGCAAGTACAGCGGTATCACACTCATGCTCTGTTGCTGTCAGGTATGGCGGCGTGCCTGTGGATTTCGAAGAAGTTCATCTTGACTCTACGGAGGATGATATGGAGGATGTTGATGAAGCCATCATAGCCATCAAAAGAAATGGCGTTGCCCTGAAAGGTTTTTAATGTTTGTTTCTAGCTCAGCACAACACATCTTATTTTATGCAACACCTAGCGTGTGCCTGTGTTGCATTCTCTCTGCTCATCCCATGCATCTATGCTACCACTCGTTTAGTACATGGTATAAAATGTTTCATACATAGCACACAGCATTGTGTAGGCTTCTGAGACTCGTAACTGCATTTACACATGGAAAATAGTTTAGTGTTTCTGCGAGCAAATACACAAAATTCTTCTTTCTTTAGGCTGACTGGTTTGCTGCCATAAGCAAAAACAAACTTTGTGATGCATTTGTTAATACAATGTTCCTGAACATTTTTCATTTTCTTGTTTCTCTTTTTAAGTTTTTCGCTAAGAGGCCAGTCGGACTGGTTGCACGAGTAACGTCCTAACACATAGGGTGGCAGCATGGTGGTGCCGTGTAATTGCTAGCAGTGCACATGCTTAAAACGTTAACTAAACACATTTTATGCACATTGATTTTATTGTACCATTGCTTTGTGTAGGACTTGATAATGACTGAAACACCAGTGAAAGCGGTGAAATCAAACCGTATTATATTTTAATTTGCACCTGAAATCAGTTTCCGCACTGACTGCAGCGCCTTACATCAACAGTTTTTCCAAGCGGATATGACATCACCATGCTGGCTTTGCTGCAGATTCTGATTGGCTGGGAACAGTAGGGAATAAAAATTTGCATCACACGTGCTTAAAATGCATCGGATATAAGAAACTTCAAATTGAGAACATGTTTTATGCTTGCTAAAGATACTAAAAGGTACAAATTTGTGCATTACAATTTCATTTTGCTTGTAACTGACACCAGGAGCGTTGTGCGGCCCATGTGGTGGTTGTGGTAGGAAGGCCACAGACGGCAGCACGGTTCCGGTTCTGCAAGATATAAGCCGCGTTTCGATTGGAAGCAGCGCGCACGTCTCAGGATGCCAATATCTGTCGTCTGCTTGTATTTTGAATTTGTAAGTTGAATAATTTGCGTTTGACTGCATCGATCTCAAAAATTCTTTTTGCATTTACCTACAATACAGAGAACCCGTTTCGATGCAAAACTCAGCGAGTAAAGTATGGTTTCAGGGCACCTTTATAACAGTGTGCTTTGCTAGGTCTGTTAATGTACTGAAAGTCCTATGCTACTGATTCTGTGGGTTTGTAAAAGAATGTCAGATGCATTCCAGGGTCCCTTAAACTGGTAGATTTTCTTCTTTAGTTGTATTCTTTCTCGTTCAACATTTTAACTGCTTGTTTCAGTCAGGGGTGCTGTGGAAGTTAAACGCACATTGTTTCCTCTTGGCAGGCAACATTGAAACGAGACACAACTCACCAAATTACAAGTCCCGCAATGTGGACTTGCGCTTACGACTGAAGCTCTTTGTCAATGTGATTCACTGTAAAAGCCAACCTGGTGTTCTTACTCGCCACAACAACATTGACATTGTGCTGATACGCCAAAACACCGAGGGAGAATACAGCTGTGCCGAGCATCAGGTCAGTTCTCTGAGATGACAGAAATGTCATTACATCATCAGTGACGTGCCATCTTGCAATCGGATAGAATCATGTAACGGGCAGAGCAGTGATTGAATGCAGCACTGTGAGGTTCATCGCAGGCACTATTAGCAGCAGGCTCCTCATCTGGGTGCTGCCATACCACGTTGGGCACAATAGCTGAACTAGTGAATGCAACCTTGAAAGAAGAAAAATTACAGGCTTTTGAAAATTAAATGCGGTAGACACCAGAATTGACGTGTAACAAGTTCCTTTCTGCTATATCCTGAGGGTGCATCATGTTCATGCTACACAGACATACAGTGTTGAACTGTGTAATAGGCTTCTGCATTGTACACAGTAGTCATATGGCATAGCAATCATGCTCTGTATTGGGGAGTATTCTTGCACTTTAGAGGGCAACTCCAGCAATTCTTCATTGTCCAGTGATCTCAACGAAATTTTCAGTATATGTTCTCCTCAGTACTGCAGTAATGTATGCCAAGCCAGGCGGTTGCTAGTTATTTAGTTTTCCTGAAAATGAATTTTAAATTTTTTAGCGGATTCCCATGCAAACACTATGTTTTTGACGTCATTACCTGCAGCGCTGCCTACCCGAGCAGGCAGGCTGTTTAAAGCAAAACGGCGATAATTCAGCACTAATCGCTGTCAAGTTCAGAATACCTCAACGCATCGTTGCATGACATCACCACTTTCATCTTTTGGCACGTGCTCCACCAGCTTCATATTTCTGATGTCGGGGAGGCGGTGGCGTCATCGCATACACTGCGCGAAGCGTCTACCCGTTTCGGTTTCAGTTTAAACACATTGTTCATTCAGTTATTTAAAATTATTGGTGAGTTTCTGAGCAAATTGACTGACCCTGGCTGCTTCAGCGCTGTCAGTACTATTGGAAAACAGCGATATCAGAATATGGTGGAAAAACCGCCTGAGTTCCCCTTTAAGCTCCCAAATAAGGAGTTAAAGGGGTGCCACCACCACAAATGATTCATCACCACCTTTTCGGGATCTTTTTAAAATCATCATTAGCCATCCTCAATTATTACTCTGCTTGAATTCTGTAAACAAACACTAAGCATTTGTTTGAAGACACTGGAGTTCAAAGTTGTCTCTTAACCAACCTCTACTTTGTTCGAAAGAGTTAATAAGGGATGTTATTCAGGTGTTGCAGGGTCATAGCCATTTTTTGGAAAATGGGGTGAGAGGGAGACATTTGAGCCCTATCCCCTGGCTACGCCAAGGAAGTACGGTGTATACTTAGTTAATTCAAAAACAACTTTTACCCCCACACACAGGGTTTAAAAAAGCGAAAAAAAAAAGTGTAACGTCAGGCCTTGTACATTAACACGAAAAAAATAAGGTGACATGGTGACAGTGAGGTCACCATATAACGTTATTTCTTATGTACGTCTTATTTCTTGAGCAGTGAGGTTATGCAAGAACTCCAACAGCTGGTGAAGTTATGACCCATACATTGTAAGCACATTCCACACAGCATATGTGTTGCACATCACATTAAAATTTGATGAAATGATAAGTTGAAACTCAAGCAGCTGTTTGGTGTCACATTACCTATCAAAGGTAAACATTCAGCAGATACCTGGCTGGTTAGATACGACAGAATTAAAGAAAGATAAAACTTAAACTTCATTTTAAAACCGGCACTGGTGAAGTTCCATAACATCAAGTTATAATATAAATTTTTGGTGGAGTTTTTCTTTAGTGTACCACTGATGTGTGCCTGCCTCTTTTTTTTTCTGTCTTCCATTGCAGAGTGTTCCAGGTGTAGTGGAGAGCCTGAAGCTGATAACAAGAGACAAATCAGAGGAGATTGCGCGCTATGCTTTTGAGTTTGCACGACAAAATGGGAGAAAGAAGATAACAGCTGTACACAAGGCCAACATCATGTGAGCTGTTTTCTGTGGTGGTGCTTTTACCATTGCATTAGCGCTGTACCAAGAGTGATATTTGTGATTGTTGCTGGGCAAAGATTGCACATGGCACTCAGGAGTACACGTTTACAAATCAGCACATGCTGGGAGGCACAAAGTTAAACTATTTCTTATGTAGCAAAGACGAATTGATTTCATAGGGAAGAAATTTGTCGTAAACTTCCTTGATAGAAACGTAAGGGAAAATTTAGGGAAATCCTTTAATGTGGGAGCGAGGCAAATTTCCTGGTGGTACTTGTCACAGTATGCAAGCTGTTTAATGGCAGAAACTAATGCTATATTACACATTTATCTTTCCATTACGTTGTTATCAACTGAGATTCTTATTCTACAATGTTACAAAAGCTAGCCAACATTACCCGGTAGTGGTACTACGTAAGCAATTATGATTTAAAGGGGCGCTGACTCGAAAATTTTCGTCTGACGTTTTTTTGCTGCAATACGTAGCTGAGGATCTGTTAGCCATAACACGGCACATCAATTGCCCCAGCGAGCGTCAGATAATTATTTACGGCCTGTTTATTACCCACTAGTTTCAGTTTTGGTTTGGGAGAGCTCAAAAAATGACAACGTGCCCAGTGCAACTGGCGCCATCTAGTGCTCGCAATGGGGTAAACGAGTCCGACCACGTGAGCACACATAACTGTGACGCACTTCCGCAGCGACAACTGACACGTGCTCGTTTTCTTTCGCCTGTTGCACGTCCTGCGCAGTTGTTGTCGCTGTTGCTGTCGTCGTCGTTGGGTGGCAACTATTTTTTTGAGGCCTGGCGTCGCCGGCAGTCTACTAACGCAGCCATAGCGAATAAGCAATGGCGGCTATGACGTCATCATTGCGAGCTGCACTGTTCGAAGCTCGGCTGCCGTGGTGACGTCGCAGAAGTTCGGGGTCCCCTTCAGGTCACCTTTGCTATTGTCGATGTCGCGATGTACGGCGTCTAGCGCTCAATTGCGCATGCGAACTTCAATATTCATTTAAATTACCTTCGGAGCTGCGTTCGCTGTTGAGATTTGGTAGGTGACATGTGCACGTCCACGAAAATCGATCCCGCAGGCTATCTTAGCAGTGAAATTTTGGTGTCAGTGCCCCTTTAAGGCCTCACAGAAGCGATGCAGGGTTTTTAAAATAATTAATTTACATGTTATGTATGTGACCTTATAGCTTTATGGTTATTTTGTGGGTCATACATGACACTGCGAGATGTTGGATTTTTTTGTTAAGCTGTCTGAGATACAGGTTCTGGAGCCCCGGTTAATTTTTTGGAATGCTTCAAATTATTAAGATTGCTTATGAACCTACAGTAGTGTTGTTTGTATTCTTTGAATGTGCAAGATTCACAAAGGTGTCATTTGTTTTAACTTTGAAATATCAAAACATGGATTAAAAATGCAGTTCCCATCAGCCATTTATGCCTATTGCCAGCCCTATAACCAAGTATTTATCTCTTCTTACAGGAAACTATCTGACGGACTGTTCCTCAAGTGCTGCACCGAGATTTCAAAGGATTATCCCGAGATAGAGTTTGACAACATGATCATCGACAACTGCAGCATGCAGGTCAGCCCAACTCCTATTGTGAAGGGTTGCAGCAGTAAAGACACAGCTGCATGCGGCATTGATTACTTGAACAAGAAGCACTCATACAGGGATCCAAATATGATATGGTGAATGTTCAATGTGAAAATTTTTGTAGCTTGAATTACGCATCTTGTAACTTAAAGGATCGTGAAATGGGGGGGGGGGGTTCTGAAAATTTGGTCTGATGTGTGTATTTGCAATCCTGGCCCTCCGATCTATAATATACACTGTTTCATTGCATCATCTGGGTTGATTTAGAGAGACAGGAAACGTGGCTTCGATTTCTCAGCACACGTTTTCTTCAACTCTGCGGCAGACATCTTAATTACCACCATGACCTCTGAGACTGGCGTGCCCTCGGAGGCGCTGGGAAAACAAACTGTGGTCCACCCTTGCTTCTGAACATCCACACCACACTGTGCCCAAGTGATTTCTTACATTCTAGCTTTCATATAAATCTACTTTTTAGAGCAAACAAAAGAGAACGATATGTTTACACTTCCAAATATCTTGAGCTGACATCACTGAAACATCACTAATTATTATTTATGCTGGCCTGTAGTGTCGCATGCTTGTTTCAAGAGCCCAAGAATGCAAGGACATGCGCTGAATATTGTACCGAAAAATTTGGAATCGGCCAGTTGAGTGCTTACTGAAGCAGTGAAAATTATGACGGGGCAGCTCCATATTCTTTTCATGACCCCTTTAACATGATTCAGCAGCTATAAGAAGGCATCAAAGCAAAGTGATGCTACCGAAAGATTCCTGTAGATGTACAGTAGAACCTCACTGATACGTTCCCAGTTGATACGATTTCCCGGTTCCAACGTTCGCGATCGCGAAAACACGAACTTTACTCGTAGAGTTATGCTTCTTTTTTTCCGGATGATATGTTCCCGGAAAATACGATTATTCTGCACCAACGTTCAATTTATCGTCCAACTATGATCGGATGATACATCTTCGGGCCTCTAGAGTCCGCGTGCAACCGAGAAGTCGGGAAGCTCGCATGATCGAGAGCAGTAGCTGCCCACCGCGGTGGCTACACCGCAGTACTCACCCAACCGTGTCACAAGAAAACGCCGGTGTGCTCTCTTCCGATACTAGCCTATCACCTAGCTAGACATAACACACCGCGTTCATCGGTATTGCCGCTGATACTCGCGATAAAGGCAGCTTTAACAGCACGCGTGCGGTAGCTGTTGGAAGCGTACGTAGAGTGCACTTTTAATGGCTGATAACCAAGACACGCCGCCATTTCTTTCAGTAGGACCGATTCGCGAGCGCAATCGCAAGCACAAACGGTGTTTATGCGGGTCGTCTCTCGTCTTTTCCCCCACCGAGTGCCGCCATCTTGATAACATTTGAAAGCTGAAAGTTTCGACTGCCCGTTTCTGCTCACCTCACCTTCGATGATCATGCCCAAAAAGCGCAAATAAAAATGTCTGGCACATTTAGATAGCTAGTGCACAAACACTGCCAGAGGAATTCTCCCAATACTGCTTCGAAAACATCGTCGAACCTGCCATTTCTGATCGCAAGTTACCGATATGCGAGACGATGGTCATTACTTAAAAATACGCGAGTTCGAAAGCCGATAGCACGTGCGGTATACGGAGCGCATCCTGTGCTTTTTACAGAGAGCGAGCGGACGCAGTCTATCACAAGGTGATATCGCCAGTGATTAGATTGCGCGGGTGCTCCCGTCGCGTCAAGCCGAACAAGTCGTCAATGCATTGCTTCATGTAATCCTGTACTGAGTAGTCGCGTGACAAGCGTAACCTTGCACTGGCAAGCGCACATTGCGCATACTTCGGCCGGTTTTGTCGTCGAGCAAAAGCGGGGGTCACATTTGGCGCATGCTGCACTCACGCACCACTTGAACAGCCGGGAACCGCTGATAGATTGCACGTTCGTTTGCCAGCTGGTAAGTTGTGATGGTGGCGTCGAGGAAGCGCAGGTTAAAAAAAAAGAGGGGTGTGGGGGGGGGGGGGGGGGGGAGGAGAGAGAGAGAGAAAAAAAAAAACGGCTGAACGTTTTGTAGCGCCTAGAGAATAAGCTGCTAGCTCTGGCGGTCAACATGCACGCGATGCGCTTGCCCAGCGACCTTGGCTTGGGCCGTGCGACGCACGTGATGTGCCCGTTCATGTGACCTGTTGATGCAAGGCTATAGCGCGCTCTTGGTGCGCACGGCTTATGTATCAGAGTGCGCGCCGTTGGGCACAACCTGGTCCGTGCATCCGTGCCGTGTATTGATGGCCACGCGTGGTTTGGGCAGGCCGAGCAAATGACGTTGTGAACGCGCGCTTTTTGTTACATGTTAAATAATTTGCTTGAAGATGCAGAGTAGTTTAAACACTGAAGCAAGGGACAACACGTGTGCGTTCCGTTCCCGATGCTGTCAGCGCTGACGGCTAGCGCTTGCGGTCACTGCCGTGCCTTCGGGCGCGTTCCAACACGCGTCAAAGCTGATATAAGCACACAATTATTGTTTCGTGACGTTTTATTGCCTGAATTACGTGATATTGTAATATACTTTAATATTTATATCAATGCATACCTTTCCGGCAAAACTGCGTGATTTTTTCATGTGTTTGGATCATACGTTTTCCCGGATAATACGTTCAGTGTCGCGTTATTTTTCAAAAACGCATGAACGAGGTTCTGCTGTATAAGTTATGGGACAGATTTTACAGAGGCAAGGATGTATGCATGAAATAACTGCTGCTTGTTAGAAAGTTAAGACAAGGCCTGGTTCCACAGATGTGAGCCAGCTCTTTGGCCATATGACAGGCTTTGATTTCTTTTAAGCCTCGGAAGAGCAAATACATTGAAGCAGACACATCATACGTTTTCCCGGATAATACGTTCAGTGTCGCGTTATTTTTCAAAAACGCATGAACGAGGTTCTGCTGTATAAGTTATGGGACAGATTTTACAGAGGCAAGGATGTATGCATGAAATAACTGCTGCTTGTTAGAAAGTTAAGACAAGGCCTGGTTCCACAGATGTGAGCCAGCTCTTTGGCCATATGACAGGCTTTGATTTCTTTTAAGCCTCGGAAGAGCAAATACATTGAAGCAGACACTCAAATATGATAGCAAGAAGCAATAAATGTTACCGTAACAGAACTTTGCACTTGAAAATAATCTTAGTATGTAAGACGCTAGTCAGTGGCAGCTGCAATGTCACTCACAATCAGCACTGCAAATGCTCAAAATGTGAAAAAGAAAAAAAAAGAAGAACTCGTAGTGCAGTCCAACCTCGTAATAATGCAGTCACATCCCACACGAAAAATACCATTATACCTGAAAATTCATTATAAACATTTATTCATTTGACTATTTGTACTACATGTTCTGCTTTTTGAGTTGGTAATTGTGAATTGGTTTGACTTTGGAGTTGGCCAGCTAACTTCCTGATAAGCTCAGATGGTATGTTAGGTGCTCCAAAAACAAGGTGGTCAGAAATTTAGTCCCAAAGCCAGGATAGATTTAGTACCTCCAAGTTTTCCACTCAAAAATGCCAAGATTGCCAAGATTGACAAATTTTGGTGGGAGCTATTTTAATAAAATTTTGTATGAGGGAGCTTCGATGTATAAGCATAGCCTGTGCATGCATTATATGTAACGGCGTCCAATGCATTATATGTGACAGCGTCCAAACGCTATGCCTTTGTTGCCACAAGGTTACCCCACTTACTATCTGCTAGGTGATGCTGCTGCATTTATCCATTGCTGCGCAATGACAATGTAGAGTGCTTTACTAACAGCCCTCTGTAAGCAACAAGGCCATTAGTATAGTAGTTACGAGCTACGTATTTATATTAATGTGGCTTTAGTTGCTTCACATGCATCTACAAAAATTCTTAAGCACTCTATGTTCTACAACTACCTGTTAACTCTTTCTTGCAGCTTGTGTCAAACCCATCACAGTTTGATGTTCTTCTCCTGCCAAACCTTTATGGAAACATCTTAACCAACGTCGCCTGCGGCCTTGTCGGTGGACCAGGCATTACCTCTGGGAGGAACTATGGCCACGACTATGCTGTGTTTGAAACTGTAAGAGCATAGTACTAACTTCAGAACATATTTAGCAAAGGCTGTCGCTCTCTGAACCACAGTGTTGTGTGCGAAGTGCTGAAGGTACTTGTGCTCATTTAGATAATTAAAATTGAACAGCCTGTATAAGAACAGCTACTTGCATGCACAGTACAAGGCTTTACCAGCCACAATACTTAAACCACAACAAGATGTAACGTTTTTTCAGGCTCAGCCTTCCCTCCCTCCCCCCAAACCTTGGAAAAAAAAGGAGAGTAATATGTGAAGGAAGATATATACGTCGATGCAATGAAAGTACACATAAGAAAATTATACATCTTGACTTAGAAACAATTACAGAGTGCTTTCATGTTTGTAATTGCTATTTATAGCACTTTGTATTATGTAGCTTATACCAGGACCAACTTTTAATTTTAAGATACACTGATTTGCCTGATCAAGCTTGTGTAGGGTCAAATTAAGGATAGATTATGATGGACACACCTCACAAGTGTATATACACTGTCACATTGTTGTGATCGTGAAGAATGCAGCATTCAAACTGGTAAAAACTGGACTCTTTATGGTCTCTGCTGCTCCTATTCCAAGGCCACTAGTACACCCAGCTAACCAGCACACCAGAAAGCATCCCTCGTTCATTGCCTTACATGCGTCCAACAAAACAACTTCAAACTTTGAATATTAGGTGTTAATTTTTATATTATAGTCTAGTTTAGAATGGGAGTGTGTATGGACGCTCAGAAGTGACTAACTTATATGTATCCGTCATCATGTACAAAACACAGTGTTCATCTTTCCTTTCTTCCATACCTCTGTTCAATATAATTTTTGTTGCTTTGTAATCCTTAAGAATTATTACAGGGGCCCACTTTTCTTCCTAATAGAGAGTAGCATACAGATATTTCCATTTGTGCCACCATATATTCACACCTATTTCTGCTTGAAACCGATAAATGGTTATGCATCATCAGATGTTTTACACTAGCGCAAGGATGTCTTGAATATTGTGTGTTGGAAAAATTACTGAAACCAGGGCTCCGATCTCACACACAGGGGACACGCAACACTGGGAAGTCCATTGCTGGCAAAAACATTGCCAATCCTTTGGCCATGATGAATGCAGGTGTGGACCTGCTAGATCATCTTGGGTGAGTCTTGTTCAATAGCTACAGTACAAGACGTGTAAAGCCTAGTAATGTCAAAATGTGCCTGCATTTAGGACTATTTTCTTTGGTAGTTTGCACCTTTAAACATTAGAAGTCTGTTTACTGAAGTGCCATGTAATGAATGTCCTGACACTGTTAATACCAAGAACACTGCTGAAATTGTGGTCTTACCTACTTTTTAGAGCTGTGTGAACAGCAAAATTTTGAGTGCAAATAAATTTGAAATTATTATTGCTGAAGTGCAAATCGAGTAAAATAAAAGAAAGGACAGATTTATTGCACGACTAGTATACTAGTGCAATGTAGTATCCCAAGAAAAAAAGAGGAGGTATGCTAAAGAACAGTCCAACAGAGAACTGTACATGACCTAACTTTGCTGCAGTGCACAAGTGTTAACTTCACTGCAGTACATGAGTATTAGCTCTGCCGCAGCACACAACTTTAAACTTCACCACTATACGCTAGTCTTATGCGGTGAAGCATACTGCATACGGGAATGGGCCACCTGCCATGAGACAGTATACTTTGCCCCTTAATTACAAGCTTTGAATAGTAAAAGTTAAGTGCAAACCAAATAAAACAGCAAAGATTATTCAAAAGTGCAAATATTTGCTCACACCGAGTATTCTTTATTCGTTTTTTAATCCGTTGAACACATTATTTTCAGATTGAAGGATCATGCAACTGTGATAAGAAATGCAATTGACAAGACTTTGAATGTCGACAAGGTAAGCCAGTGGTATGAAGGACTTGGGGGAAAGTTAGCCTAGTCAGTATATTATTGGCATATATGAAACTGCTAGAAGTTTATGCAAGCAGTGTGCTGATCCAGATTTGCACCATTAAAGTGTTGATATACTCGCAGACAGTACAAACACGCCTATTCCTGTAATATCAGGCTTTTTCAGCCTCATGTTTCATGCCTAGAGCTGGATTTGTTTGTACATTTTTGCAAATGTGGGACAGGTTGTGCCAGTGTTTTCGTGCATGCTATATTTTTGCCTACTGTCTAGCCTACATTTTATTTTTGCCAAGGCTTGTACACATTTCATGCCATGTATAACTTCAGACATCTGTTTTGTTGCAACGATTGACCCTCATAGTAGGCTCCTTCCTCCTGTACACCTTTAAAAATTCATGTACCTGTGCAATTTCCTGTTCTTACTGTTCTGTTAATGCTGTTTTCGAACAATGCTCTTCCATAGAGAAAGACACGGTTTGCTGGCTTATGCAGGGTTTGTCTGTAAAGCAAAGAATAGGGGTGGTATTAGGGCATTTTTCACTGGGGGAAAGGGGTGGAGGGGTTCCATACCACCTACTCCTGCTAGTTTTTGATCGGTCTTAGGGTGGCCAAAGAGGGGGTAGGCAGAGACGTGGAGCAGTCAACATCCTTCAACAAATAGCTTGGATGAAAGTGTGCTCAGAGTAAAGAACTCTCCAGGACACTGACAGCCATTTCAATATCACAGCTGAAAACTTCAGAAATGAACCATCAACACCATGTTTTACAGTGAAGCTCTTGAGTGCCCTAACATCAAATGGAAATAACTGGAATTTGCCAGTTGCTTGAAGCTCCACTATGGCAACACTCAAGCCCACACCATCTCCGTTGTGACATTATGTGGCCTATATTGGAATTGCAACCTTGTGCAGCCACATGCAGTACCAATGGGAGCCCAGCAGGCTTTTTCCTGTTCCCAAAGGTCAAGAGAAGCCTGAAAGAACACCGTTTTGACTATGTTCCCAGCACCCAATGGGTTTTCACACTCTCTTTCAAAGAGGTTATGACAGCCAACTTCCAGGAAGCATTTGCAGCATGGGTGGTGCATCATTGCCCAGAAAAACTTGAAGAACTTTAATAATATGTTGCGATTGGGTCGATTAATTCGTTTTACCAGACCCAGTCTATGGATGAACCTTGTTCTGTAGCTCTATTTTTCATTTACTGTAGTACACAATGTGCATTAGAGCCAAACTCTTCACAGTGGTTGTCGTCTAGTCTTTATATGTCTGCTTCTCAAGCCAAGGTGCCCCAACCTCTAAAACTGGAGTTGAAGGAAGCAGAGGGACAAAACAAACCAGTAAATTTTGACGGTTGCTCTTAGTCACAGTTACAGAAAAAAGAATGAAAGAAAGTGCTCTTACAGTTCTTATCAAATATATGGGTCATTTAATTCACTTTATACTACAAGATGCTTCTCTTCTCTTCCATGTTTTGTGTGATTTTATTACATTTATGTATTTGTCACCTCTTGTACATCGTTATCTTGCCATGCACATTGTAAAGAGCCGATCTTATGGTGATTGACTGTGATAATAGAACTGATCTGCAGCAAATTGCAGCTAACATATGCCGTACTTTGTCAGCCAGGACATGTGCTGTGAAGTTCCATGGCTGGGGAAAAAAAAATACTTGCCTTAAAAATTTCAATTGTTTGTTGACACCGCTAAAGGTACTTGATACTCGTCAGTTCATTCCACCATAGGAAATATGATGACTTCTAAATCTTGTAGTCCTCATAGTACTGATGGATGATTTTGGTATGTGTGAAAACCATACACAAATATTTCAAGTATAATGCTTGTGGTGATGATGTCACAATGCTCGTTGCTAATAAAAGGTTGCTTTTTGTCTTTTCACAACAGGTCCACACACCAGATCTGGGTGGCCAAGCAAGCACTCGAGATGTTGTCAACAATATTGTCAAAGAAGTTCAAGCAAGCACAAGGCTTTAGGTCTTTGAGGGATTACTTAAGCTGCATTGCTAGCAACTACATACACAGTGGTTACAGTGTGAGCTCTACTCTTTTGAAAGGGGAGATTTCGTGACTCTCCGTGCTCCTGTTCGACGTACTTGGCCTGTATAAAAGGCGGTGTTCATTTTAATCGATGTTATTTTATCTGAGAGAGATTGCCGAAGTAAGAGTGCGACTGGCCTAGCTAGAAAATGACAAAGAGGCATCAGGCACAATATCCTTATACTTTCTGGAAAATTAAGGCAAATGTGAATGCAGTCAGTGATGCTCAAAGATCATCACAATTTCAACACGAGAAAAAGCCTAGGCAATTCATTTGGGTCGGGTCATTCATATGAAGGTTCTGAAATACTAAGAGCGAGGTCGCAATTTAAAATCTAAGCCACTGCAGCCATGTTCTGATGGAAGTGGTGTGAAAACATTTGTGCACTGTGGTATAAGTGCACGTGTTGAGGATGCTTTAAATTAACTCGGAGCTCTCCTTTGTAATGTCTCTGATAGCCCACCATGTATTTCCAGGACACTCAGTACTAGCTTTTCAGGCGAGGTTCAGCACCCAAGATGAATCCCCTATTCTGAACGAAACACCTACGACTGAAACAAGATGCCAGGCAATTTTTTGCCCAGTTCCTGAAAAATAGTAGCAAGAAGCAATACCAGATTTCTTTTTATTTTCCTAGTGAAATCTCTTGGTACCTCTAATCTTTTTTATGCTTGCAAATCTGGTCATTGTCTAGTTTTATTTATATGTTAACTTTAGCAATATTTATTAATGTTTTTATTCCCAATTGTACAAAGTAATAGCTTTTAGCCCGAGGTTCAGAAATAACTTTTCATTTCTGCAACCAACATAGGCAGCTTTGAAGTTGTGAATATATAGGGAGCATTCACATGGTTAAATGTCTTTAAACACTAAAAGCAGCACAGAGGTTTCAGCCATACCTGCGTTGACGCTGCTTCAATAAACAGTTACTGAAAGAACACATCTGGAGCTGTACGTTTCTTTCATAAACAGGTAGTAGCAGCATTGCTGATACACTCAACCTTTGTCCATCAGTAGCCAGCTAACGTAACCATCATGCCACTCAAGCCGACATCATCGCCACAGTTGGCAGGAAAAAAAGATAGCATAAACACCTATTTTTCTCTAGGCAGCTTGTAGCTGTTAAAAGAAAAAAAAAATAAAAATCTTTATCCTGTACATTCTTCTGTTTAGAGCTTCTGAAGGGCACATCTTCGCATTAGCAGACTTTGAAGCTCACTCATTTGATTTTCAAAATTATTGCACAAAATGAGGACCGCAATGTCCTTCATTGAATTTTACATCAAAACTTCAGTGCTTTTGACGTTTCAAACATCAGAGTATGCGCTGTATCAGCAACCAGCACTGGTCAAGGGGCACTACAGCAGTTTGAGCATGCAGATTGCCTTGGCGACTGAGTGTGAAGACACCACCCTGTTGACACACCACGAAAACAGGACATTTTTAATGTGCTGCACACATATTGACATTTTATTTTCCTTAATGCACCTGCAGCTCTGTTCATGGTCATGAAGATTGCAAAAAAAAAAAAAAAAACATATTGCACTCCAGCATGCCTGTAGTGCTCGGTCAGTTTAACAGGTGGTAAACTTGCTGTAAACTTGCCGTTGAAAATGGTTTCCTCCAGTTTCAGTTGACAGATTGCTCAAACACGCTTCATTCAGATGCCTTCTTAGCACAACCGTGTTAAGTCATAGAACCTGACTGTGGTGTCCAATTTTTCAGAAACTGTACCACGACTGTTGGTCCTACATTAACTGAAATCACCACCACTACATTATCTCACAGCACCAAACATCACTCCCTTGTGCTGGCGTGGAGGCAGCCATAGTTGCTCCAGAGTCTGCCTCACCACAATGCAGAACTTTTAGGTAGTCAAACAAGTAGTGTATTGCAGCGAAGCAGTTAAATAAGTCAACGTGAACTGTTTTCGCCGTTTTCGCTTTCCGATGGCCAGCAGTCAAGCCAGTTGTGTGAGAGGGAGCAAGTGGCCAGCAGGAGTAAGTAGGAGGGTTTAGCTAGTTTAGTTGTCACGAGCTGACAGTGCTGTCAGCAGCCACAGAGAAACCTATTCCTATGATGCCCCACTGCATACCACAGCTGCATTATCAGCTACAGAACCCAATGCAGTTAGCTGATAATGGCTTCTCGCAGCAGTTCTTTTTTCAATGAATGGAACAGAAATAGGCTGGTGTCCCCTTGTTTTCACCTTTAATTTCGTCCCAACCAGACAGATCTCTCAAATGTTCACCTTTAAAGAAATAGGCAAGCAGCGTTTTATTCCATCTCTTAATGCACTGCAATGACGCTTCTCATTGCTGGCAGGTTGAGTACTAGTAACCATTTTTTTTTCTTCACCCGCCTATGTCACTGGAGCCAGTTTCAAGATTTTTCCACTTGTGGCGCTAGCTGTGCTTTATTGTGTAAATTTCTCGGTTACACCACTGCTGAAGATATTGTTTTAGACGTTCTCAAGCATTTGCCCAGCACTCGGTCATAAGAAGTTGTTTGCCTTTGGTGCACAAAGGGGGTCATAGCACCACCACTTGACTGAAAAAGACTAAGGATTGCTGTGGTGCATCTATGAAATGCAGTGACCACTTCCAGTGCCATCAATATTCTCTAGTTCATGGTGCAGTGCTGAGAGCAGCAATGATCTAGAACACAAGAGTAGTAGTAGAAAGGGGCCCCTCTCACAAGGCATAATGCGTACCTCTTATATACACGACCTGCTGTCACCCATCACAGTGCAAGCACAAAGACGCCTGAAGTGCCCCCATGGTTATCTTGCACATAGCCGTGATGGTTTGAGCACTTGAATGCAGCAAAAAGGCATGTATATGAGCTTTTTCTGGATGCTTTAACAACCTTGCAGATCCGAAGGTCGCGGGATCGAATCCCGGCCGCGGCGGCTGCATTTCGATGGAGGCGAAATGTTGAGGCCCGTGTGCTGTGCGATGTCAGTGCACGTTAAAGAACCCCAGGTGGTCTAAATTTCCGGAGCCCTCCACTACGGCGTCTCTCATAATCAGAGCTGGTTTTGGGACGTTAAACCCCACAAATCAATCAATCAACCCACAAGGGGCAATTTCGACTGCACTAGGCTACATGTCATTCTGCCATTTGTATGCCGGCTGTACATTGCTGCTCGCTGGCTGTACATGTCCTCACTATGACCTACACCCGTGAATACACGGTCCCCACTCTCCAGCTCACATTTTCAAGGTGGCAATGCTTCATCTTTGAGCACTGTAATCGCAAGCATGAACCAACCTTCTCTAGCTTGCTTAATCCTCTTATGCACACACAACACAATTCATTAACAAATTAGGCCAGTATTCACAAGCCAACCTTTCAGTGCTGTTACCCTGTTTACCCTTTCATTACCCATAATGCGCTCCAATGGCACAAAAGCAATAAGGAAAAGAAACAGGGAAGTGCAACCTTCATTTAAGATTACAAGCTAGATTTTTCTTATGTGGTGCTTTCACTCCTTTGCCACTGCTACAGCACAGTTTGTTGGCTACTTCTACAGACATGGCTTCAAACAGAGGAGTGCAGGCAATTAGTAATCATAATGTCACATTTGTGACTACCACAATAACCACGCAGTTCCCTTTTACCACAATGGCTGTTATACACTCAATGCTCTATGAGCTCCATTATGTAGCATTGTTCGTATGATGCCGAGACAATCTTGACCCTGATCGCCCTCTGCTCTCATTGCAAATATTTGACATTCTCCCACCTCTTCTCCTGATCAGGAAAGCAGCCTTCCCCAATCAAACAAGTGTGTTGCCAACCTGCACTTGCAGGTTTCAGTGTGTTATACAAAGCGTTTTATTGGACATAAAATTAAATATACAATTCAAGAGTGCCACAGAAGGGCAAATTACTATTGCCGTTGAACACCAATTTTCTATGCATACCAAAGTGTAAATTCGGTGGCATCCTGCAGCACCGTGTATTGCTGTTCCAGGTAAAAAGAAAAATACAAAAAATACATTAAGCATTGCACCAAGCAAGAACAGGCAGCCAACCCTCAAGTCTGCAAGGATCTTTATTTTTCCATGTAAAAATGACAGCATCACATTCTCTCGACCAGCATTCAAATACCCAGCTCTTGTTGAAACTCGTGGCCAGAAATTCCAGATATGCTAGTAAAGCACTGTCACTTGCAGCAGCAGTCTTTGGGAATGGGAAGGGAAAAAATTAAAAAAAAAAAGGGAAGGGGGCATTCAAATTTACACAACTAGACAAGAAAACATGTACAAGAAAAAGGACGCAAAAGCCTGCAAGCAATCACACATTGTTCAGTGCTTGATCAAAATCACTATAACAAAATAAATTATATCGTCCATCAAAGCAAGAATAACCCTAAAAAGATTTCAACAAAAAACATGGTATAGACACGCTGACTGGAGAAAGTGTTCCTTTTTTTCTTTGAGAATCAAGAAAGAAAACGACATCTTTCAGTAAAAGGCTTATCAACTCGCACGAGATCATCTCACTTTACAAAAAAGAAAACCCAGCCGCCTCACGCATACTGCAATTGCACCCACAATCACGCAGCTTGCAAACGGTGCCCGGCAAGTTGTCTCTGCACAACAGCTTTCTCAACGCACATTATCTCGAATTTCGCAACGCCCGTTATCTCGAGTCTAAGCAGTGCACTGCGCACTGCCTAGGTTCTGGGTGCCTGCAATTCGCTCATACGTACACTTCCAAACCTGCACTCATGCTTTCTTGCCACCACAACTGGCACTAGCATGAACACCTCAATCACAAGTGTGGCAAACGTCCAACATGAATAGCCCACCACAGATCACCATACTAGTCCCACTTGTGCAAAATATAGCTCTGTACGACTTGTCGAATAGAGGCTTTTTACTCATTCTTTTTAATTAACTAGCTTCCGTAGATTTACAACTGCAAACATGTCACGGGAAATTAAAACTACTTTAGATTTCTCATGCAAGAAAAAAAAAAAGTTCCTGCTGAAACTGTCGCAAGGCAGAGCACGGTAAAGCAACAAAGCTTTTGCTATCTTTACAGTTAATGGTAAATTTCTCCACTGCTCAAAAACCAAAACCTAGCGTGTGAAACTGATTAAGAATTATACGGTCTACATTTGTCTGTGCTAAGCAGCGGCACGCTCGACGTCGCATCACAGATGTGGCACACTTGGAAGGTATATAAAAAAAAGTTCGAGTCATGCACGCTGCATCTTAGCTCCATTTCAGGAGACCTATGAAGCATGATTAAAGAAAAAAAGTTAAGCAAGGGGAGGAATGCAGCAGCAAGAGTTATCAAGGACGACAAAAGCCAAGGAAAGTGCCGCAGCCAGCGGACCTTCGTCACATCAAGCCACAAACCCCTCTTTCCCTCCCTCCTTGAAGGTGGGCTTGCCAGCGCAGTTGAAGCCTGCATTCCCACGGGGCTGAAAGCTCGTGCAGGCCTCGCCCGCCCTAGTCCTTACTTCCACATTTCGTCGACCCCAGCGCCCTCGGATGCCTTGCCGTGCCCAGCGGCAGAGGCTGCGGCAACAGTCTGTCTGTCGCGCACCACACGGCGGTCTCTCTCTCTTACACGAGGCGTGCACCAACACCACCGGAGCCGCTTCCGAGGCACGGCTGTCACTCGCGTCTTGGCGGCGCCCTAACTGAGGTCCATGCGCTCTTCGTCGACCGCTGTAGAGCAGCTCTGCCTGGTTGTCGCTGCTGCTGCTGCTGTGCTGCGTTTCTTGGGCGACGTCCTGTCTGGAGAGTCTCGGCGGATGTAGAACAGCACGTAGGCTGCCTTGGACTGTGGGAGGCGCAAAAAAAGTGGTTAGAGCCATTACACTCAATGAAGGTGGATGACCAGCGAAGCCGTAGCAGATCACACATGGTTAGACAAGGAGTGCATGTGCTCACTTTCATAACTTCGTCACAGTAGTGAAGAGGACGCAATTACTAAGACGTACACCGATTGGCTTAGTTACAGTGCCTGGCAAGCATCTCCAACACTTCATTAAAGGTTCTCTCTCTCTTCAATGCAACATTAGATTCTTGGCCAAATTTTAAATTATAAATGACTGCTATTATGTGATTCAATTGTACAGCATTGGTACAGCACTTAATACGATACGGCACTAAGCAAAAACCGAGTGAAACAATTTTTTTCTGGTTTACATTCTTATTATTATTATTACTATTATTTTTTATAAGGGGCAGAATGCATCTCCTGCACCTCATAATTATTCCCTACCTCTGGGATAGGCCCACAGCTTTTGCTAATGGATGAAGAAAATGCGTGAAAGCCTAGACATATGTAGTTTCGCTGCAAAAGATCATGAGGCAGGGTGGAAGCCCACACTGTCAAAAGCACGGGGAAAGGAAAGAACTAGGAGGCAAGTACAATACATCAAAATTGAAGCCAGACACATACTATACTTACTCGATTGTATGTCAACCCATTTTGTTGAAATTTGAAATCCAAAGTTGGAGGCGGTGTCAACTTACAATTGAAACTGACATGCAACTTGGAAAGGGGGGTTGGGGACAATCATGCAAATACAGCGGCAGTTCACTACCGAAGTGGCACTGTGTGTGAATTGCCACTGTGACAGGAGTGCTATAGCCAATACATGCCACTGCACCAAACTGATTGGCAAGCGTGAACAAGAACGTACCAAAACCACCTGCCAGCAACTACGACAACAGTCATCAACAGTGTTCGCTTTGTATTACTAGGAACACTAACCGTTTGTGGTCATTGTAATCATACTCCTGAACCCTTCAAAAGCTACGAAAATTTATATTACTGGAATAAGGAAATCCCTAGTTTCACGTGTTGCAGATAGATGGCGAACAAAGTTCTAGCTTTGGCTCTGTATGCCTACATACATGTACACACAGAAACAAACAAACAAAGCAGGTGTGCCATTCAATCAACACATACCACAACATTGTCCTCCGCGGCTGAGGAGACGCTTGAGTCATCAAAGTGGTACCACTTCTGCGTCTCCTTGTTCTTTGCGTAGGCCGTGTCTGGAAAAAAAAAATGGTAATCAAAGTCACTTGCATTGACAACTTTCCAGATGCCCAAAATTACGGCTGGTTGACCACCAGTTCCAACTTTGGCATGATTGCAGTAATGCCTCAATGTATAAGCATTATAAGCAAAAACGTTATAGCAGAAGTAAGTATGCAGAAAGTATTTGATTAACAAGGATCAAAAGAAAGCTCACGAAAACCAGGTATAGCTGACAGATGGAGATTGGACATTACCTAGAAGCAGTAAAAGTGCACTGGGTGGTTTATTTGTGGCGCAAGCCTCCTGCAAGGCACCCTAGGAGTGAAAAAAAGTGTCTTGGGATGAGGCCGACCTGTAGTTTGATGTACCCTCCTTTTATTGCACGGAAGGGAATGCATGATCACTTCCATGTGGTAAGCCAGAGGGGCGCCCCTGAATGACACAGCTGAGCAGTGACCCCATCCGCGACACCGTCAAATTCCCCATAGAGTCACTGTACAGAAACATCCGAAATTTCGGACGTTTACAATGTCCACTGCCCTACTTTCCAAACAAGCCACATTGGCAGAATGGGCGCAATAGCCTTGCTTAACACTTATTACCACAGTGTGTTGCACCTGCTTTTCTTCAATCTATACGCACACCCGCTGTGACGTGGGCTTCGATGGCCGGATACACTGGTCCAACAAAGCTTTTCTCAAACGTCACTGAAGTTCAATTTTTTCGTACAGCTCTATTACTTGAACATTCTTGTGGCATATCTTTTAAACAAGAAAAGGATCCTTCAATGAATATACTTTGCACTAAAGCGTGAATTTTGATTTAATAAAGTTTCAATACAGCAAAGTAAATTGACAATTTTACCTACTTCATCATATCGAGGTAAATAGTTTGCACAGCCCATACTCACAGTGGCCGCCTCCCATGCTGCCGTAGTGGTTTGCAACTGCAATGAGGTCATAGACGGCCCGCTCGTGCTTTCTGTTGATGATGTAGTCATCCATGCACAGATCACTGCAAGAAAGAGCAAGCATCAACTTAGCCACAAATACAGTAGTACACTAAGGCATGCATTCTCAAAGCAGGTTCTGCATAACGCAAGGGTTCTGCGGAGCCCACTTCCCAAGTTCACTGGTATTCACTGGAAGTTCACTGGTATCACAGTGACTAGCAAGCTGGCGAGTATAGATGTTGAGGCGGCCTAAATAAAAGAGCTATCCAACCAAATCTGAAATGTAATTTTGGTGTCATGTGCGAATGGTCAAAGTGCAATAGGGAAGGACGCGGCGACGAAGGACGACGGGACAGAGGCGAGCGGGATCGACGATCGTTTGGCGACGGTGAACGGCTCGAGCGTCTGAACGATGCAGGAGGGCCACGGTACGAGTCGCCATAGGACTGGTCACGGTACATCGGGTCGCAGTACGTCGGATCATTCGGCGCTGCATTAAACGGCGGACGTCGGCTGTCATTTCGGCGGTAGAAAAACGTAGATCGTGAAAACGTGGACTGGCGGTGAGGGCAATAGCGAGAAATGTGACCCACGCCGCTACAATGGAAGCATATGGGCCTGTCGTCATGTGTTCGCCACTGGGCTGGGTCTCGGTATCGTCGAAACGTCGGTAATGGCCGACGAAGCGAAGCGGCAGGTGTGACTGGAGGCCCGCTAATGGAACACACCGGTTGAATGCCGGCGTTCGCAAGTTCCTCGCGGACAACTGCCTTGATGAGAGAGACCGTCGCCTCTGCGTTCTCTGATGGTCGTACGAGAGATGGTGCCGCAGCCTCGATTTCTCGCCGCACGATGCGCACAACGCTATCCGCGGTGCGCGGTTGAAGGGATGGATGGGCGTCTTCGCAGGAAGACGTGGCAGCGGTGTTTGGAAGCCGCGTGAACTGTTGGGTGATGCGACGGCTCTTGGCGTCTTCGAAACGGCGGCACTCATTGATGATTTCGTCCACCGTCGAGCAGTCTCTAAAGACGAGCAAATTGAACGCGTCATCAGCGATGCCCTTAAGTATATGGCCGACTTTGTCAATCTCGGTCATGGTGGAGTCGACGAGGCGGCAAAGAGCTAGCACGTCAAGGATATAAGCAACGTATGACTCTGTGGCTGTTTGGGCCCGACAGGACAGGTCTTCCATGGCAGCGGACTTGCTACCGGCGGGCGGGCCAAAGAGATCACGCAATTTCCGCTTACACAAGTCCCAGCTGGTCAGCTCTTCTTCATGTGTGTCAAACCAGATGCGTGCTGACCCCTGGAGATAGAAGACAAGGTTTGCGAGCATCACCGTGGGGTGCCATCGGTTGTGAGCTGCAACTCGTTCGTAGAGGCCAAGCCACTTTTCCACGTTCTCGCTGGACTTGCCCGAAAAAGTTCCAGGGTCACGGGGGTGAGTCAGGACGACTGAATGTTGTGGCGTCTGGGATGCTGACGGCGCCGATGCTGGCGCCGTGTTTGATCCAGAGGCCTGTTCGTCGGTGGGCATGGTACAGCGGTTGATGACAAACCCGCTGCGGAGTTCCGTCTTGTGCGATACCCCGCACCTCTCACCAAAATGAGCGGGCACAGGGATACGCTTCTGATGGTAGTATATGTTAGAACAGGGAGATTAACCGGTGCAGCCCCAATGGCGGACCGTCAGCCTGCGCCCCACTCCTGCGTCTTCTCTGTTCCCCTCGAGGTCGTTGTCTTCATCCGTGTTCTTGCACCGTGACAATATCAATTTATTTGGAGCACGCCTGCCTGAACAACCTTCAGATGTCTAAGCAGCAGCATGGGCCAAATATTCATTTTTCTATGCAAAGGGCCCAGTGTACTATTAAAGGTACACCCATGCAACTTCTGAACGGATAATGCAATCTCCATGAAACTCTTGAGTTTTCTCTATGTCGTAAACAAGCAGTGTGCACTGAAAATAAATTAAACTGGTCGCGTAGATTTTTCCTGGTCCCTATTGGATTAAGGCAGCCCTCCATTCTCCGCGCCAAAAATACTAATTACAAGGTGGGAGGTGAGCTTGGAGTTTGTTTGGGTGGTGCGGTATAATGGCAACTTCACCATGACCAAATTTTCACATGTGATACTTAGAACCAAAGTTTTCGTGGGATGGAACCACTACACTTTCCAGAGCTTATTGCAGGCATGACCCAACAAGACAAGTCTCCACTTAAGTGACATGCGAAATGGTCACAAAGGAAGCCCGCGTTCTTGCTTTGGAAGCGAGAATGCCAATGCGCTTCCAGGTCAGCAGTGTTTGAATTTCATGAAGTAGCTAGATGATGAGGATCAGTCAGTCCAGGAACTGCATCAATAAACATCCGTTGTGGAATGCATGCACTTTTTTATGTGAGATTTTGGGGGCAGGGGTATTCACTTATAGCTTAAGCCACAGAGACTTTTATCCCATGTTTGCCAGGTAATGCATATTGCTATAACTTTTTGACGTATAAAGTTTAACCGTGCCCTTGAACTTGCATTTATGGCTCGTGCCACAATGTGGCATGCCAAATGCCTTGTCTTTTCAGCAGGTGTTACGGCTGACTGACCACCAGTTCCAACTTTGGCATGACTGCAGTAATTCCTTAATGTATAAGAATCAGAAAAAAAGACGTTAGAGGAGAAGTAAGTATGCAGAAGGTATTTGACTAACAAAGGTCAAAAGAAAGCTCACAAAAACCAAGCACAGCTGACAGATGCAGATTGGACATTACCTAGAACCAATAAAAGTGCACTGGATGGTTTATCTGTGGCGCAAGCCTCCTGCAAGGCACCCTAGGAGTGAAAAAAGTGTCTTGGGATGAGGCCGACCTGTAGTTTGATGTACCCTCCTTTTATTGCACGGAAGGGAATGCATGATCACTTCCATGTGGTAAGCCAGAGGGGCGCCCCTGAATGACACAGCTGAGCAGCAACCTGAGCAACAATGTCGGGATCAAATGGCACTAGCCAACAGTACAGAGATAACCAATAGTGTGAATAAACAATGTGCATCAGCGCTTGAATGCGACTATGCACAGAAGTATAACTGGAACACGACAGTTCACAATTGCAGTGCCAAATGGCTGCCACACACCGCAGATGGTGTAGCCTGCAAGACCACATCGAGATTTTATTGTTTTCAATGGTGATTTTAGTTCATTACAGCCAGAGGCACGTAATTTTCAGAAGTTAAAATGGCATTTCAATGCATGTATCTCAATTTCGTTTTGATGATGAACTTTGTTTACTTCATCATATCCGTCATTTTGTTATACATATCCTGTTTTGTCATGAGACGCGAGTGTTAAATATGCCAGAGTTGAAAAACCTACAGCTTTCCTGCACTGTACAACTTCAAGCACAATGGCGGCGCAGTCCATTCTCACATAGACTGTTACAAGCAGCATGGTGCATCGTGCTCTGCCAGGGTGTCTGGTATGGCTTCGGTAAAAGCCTGCATTGTATTCTTGGAGCAGCTCGCAAAAGCACCGTCCAAGAAGAAATTAATTGAATCTAAAGTATGTGAAGGAGTCAGTGGAGGGTTTATGCAGGTGTCTTCAGAAGTGAGACACTTTTCAACACATGCTGTACAATGCACCTAAGATATGTAGCACTGTGAGGCTGTAACTGCATTATGCATGAATCTTTGCACTAGAAAAAAGCTACACTGCCAATTTGCAATTTGTACCTGTCTACAGGTGGACGCCAATAGTTGATTACAGCTCAAAGAAAAACGCAAAACCCATACACAGAACCGCAGCACACCTGAACATCACCGAAGTCTTGCACCAAGTGCAGTAGACTCCCCTTAAAACAAACCTGAAGGGACCATGAAAACTTGTTCCTTTTATCGGAAGTTCATCTTATCAGAACCCCTGCAATTTCTGAATCGATAAAGTAACCTTCATGAAACTCGCAGTGTTTTCTCAATGTGGTAAACATGCAATGTGCACTGAAAATAAATGAAACTGGTCTCGTAAAATGGTCTGGCCATCATCAGGAACTTGTTTCATTTCCAGCACATGGGACAATGTCACTTCGTATCAAGACCAGAATCGGCTGGCTTCCATGTGGCTGCTAGTCTCCGAAAATGACAAAGGTCCACTGTTAACAGTCACCACAAGAGTTTGTATTAACCACAAAACCGCAGGTTTCTTTTTCGCATTAAGCACATTTTTTCTTTTACATCGAGTCTACGGAAAACCAGCCGAATGTCCCACACTGTTAGCTATATCCAAGAATTTGTCTTAACAAAGTTTGTCTAACTGGAGTTTACTTGGAGGCAGGAGCTCAGAAGAGTAGAGCTTTTGGCCAGTTGGTACTGCATACGTGGAAGGTGAAGCGAGCGCAAAGTAGAAAACAAGAGAGCAAGACGAACGACACGGGTGCTGTCCTCTCCCCCCCCTCTACTAACGTAAATACTAAACGTACCACGAAATAGAAGTTTATTTTAATTTAAAATATAATGCCTGGCTGAGCACTGTTGTAGAATACCAACAAAGTTTGCCAGGTTACAAGTTTTCACCCCAAAACTTGAGACATAGATGTGTAAATGCACGGTAAATCAATTATCCTAAACATGAAAAAGAGCCTGGCACCAGAAAAAAGGAAGAAACGCGATTACATGATGTAATGCACATATGCTCTTTCAGTGGGGCAGCAGTGAGCTTTGAACCAACCGTAGTTACACGCTCGGGGGAGAACAAAATTGTACGCACGTGATAGGGAAGTCTACGTGGGTGTCGATCTTGTCACGCCAGAACCGGTTGTAGGAGAAGCGTTTGAGGTGTATGATAAGCACCCGGGGAAGGCTCCACAAGTCAAACTTCTTGGTGGCCTGCTTGTGGCTGCGGCATGTGGGGCAGAACCAGGGATCTTCGGCACCCAGCTTCTCGGTCGTCGTGAACAGCTCCAGGCACTCGCGTAGCTGTAGCTGTCGTTTCATCGCTCGCTGGTGCACTGACTCGTGGATCAGCACATCCTGAACGGCACACAATCAAACCAATACGCATATAGCGAACCAATAGCACCAATTTTTACTTCAATAAGTGCACCGATAAGGCTCCAGGATAAATTTACACAATTTAGATTTAAAAAATTTAAATTTTAGGGTTTTTAAGTGCCAGAAACATGACAAGATTGGGAGGCAAGCCATAGTAGATGATCAAAAATATCATTGGTGTGAAATAGGAAAGGGGGGAAGTTCCAGTTTGGGACTTCTATGATGTATTACTCCAGATTAATTACAACCACAAGGGTTGGTTCCCTTGATGTGCATGTAAACATCAATAAGCACACGGGCATTTGTGCATTTCACTACCCATTAGGTGCCGCTATAGCAATGAGCAGGGATTCCCAATCACCACAGCGTCCCCTACCAGAACGCCCACTGAGACACCCAGGATCAAAACACCAAGGAATGTGAGGCAGTATAAGGCAGACTTCCTTAGATGATTCGGGTATGTCGGTATGTCCTGACCACACTAGAAAGAGCTATAATAAAAAGTGACTGGATAACGTGACAAAGACAAGCACCATCACTTCGTCCAGTCAACCATTCACAAAGCCTCTGAGTACCCAAGAGGTCAACACCACGAAGTGATAGCACCTGTCGGTTGCTTTGTCCAGTCATTATCTGCTTGGTTCTACAGTTAACATCAGTTGCACATGAGCAGTTCTGAAAAATCTTCAACTCCAACGGACGTCATCAAAGCAGTCCATTATTGCCCAAACTTATCTGTGTGTTGCTCAAGGCCAAAGTACAGCACCACAGATTTCATAGCAGTTTCCAGCCTCACCTAGCTTAGCAAACACTTGCTTTTGGTACTGCCTGTGTATCTACCACTTCAGTTAATAAACAAATTACAATCTACCTCGATGTACGTGTACAAGGTGAACATGTGTATGATATTCCTCCAAAATTTAAGGTCATATTGCACCTAGTATTAGTGTCGGAAACAAAACATACACGGCCACACAGGAAAAAATTACAAGTATGTGGCACAATATAGGTGCATGCTATGCTATGTATGCACACTTTTCGCTGTGTTTTGTTGCTGCTTCTGTGCAACAATGCAACAAAAGAATGCACACTAGAATCATGAACGCCCATCAGCTAGCCCAGTTAAATTGCTTGAGACAAGAAAAAGGCACTCACGTCCGCTTTCGCCTCGTCGAAGTACTGAGCGCGCACCTTGGGCAGCCAGTCAGCGCCAATGTACGTGCGTGGTGCCAGCTTCAGGGGCTGGCCATTGTCGACCAGGCTGGCCAGGTTGAGGGAGCTGTTCTCGTTGATGCAATGCAGCGTGAACAGGCGCCGTTTCTTGTTGAGGCACTCCTTGGGTGGTGGCTCGGGAGCAGTCTCGCTCGGCATTTCTTCGTCTGCGTCAGCAAACAGCTCGTCCTGGCCATTGTGCAGCTCTGCATTTCAAACCCCCCTTAGGATGCCATACACCCACATAAAAGAGGCGGGAGATGATAGCAAAAGCAATCCCATTTAATATTAAAAAATTTCAAATACCTCGTCTTGAAATCAAATACAAATACCTGTTCAAGATATGTTTGACAAATATTTGACATGCATCTCATCAAACTGATGATAGCAAAAGCATGGCCTTCACGCCAGTCTACACAGTATTTTGTAAGGCCATTCTCATAAGAACAAAGCTATAAAACAATGCCATTAACAGCACTTGAGTTGAATTCCAGTAAAATTTACATTTGTTAAAAACTTCAAATGTGTTTCTCATTTTGCTTGCAAGTTTGGTATTTTATTTGTGTTAAAGTTATCCAGAGGGTGATGCTTTCATTACACTAGAAATTTACGATCACAGATCATAATGACAGAAAATAAATATTCCCAGTAAATGTAGGTTCTATTGTTACCTACGAAATGGCCTTTACGATGACTAAAAACAGCATCACCTCCTACATCAGGTCTTTTGCAATGAAGTCACGCACTTACTTTTTGGGTCTAGCAAGAAGGAATAGTAGCTGAAAATTCCTGGAACAAGTACCCATTAAACTTGCTTTCAGACCTCAATAAGTTTTGAACCATCAGAGCTACTATTTAAAAAACCCAACTATACACTTGAGGTCAGCATGATAAGCTGTCCAAGACATTTGAGGTGTAATTCACATTTAACCAAAAGTTTAAGAACACATGCAGTCAAACCTCGCTTTAACAAAGTTGAATATGGTAATCATTCTTGACATAGGAAAGTCTGACTCTTTATAACCTCTTGTCCCTCATGTCCATAGAAAACTATTATATTTTACCTTAATATAGCAAAGCATGTTAACTGATTTTAACACTGTAGAAATTTACTGTATGTTAGTCAGAGCTGAATTTGGTGGAGGAAATGCAGCACTGAAGAGATGCACCAGACCTTATGGGAGCATGCTGGTCTCGGCATTGCCCTCATAGGCTTACGTATAGGAAACTCCATAGTTAATTAATGTAGGTGCTCAAAAAGCTGTGTAGATCGAGCATGAGTAAATGAGGCAATGCTGTATGGTTTTTTTCAAGCATAAGCATCAAAATAAAGTTCTGTGCAGTTCAGTACCGCTAGAATTACTTTCAATTTTACATGTTCAGCTATTTTAGGTTTTTTGCAACAGTGCACTCACTGAAAAAACTTTCATTTTCTGCAAGGATGCCTCTCTCGATTGCTTTCATTGGGAATGCATCCTATTTCAGACAATCCATACGGTTCTTTCGAATTAGCAATTGTGGAAAGCAAAAGCGGGCCGTTTATTATCCACAAAGAGGCAGCAACACCATTTTTTCTTGCCGATCAGGACCACTTACAAGATAAAAGCCCTGTCGGTGCAAATGTTTCTCGAATGATTGTTACCTTGTGAAAGATAACCTCTGCTGCATTTAGTACTGCCAGGACACCACTCACTTCTACTACAGTGTCAAGGAGGAAATAGGCACAACCGCACGGTATGTCTTGGCCCCAGACTCCTTTATTCTCATCCTTGCAGTTGGCCAACTGCGCAACTCCCACGTCATGCTGATGATGGTATGGGTGGTGCCATCTCTCGGCCTTCCAGATGCCTTCGCGACACAGTCCTCATAACAGCTATACATGCCTGTCACATGACACTTGGCGACAACAAAAACACCAGATTGGGCATGTAGACACATGGTACAGGTGATACAAAATGCAGAACCACACCAGTTGTGAGGTGTGCAAGGCAAAAATTACTGTGTTGATATAATGCGTGAAGCTGTCCGCTTGCATGCGCTTTGTTTCTTCCATTTTTGGTGACGAGGAGGCGAGCATTCAGGTTCTCCCCCCCTCCCATCTCAGGAGTGGCTTCCCTGTCGCATGGGGGCACAGTTTGACAAATGCATTCGCAAAAGCAGCATGCAACTCGCCTATTTGACAAGTCCGAATTTATCATCTCTTGTCCTTCCTTGCATCAGCAGTGACACTTATGTTGAAATCAATGATTAAACATACCTAGGTGTATGGATGTAAAAAAACATAATAGCACTCTATAGACATGAAGTTGTAAAAAGCCAGATACTTTGTCATATCTAGAATATCATTATATTGAAGTTTGTTAAATTGAGGTTTAACTGCATTATAAAGTGCACATAAAGCACAATCAAATTAGAAGTTAAGTTGCTCTGGCCAGTACCATAATTTACAACAAGAATTCTCAACAATGATGCTACTTCTTGTGGATGTAATATGGAATTACTTCATAAAACGTCTCGCAATGATTCCCACTGCTTGAAGATCATCTGTCATGAAGAATGCAAACAAGTCGGAAATTGAGCTGCGCTGTCGCAGCAGCACATTATCTCTGTAATCTTCAATGCCGGGAGTGTACTGCACTGTACTCCCGACAAGCCAATACCTATTTATGTGCATGCAGCAGCTCTGAGCAGCAGCTCAAATACAGCGATATTCAAGGGATGTGTAAATGAAATGCTTAGCCTTATATTCGACAGCCTTCCATACCTTAACATTAAAATTACAAATGAACACAAGTCAATGACCAATGAACCTCACTGGTAACACAAGAAAAGGAGGTGACCGACAAGAACCTAGAGGAAGCTGATTGAGTAATCAAAAATGGGACGTGGCTGACAAACGGAGACTACCCACACTGAATATATGTACAGTGGACTCCCAATAAACGAAACTCGGTTAAACGAAAATGCCTCATTAACGGAATTAAACGGGATCATTTGGCTGGATTTCTATACCCGGCACAGTAAAATTTTCGGTTAATCGAAACACTACTTATTGGTCATGTACGGTTAAACGGCACAAATGCTAAGCACAGGCTGCACAACACAGGCTAGCTCATGCCAAAAAGTAGTCGCACAACCATGAAATGTATCGTCGAAGTCAACGCCATAGTGAGACAAGCCAATCCAGCAGCCGTACCCATACTGGATTGTGCTGCAGCAGAGCGCACGCGTGCGCGAGCCGTGTCGGTTGTGCGTTAGGCCTACATGTGTGACTAAGTGTGGTGGATAGGCACAATGGAGAGCACGAAGAAGCGGCCGCATCAAGCTCTCTCGCTTGAAAAGAAGCTCCAAATTCTTCAGGACCTCGATTGCAGCGGCTTGTCCAAGACAGAGGTGGCAAAAAAATTCAACATCCCCAAGTCGACACTGTCGCGGATCTTGAAAAACAAAGAAGCGATCGAAGGTGCCGTCAAGAATGGGACCTTTACGTCTAAGCGGATGCGGATGCGGACGACGCCGTATGAAGAACTAGAAAAAGTTCTTTTTGTGTGGTTTAAGCGTGCGCGGAGTTCTAATTTCCCAATAAGCGGTCCCATTCTGGAGCAGAAGGCGCGAGAGATTGCCCTGCACATGGGTGTTGAGAACTTCGCCGTAAGCGACGGATGGCTGAGCCGGTTCAAGAAACGCCACGGACTTGTTTTCAAGGCAATCTCAGGTGAGAGTGCTGCAGTCAACCGGGACGTTTGCACCGACTGGCAGCAGGGACGGCTTCAGGAAATTTTAGCGAACTATGAGCCGCGAGACGTATTCAACGTCGACGAGATGGGCCTTTTTTATAAAGCGCTCCCATCAAAGACTCACTTTCAAAGGCGAAGCCTGTAGCGGTGGGAAACACAGTAAGGAGCGCATTACTGTGCTGGTTGGTGCAAATATGGCCGGAGACGAGAAATTGAAGCTTTTGGTGATCGGAAAATCGAAGCATCCACGTTGCTTTAAGGGCGTTCGAAACCTTCCCGTTACCTATCATGCTAACGGAAGAGCATGGATGACGATGGCAATTTTCGAAGACTGGCTGCGGGTGGAAGATTCAAGATTTGCAAGGCAAGGCAGGAAGGTTATTTTTATCCTGGATAATTGCCCTGCCCACGGCCACGTTGAAGGACTGAAGTCGATCAGCCTCGAGTTCTTGCCAGCCAACGCAACAGCAGTGATCCAGCCTATGGATCAAGGGGTGATTCAGAATGTGAAAGTTCACTACCGCAGGCAGCTGCTTCACCGAATGCTCCTTTGTGCAGACACTGGAAAGACCTACAATTTGGATTTGTTGGGAGCCATTCATATTTTGTACCATGCCTGGGAGCAAGTGAAGGCAACAACCATCCAAAGATGCTTTCATCATGCGGGATTTCAAGCACGAGAACCACTAGCGGATGAAGAGGAAAGCCCTGCTGATGCTGATGCAGTGTTCAGTCAGGCTGTGCCCTCTGCCCCTTTCACACGACAGGACTATGAAACAGTTGACGAAAATGTTAGTACCTGTCGTGAGGAGACGCTTGAAGAATTGATAACTGAAGTGCAAGCAGACGATCAACCTTCCTCCAGCAATGAAGATGATGAAGGTGGTGACATTGCCAGTGCAGTGGTGCCGTCGGACAGCGCAGCTAAAGAGGCAGTTGAACTTTTGCAGCGCTATTTCGAGCATGAGGGTTGTCCAGAATTTCTGGCTAGCTTGTCAGGCATGGGTGCTTACTTTTTGAAAAAGCAACTTAAGCATGCAAAACAAACCACACTTCACTCCTTTTTTTCCCCTACTCAACCAGATGAGTAAGGTGGAGTTGGTACGGATTAAAAGTTTTTGGTTCATGGAAATATGTGTACTTTGCTTAAATGGAACTTCTGATAAATGGAACAGTTTTTCGGATCCCCTTCGAGTTCCGTTTAACAGGAGTCCACTGTATATGGGCATTGGAAAAGTTTCTCTGTGGCACAAGCCTCCTGCAAGGCACGTCGTGAATGAGAGAAGCGTCTTGGGATGAGGCTGGCCTGGGTGGGTTGATTTTCCCTCCTTTTATTGCACGGAAGGGAATTCATGATCACTTCCATGTGGTAAGCGAGAGGGGTAACCCTGAATAATGAGACTAATTACTGACCTCAGCAACGGCCTTATCAGCATCAAATAGTAGTCTTATAGCAGACTATCATGTGCAAAAGCTTACAGCTCAGAATTAAAGCAATGCCAGCGGCAGTCTATGTACTCCTAACACTGCCTGAAGGCATGCGAGCTAGTTGTTATTACCACACGTGCAAGAAACAAAGTGCCTTGTTCTTCCTTCTTTTTTTTTTTCTCGGAGCTAGCAGAAGGGTGTGAGACACTCACCTCCATTCTGTTCCTCCATGCTCTCGCTCCCACACCACTCGTCACCAGGCTTCGGTGGAGTCACGTACCTCCTGGAGAGCGCGAAAAATTAAGTCGAGTCTACCCATCCAGAAACTGCACAGTGGTCTATTGAAAGGTGGTGAAACTACCCATCATGCCAGCGTTTGCTGAACCACCAAGCCTAGTAAGAAAACTACCAGCGCTAGTAAAAAAAAAACTGCGGCCGCAAGAACTGACTTACGATAATCTTACACAAATTGCAGTTATACAAATGTGCAAATGGGCATATAATTTTCATGTGCGCATCCTCTGCAGTGTCGTCCTAGGTAACCACCTACTCTTTGAGAGATAGCCGGCATTTCAAAACAGTTTTGCTGAAAGAGCGAAGCAATTTATGCAAGAAAAACACACTGGAATGCTACATCAAGCGTAGGTAAGCTTCAGGTACAATGCTGATGGGCTTCCGCTTTGTGCCCCCCAACTGCAGGATCCTGTCAATGTCACCCAGCCAAGTACCCGTGTCCTCACAGCACTGACCCACCTTGGAGGTGCAGCAAATGCGTCGCATGCGCATCAGTTGTTCCAGTGTCTGTGCACATACGCAAGCATACCTTGCTTCAGCACAAATACAGAGCTCCAAACTTGTCACCATGCTTATGACTAGGACTGTTTAACATTCCCTGGATTATATATATATGCATAGAAATACAAAAAGTGGACATGGTAGCATCTGCCGTTGTAGCACAATAGGTAGAGCGTCGGACACGTCATACGAAGGTTGTATTCCTTTCCACTTTAAGAACTACAAATAGCATCACTTACACCTTCCCTGGCTTCATTAGGTTGTACGTAACAAACACACACAATCTCTTGAACCATTTCCCTTCTTTTGTTCTCAGAAGTTAGGGACTGTGGCGCAAGCCTACTGCAAGACACACCAGTGGTGAGGTCAGTGCCTTGGGATGAGGCCCCGCCTGAGGTAATTTTATGTGGCCTCCTTTTATTGCACGGAAGGGAATGCATAACCGCTCCCATGTGGTAAGCTAGAGGCACAACCCTAGTAATGACAGAGCACTGATTCTTCGTGCCAAATGTGACACCAATGTACAGAAATTCCAAAGGCATGTTCGTGTCCATTCAGGACACCCTGACAATCATTGACAGCTAAAGTCCGAATGCCACAATCACAACTTTAAATAATTTAACTTTCAGTGGCACAGTGTCACCTGCAAGATGTGGATCCACCCTACTTATAGCACCATGCAAGCGTGATGGCATGCAATCAAAGTAACAAATACTGTGCATCAGGTACTATGCCTACTGTGCCCACCCTGCAAGTTCGCTGCCTTATACAGCAGCTTTGTTGTTGGGTGTTCCGTGAACTTTGCTGGCTACTTGACACAAACCATGGTGGGCCAGTAGGCTAGCTATAGTTAAGCCTGGTTATAAGGAACCTCAATATAACAAATTGCTCGATATTAAGTTTTTCATATCCCTACTGCAGCTCCGTAGAAAAATGTGTATTTGTACACTCTGTATAACAAAGTGGCACTGAGACACCCTTGACATAACGAATTCACTCCTACCAACAACCTAGTAATTTCACCCCAAATATCAAATTTTAGCATGAGGAGCGGCCGGATCCCCTCCCACGGCTACCCCACTGACAACGAAGTGCAAAGCGATGTCATTGCGAATGGCACATATGCAGAGTTTGCGGAAACGTTGCTTCTACAGAGAGGCCTGCGAGACATGAGGTGGGACAATGCTTGTCAGCGCCTGTCCCACTTTCTTCTCAGCTCCTCTGTGTCATCCGAGGCAGTGACACGATTCTTGCCACAGCAGCTCCATCGTTTCCTCCTCACTACAAACCTCACAAAGCTCTGGATCATGTCAAAAGGATGCGGAACAACGGCTGTGCATGCAGCATCCCTTGAAGTGATTCAAGGCCATACACAGGCCACAGCCAGAAACCACGAGCATTTCAGCTTGCTTGTTTAAAGCTAGCAGTGCATGGACACAAGGCTCATACACCAAAACGGGCTGGTCGGTGACAACAGCTGCAAGCAGTGGCAGCGACAACAGTAACTGGCTAGTGACGTGAATAAAAAGGAAAATGGTGCTTTACACACATTGCCTCCTGTGTAATGAACCTTCCCACAAAACTAAATGCAGTACTCGCACTGGTTCTTGCTCTGTAGTCAAATACAGGATGGAGCAGAAACCTAATCGGTGCATAACAAAATTGAACAATTTGGAGCCACTTTCACTAGGCTCCCAAAAGAACCCAAAGAAGCAACGAAACAAAAGCATAATATATGTGCAAGCTATGAACACTTACACAAGACAGTTGAGGATGCGCTCATACAGCATGTCATACGTGCAATCCTTTGCAGGCACCGAGACGAAGAATGGGTAGCTGAACAGGTGGCAGCCTGGTGCTGCTCGGCTGTTGGTGGCACACTGCGAGCTGGAAGCACCACACAAGATGTCACCAGATGAGATCAAATGCACTTACATATAAAGGGTCCCTGCAACACTTTTTGAAGATAGCCAGAAAACAGTGCTGATCAGTTGTGGAGGTTCCCGTGAACGTGTGAGCCAAATAATATAGCACCGCATGCACCAGGGAATTTGCAATTTTGTTTCAAACACCGCTGGAAAGCACCCACTCGTCATTCAATTCAAAACAAACAGACAGAGCACGGAAGATGGCATTTCGTGATCATGAAAGCAGCCAGTACTATTTCTTCCTCAAGTGACTTAGTAGACTGCCACCAGTAACGTCATTTGTCGAAAAAGGAACAAGGCACTTTCCAGCTGCGTTTGAAACCAAACTGCAAATTCCCTGGAGTGGCTGACATGTTCACAGGAGCCTCCCTGACTGATTGAATTTGTTTTGTGGCATCGTTCAAAAATTGTTGCAGGAACTCTTTGAGAAAACAGAATGAAGAAAGCTCAGAACGAATCATCCCAGCAGACATCTCCAAATGCAGGTGTTGCAAATGCAAATGTATGTAGCCACTACTTGATATAAAAATTGTGTAAACCCCACCCCTTATGTAATACCTCTAGTGTGAGGTCTTTAAGGAAAATAAAGTGAAGAACAGCTGCATATTGGAGCTTGGGAAAAGCTACAAATCATGAAACCAAGATTTGCAACCATATACAGATACACTACTGTACGAAATCAAATCTAACACTCGTGAACACGAAAAAGCTTTTTGATACCGCTTTTTAGAAGACTCTTCAGGCACAGGTACTTACTAGAAGCCAACGCATGCCCTACTTGCGCATGTTCAATATAAAAATGCAGCTGAATGTACTGTTGCCAGATTTTAGAGAGAGAACTGCAGTGTGGCCCCATGTTGAAGATTAGAAAAATAACAAGACAGAGAAAGTACAGCTCAGTTTTCATAATTGTAGCAGTGCTTTCCCTTCCATGATCCAGGTTTTCTGGCTTTAAAATTACCTCTGGATATGCCTCAACTGCATAACACTCAAAGGGCCACTACCCTTGGTAAGCTGAGTCTGTACCGAAACCAAAAAATGCATACACAATACAAATGCTAAGAGGAGGCCAGAAGCTGTGCACTCCCCCTGCCACACCTAAGAGAGATTTTTTTTATAACAAGTGTACACATGAAAGAGTTGAGACAACGAAACAACAGGAACTGTTTGCCCACCTTTTCTCCCTCATATAGACTGGCAGGAACAATGTGGAGTTATCAGCTGACTGTGGCATCTCATACCTGCATAGAAGAACGATAAGAAAAAGAGAGGAGGACAATAACGTTATGCAAGCCACACAGATGCCAAATCACACAACAACCTTTGTCAAAAGGGGGAAAGCCGGTCACTCACACAAACACGTCACTCCGTTCAAGTGTGTCCACCTGGTCGGCATGTGTGAGCACCTTGAGGAACCGGTGGTTGTGGACTTCGGTGACCACAAGCTGCAGTACGTGAATGAATTCATGACCTCTGATCAAAATAACAGATTGTAAAGTGTGAAAAATGCAACTAAACGGTGCAGGCAAGCCACACAAAGGCGCATTAACTGCGCGACTTGATAGCGTCTGCAACCTCAAAAGCTGCCTATGCAGTCATGTTCAGAAATACAAGATTCAACACTGCACTTGCAGCAAAAGGCACTGCAAGGCTGAATGGTGATACAAATGTATGAAAAATTGTTTTAATGAATATGGGTAAACAGCTATGAATAGCACTGCTTTCCAATAGTTTTGATGTTCCTATAGCAGCAGGCAGGGCAGTTCAATCTGCTCAGACATTCACCAATAATTTTATATAGGCAAATGAACAATCCGTTAAAACTGAAGCTGAACTGGGCAATTGCTTTGGTCAGCATATGTGATGTTGCAGTTGTCACACATAACGTGCTACTAGCTCAGGTAGGCAGTGACAGAGGCAATGACATCAAAAGCACAGGGTTGCCCACCTTCAGAGTAATGCGAATGAGCTAAATATCTTTAAAATTCATTTTCAGAAGAACTGCGCAAGTTACAACTGCTTAGCTTGGCATATACTGTTATTACAGTGCCAAGGACAATATATACTGAAAATATTGTTGAGATCAGCGGACACTGAAAAATCACCCATTTGAAGAAAAGTTATGGTACGTAGAACTTTTGTAATGTCCCAGCTCGACACTCAACTGCAAACGTTCAACAAACCACAACTTTTCTTCAAATAGGCTTAGAGCATCCGTTCTTGTACTACTGCTCTCGTTCCGGATTTCTGTGACATGCTGTCCTGTGTTCTAATTTTGTCAGTTTAGGAAAAAAAGACCTGCTCCCAATTAGGTACATAAAATGTTCACTATATAAAAAACTACACAATGTGGTAGAAAAATAATTGCATATTTTAAGGCAGTGTATAAATATAAATAAATATGTAAACTTCCATCAAAATTTATGAATAACTAGCAAAGTTTTCAAGTGGAGTGTCCCCCCCCTTGGTGTAGAATATGCACTGCAGTTGAAAATTCATAAGAATGACATTAAACCCACATTTCAGCACATATTTCAGAACTAGCCTACTGGATACTCCCCAATGAAGTCCAAAATGATCATTACACAATTAGCCCCTCCCGCTTTAAGTCTGAAGTCTGGATGTTACCGAACTTCACATAGAACAGACAATATTTGTCAGGTAATCAGGGTCTGCTATATCGAAAGTCCACTGTATCAAGTTTGCACTGCATATGCTAATGGGAAAAAAATGCTAGAAAAGCCTCAGGGTAATATTGATTTATGCTTACCGAATAAACAACAGCATAAAATAAAGAACCTGTGGCACACAATTTTTTCTTTTTTTAAAGACTATTAACCAACTATTACTTCACAAAACAAATCAAGCAGAATGGGTGGGGAAATAATTTGTGGGCCATACCAGCTGCAAGACACTGCAATCATATGGGCAGTGCCTTGGGATAAGGCTGGCCTGAATTATTTGATGTGCCCTCCTGAACATCACAGAAGTGAGAGGATGACGCTTCCGTGCGGTAAGGTAGAGGGCGTCCTATTATCAGCACATACTATGGCAGCCTTGCTAATGCTGCCGTTTCATAAACTGCGCACAGCCTCAATGAGGTACCAGTACGCCAGAACTTTATCAATCATAAGCCAGTAGCAACACTCCTAAAAGGCACCTTGATCTTAACACTTTTCTTTTTTCCAGACAACAAACAGTATCTGTACATAATTTAAATTACGGGGTTTTAGATGCTCCGAAGCATCCCACTGGGTGCCGTCATGAGCAGTGCGCAGTGCTGGTTCCAGAGCTGTCGACTAGTATTTTTCACCTGCGGTTCTTTACCTTCCACTCAATGCACAACAGTACAGTACATGAGCCTGCTCACAACCAATCCCCATCAGAACATGGCTACAACAGTGATGAATCAAATCCAACTACGTCACAGTGCTGCTCAACCACGTCGGCATGACCTTGCACAATGAGACTTCATAACCAAATCGGCATCCTTTTTCAATAAACATCTTGTTTCAGTGACAGCGGCAATTCGAAGCAGCTTTCACATAAGAGCACAAGAGTCGGCTCATAAAAGCTGCACTAATGCCAGTGCAAATAAGTTCTGCAGAAACCCGCAAGGTGTAGTAACGTTTGATGAAAGGGACCAGGACGAATTTTTCGGCAACTACGAAGCTTTAATTTCTGAGAAATCCGTATGGATTTCCTTGCCACACAGATTTCCTTGTAGCCTTGTGCTACAAATGGGTGGATGCTAATTTTCCCTTTCATATAACTACAGTAAAGATGCTGAAATTAGTTGAACGTGTTCCTTCCCCTTTTCCATTTCCTCCATTCATTCCCTCGGTTGCACAGTTGCAAGAACAAATCATCCATAGATCAATGCAACTCAGGCATAAAAACCACTGATGCAGTGAACACCCAGAACAGTGAATGAGAGAGGACGAATGAACCAATGAGACTGCAGGAACACATGAAAACATTTGCATGCAGTAAAAGGCAGCATGACAACCTTTGCAAGTAAGCTGTTGCCTGTTATTTCCACAGGGTACAAATAATCAACCCAATTCTGTCATTCTTTTCTTTTAAAAGTAGTTGCATCAGGCCACGGGGTTTAAATTGGGCTTTAGCAACAAAGCGCTAAGTGTAGGATCTGTTTACGATGAGATGCCCTGAGCAGTTCTAATGAAGTCGGGTTGTTAATAAGCACAGTTGCGACCACTGACCCTGTCAGCTGGGATGTCCATCAACCGGGATATTGAGTTGCACACGTCCTGGATGGTGCTCATTTTTGACACCGTCACCTTTAGCTGCAAAAAGATGACGACTTATAATTCTGCAAAGAAACTATTCCAAGCAGCAACAATAGAGAATTCAACCTGCCAGCAAAAATAAATACTATGCACAAATATTTTCCAAGCTTTCCAATGGCACACCTTTCATACTGCTCTAGTCTTTAGTGTTAACAGGCATACAAGAAATATTTTCATCAACAAAAGCTTTAAGCCTAACAATCGCATCTCAATGTAACGATGTCACACTGGATATCATACCTCCCCTGTATCACACATTCATTATAGGGGCGCATGTCGACATCAGTGAAAAAAAAAATGTTCAGCAATATATGCAGCGTTACAGATCAGAAAAAGCGCTCCTGTCATTTATGGCATGTCTGGAGCTTGATGTGCCAATGAGAGCACCAAATCACAAGCTAGGCCTGTCTCGTTAGTAACATGCAACAACAATAAAATTGATGTGCTCCCACGGGTCCGGCAACTCTCAACCAAGAGCACCTGCTATGTATAAAGCAAAATCATGAAGCATTAAATAGTTGGTCCTCTATGCCGAAAAGATGAAACACCTCTTTGATCCTACTGGGAAACCCTCCCTCACCTTGATCGGTTTCTCGTGGGGGTCTGCCCGAACGAGGATCAGCTCGAGGGGCTTTTCTTTCTTGTAAGGCAGAGGTAAGGACAGGTAGCAGAAAGGGTCGAAGGTCACAGACAGCTTGTGGCAGTCTGGGCAGACCAGGGTCGACTTGAGCAGCCCGTGGAATATGTCCACGATGATGGAATTGTTGCGCATCAGATAGTTCTGCCAGGCCTCCTGCGCCACCACCTAAGGACAAAAAGAGCAAGGTCAAGCTCAAAAGCTTTCGGAACTAGTCACGACCAGGCAACACAATTACTACTTCGCCAAGCAAGGAGATCTCTTTCTCTCAATTACCTTTTTGAGCCTCCAATGTCTTGAATTAGCATTGCTAAAGCAGATGTACCATTTTGAAGTCTTCGAAACTGTTATCCCAAAGCCCACACACAATCTTGACAGTGACGTTCGGCTTAAGACAATTTGTTGAGGCAAGGTCAGCAGCAACTTAAAATTTACGGGGTAAGAGTAACAGATCCAAAAATAAAACTTCGATGCACAACACAAGTCTTTCGCATCCATTGATGGCATTTTATGCCGTGTGCTTAAAATGTCTACTGTAATCCAGTTTGGGAGATGCCACACAACTGAAACAGTAATCCGGTGCCAGCAACACTCAATGGTGCGGCTTGGTTAGGCACAAGAGCAATTTGCTTCCTTCTCTTTGGCTTGGTTCCAATGTCGTGTACAGTTGCTTTGCACACTCCAGTGAGGACAGTTTTCAAAATGGTCCCACAGATGTCTTCCAACACATTCCCGGGAACACAGCTCCTTTCGCAGGATTTCAACGACAGATAGCACGAGCAAACTTTACTTGCATGACATCTTTGCATGTTGAGCCAAATATCCTGGATTCTACATTAGTTGTGTACCATAAGAATTGAAAAATACCTACGTCAAAACTTTTTTCTAAAAAAAAATATGCAATGAAAATTCAACCACGCCGCAACTGTGGGCCTGTTCCCGCTTGATGCGTCGCAACCTGGCACGCCGTACCCGCCCGGGCACCGCTATTTTGATTTCACATTTAACAGTCTTGGTCACGCAGGAATCGCCGCTCGCTGATGGCTACCGAGACAGCGTGAGCGACAGCGCTATCTCGGCAGCCATGCGATCGCTCGGCAGCCGAGCGACACTTCCCTCCCGCCTCTGCGTCTTTTCATGCTCGTTAAAGACGGGCGGGGCGTTTCCTCCCCGCTTTGACTGCAGGCGTCCCGATAGGGGTGATGTTATCGCCTCCGAGCGACGGAGGTGGGCCCGGGGGCGCGTTTGATCTTTGCTTCAGCCGTTTTCGTCGCCCTCCACTCGTGTGCTTTTATTCTAGCGACTGTACTTTAGGTTCCAGGGGCTCCCGGGGAAAAGAATCGGAAAAAGGGACATCGCACTGGCAGCCCCTTTTGCGTATGACTGCGCTCGCCTGCGCAGCAAGGGGCGTGGCCGCGCTGCTGTTCAAGGTCTGTCCGTGCGCGCGCCAGCGAGCTGGTTAGGGCCGGACGGCGAGCGCAATATATGCGAGGATTTTTTTTTTTTCTTTTTGGAAAGCTCGCTAAATATCAGGGGAGCGCAAATTATGCGAGGGCGCGAATTATGTGGGTAAATACGGTAAACAAGCACTGAACACGGAACGTGAAAGCGCTATCGAGCAATCGCGGACCCGACACGACCAGCCGACCAGCCGTACACGCAATCACAAACCACGCGCGGGGTGCCGGAACAGGATGCGGTGATCGCAATGACGGGGCGACTTGACTCCAAAATTGACGCGTCACGCTTGACCAAGTGTCAATTATCACAGTTTTGATTGCGATCTCTGAGGCCATACTTTCTCTCATCGGGGCGCTGGAGGCTATCATGGCGGCCCATTCACTGCGCTCGACAGCCGCGAACGTAGTCCGAATTACAGAATTTAGAGCTAGAAACCGTCCGTACTCTCGGTCGTCTTAACACATTCATACTATGAGGGCACTGACGGTACCGCGCGCTTGTCTGAATTATCGGTCGGCGAATTGTTTGAAGTCAAAGCAGCCCTGTTCTCATTCACTTTCGCAGCTTTCCTCACTCTTGCGTTTTCCCAGCTGTTATGTTTTTTCCCCCAGTCCGCTGAAAAACGTATGAACGGGGTTCCACTGTAATTGGCAGAGAACCTACAGGAGTCTAGCAACTTTGGGTGACCAAAGTCAACCGCTCAATCACCATCACTATCTCAGTGTCGCTTTGTTCACTAGAAGTGGCCCTGGTCTTTGTTTGTCATTTCTTTGTGAATCTATTTACCCTGCGAGCTGCTTTTTTTACCTTTCTGTGAATCTAAGCAGAAGCTGATGGCAGTACGCCGCAGCAGCTACAGAAAGATGAGACTGAGGCATGTGGAAATCTGGCAGTACAGTGCGTGTTTGGAGTGTGAGAAAAGAATTCGCTATTGGTGGATGAAGAATCATGGATCATACCACAACATGCGGCAATTAGGAAAAGTTCATTTTTGGGCTGCACTGCTGCATATCCAGATATGAAGACTAAGTTTGTGGAGAACATCCAAAAGCTACGTTCAAGATCGCTACTGGTGACCTCCGAGTGCATCCGAATGAAAGCCGTTGAGGCGACGCGCGCGTTTGGACACTATCATAGATGCGACTTTTTTAAGGGGGGACGTGACGTTGGAAACCAACTTTCTTATTTCTTTATGGATTTTGATGAAATTTGGTAGACTTATTAGCAATGATTCTGTGATACTACTGTATAAATTTCATGAGCTTATCTTTAAAACTTTCTGATTTACAACAATGTCCTCCTTCTGACCTTGTTCCGAGCCTCAATCGCTTAAAAAATGTGATAGAAAGCTTTTTCAAAGTGCTGTGAGCTCTATGATGAACGGTCCAGGGCGTAACATTCTTAGATTTTTTTATTTGCTACACAATTTTTTTCAGTTGTCGTTTTTTACAAGGTGACTGCACCACAAGAGCTCAGGCTGTGAGCAATTAGTCGTATTGTTAAATGTTGTGAAGGAAAATTGGAAAAGCAAGAATGTCACGCCCTGGGCAATTCTTCTAGGAATATAGGAAAAAAAACGGAACTGAAATAGACCTAGTAGTCATGAAGAAATCAGCGGAACAAGCAAGGCAAGGAGCAAGAAAAGTCGTTTTGAGAAAACGGCTTTCAAAGTTTTTCCATGGATTTTTATTAGAAAAGGGCACTGAATACGCAGTGTTTTGTGTCCTTTTTGGTGCATGGCTTCTTGAATGTCCTTTCTTTAGTTTGGTATGCCTTGCTGGCCTCTTTTTTCCTAAAAGACACCTTTCTTTGCTGCTCTGGGAAAGGCATGTTGTCCAGGCTACAGTCAAAGTGTTGCACAATACTCTGCATAAGCATGGTGGGCTCAATGACTGTACTTGAAATACTGCCTCATGGACAGATCTGCATGCCAGAAAGGCATTGGTACCAGGGTACACAAATACTGTCAGCAACTGTCTCACTGGAAGGTCTGGACTGAGCCTTCAGACTTTTCTGATATGTTTTATGGTGCAACCCTCAATATGAGATGTTGATTGTTGACCAGTGTAATTAGTCAGAGCTCCTAGCCCCTTTTCAATACTTTTGAGAGCCTGCACAGCTCTCCTAATGCACAGAAAATCTTACGATATTCATTTCGCGGCAATTACTACCGCTAGAGTTACTGTATATGTTCCTCTACATATACAGTTACTCTAACCACCCGTTCGCGAGAGCGCTGCCAGACGCGCGTACACGTCAGTATCATTTGCGATGCTGACCCATATCTAGTTCCTACTTAATTAAAAGTTATTAGGAGCGCTGCTGACTCCTACAACGCCGAGAAACGGGTTCAAGGTCGTGATTTTGAACGATCGGAAACTCGTTCGCTTTTTTGCGTACCGGCGCCTGTCATTCCGTTTTCAGCGCGGTCGCACACACACAACTTACTGGCACGTACGCGGCGACCTCGCGGAATGCGTTTGGTGATACAAAATGCGGCTCTAGGCGCGCCTGAAGGGTATCGTCCATACTTGCGGACGGCGTGGCAACGTGACGAGATTCGGGCACATCCGTGGCGCGATCGCTACATGCAGTCGGCAACGTTGGACGCCGCGCGACATGGGCAACGGTGCCACTGCCGCTCGCACATGATGCTTCGCCCGCGTATGAAATGCCACAAAGCGACCCGTCAAAGTTGACAAAAGCAAGCATACCGGCCGCGCGCGATTGATCTGGAGCGGACGCACCATCGGCACTCGCACGCGTTACTTCCGAAACCACGCTCCGCGCGCACCGACAGCGAGCCGAAAAGTCTAAACGCGCCCATCACAACAAAAATCTGCCGCTGAAACTACGTTCCGCAAATACCGACGATAATGGCGTGCTGAGATGTCAAGAGGCGCACAAAGCACTCGCGGAGTCCGCTGCCGAAACCGCTCCGTACGCGCTGACGAACATGGCGACGCGATCGTCAAACGCGCGGCGCCACGAGCCGCGAGCACCGCGAGCGATAAGATATCAGCTTTGGGATCAGCTGCCGTTCTGTCTACACACCGCCCGATCGCCGACACTGCAAATACTATCGGGGAAGGCACGCACAGACGAACATACAGCGCAGAGAGGCGCGCCGGCGCGGTAGCAGAAGACGCGGACCGCCAAGGAGACCAATGGCGAGGCTCCGATTCGTCACGTGACGGGCGCGGCCAATTGGAGGCCTCGGCACGGCCTTGAATCTTTTGCTTTTTGTGCGCTTGCTTCTGTATGGAGGAGCTGGCTGAAGCGGCAGATTTGAAGACGGAGAATCGCGCTTTCCAACGAGGGCAAAATGGCGGCGCTCGGTTGCGCCGTTGCGGAGATATTGGGACTTGAAAACTGCCGTTTTTTCACGATTTCTATCGAGTTTTTTCGCCACGTTGGCCTCTATTAACATTTTTTTTAGCACTTCTACGCGGTTTTCAGCGTTCATATTTCGGAATCAGATAAAAAAGGACTTGTAGAAACTGACTATGTGGTTTTCAAAAAATCGATTTTTTGGTCATTTTTCGCGATACGAAGGCCGCGTCCCCCCTTATTTGTGCTAGCAATGCAATAGGGTGCTCTCCAGGGCATGTAAACATTTTAATTTAGGATTATCTCGTCAAATAAAAATGCTACCAATTAAAAGCAAATCAACAAATAACTGATTAATAAAGTAATTAACAATTTATTTGGGCAGCAAAGTGTATAAATAGTTTTTCTGTCATGGTATTCTAGCTTCAGAATTTCTTCATCTGCCAATGCAACCACGTGGCATGTCTACTCGTGATGGCTGCACTGCTGAGACTCTGCTGGCCAAGAGACATGAACCAACACTGATGTAGAAACATGCATTCCATCTGTTGATATGTCCTCTCCATAGATGACGAAACTTGACACAGCCACATTACTTTTGTTTTTTTTTTACAAGAGGTGTCTCGCGAGTGGCAGGGAGTGATTTAGAGAAGCAAGACAAATATACTACGGATTTGCAGGGCTTGTGAGTGTACGGTCACCCGAGTAATCTCAGAAGTGGGAGTGAAAGGTTTAACAGTGGCAGTGAAAGGTTTAACAAGAACCAACATATCTGCTGAGAGGCTAGGCCAATGACTCCCTGCTGTTGCTTATATAAGCACACAAGCTTTCTTTAAGATTTACTTCCCCTATCTAAATGTTACTGACACAGCCAGTGGTGAACCCCCAACCTTTCAACTTAGCAGCACTATGTCACTGTTACACAACAGATATTGTGGCAAATAAGATGGCACACGGTTTCTGTGGCCATCAATTCGCTAGCAAGCTGCTTACTGTCAGACTTCGCTATAACAAATTCAATATTGCATGGAAATAGCTCCATTAGATAATTCATTATAAGTGTATACTTGTAACACTATTTTAATGCCAGCACTACTTTTCATGAGGTTTGTCAACTGATAATTTATTACATCTACACTCTTTATATCGAGGTTTGACTGTACCAGAAGCGTGCGAAAAAAGTGCCAGAGCCCCTGCTGGCCACATCACCTTGAAAGGCCTGGGTATGACGCTCGAGCAGTTCCCAGACCACATGACCTTGATGAGATCGGCATAGGACTTTGCAATCTCCCCCCGCATGCCCAAGGGATTGCTGTCGTTCAGCTCCGACAAGTACCGGTCCGTCATGAAGTACTCGGTGAGGGGAGGAGTGTTACTCATGCACTGCATGTGGAAAAAAAGTAAGACAGGCACACCAGGGGGTGAGGGCTCTTCTCAGAACTATCACAACAATTTGAAGTACGATAAACTTCAAAAACAAAGGGAGAAGCAGCAATACAAGGACGGATGTGTGTTAAATTCCTACAAAGCTTCCCTCAATGCAGCAATGCTGCATGTTGACAAAGTAATGCAGTAAATGAGGGACAGGGGGGTCTCGATACAGTATGTCAACTGTGCACAGCCTTTGGTCACTTTTCTTTTCCTTTGCACCTGAAGTTTACCGGCGATCAACAAATATGCTTATCAATCTTTACACTTGGCACAAAACCAAAATAATTGAGACACAAAGGTGCAACACAGAAGTTGATTCAAAGACATTATCGAGCAGAGCGTGCAAACGTAAATAATGAAAAAAGCAAGAAACTACTATGTCTTGTTCACCCTGTTTTAAGCTCTATTTGCTGTTTTTCTCACTGTTTAAAGAGCAAGGCCACTCTTAAGACGCAAGCATAGTACTGGTACATGTGCTGCAAATGTGATTTACAAAACTAGACATCTAGGAGTTGTAGCTGCAATGTTTGAAGATTTAACTTCGTAGGAAGCGCTGCACAAATAAAAAAGGAATGTCTACACTACGAAACATGCAGTGTGAAACCTACCCTGACCATACTGCTCACGGCAATGCCTACTAAGCAAAGAATGCACATCTGTGAACCTGTATTAATTGTTATACAGTCGACTCTCGCTACAACGAACGCCACTTCAACGAAATTTCCGGTACAACGAAAAATTCTCGGATCCCCGTCAGCAGTCCATAGGAGTCAATGCATAAATATGCTCGCCACAACGAACACATTCTTTTGTGCCGTTTCGCTTCAGCGAAATTTGGCGATGCAATTCCAGTCTCGAAAATTCAATTTGCTAAGCAGTAAGCACAATCCGAAAGATTTGGTGCATTTCAGAAGATAAAAATGCGTCTACAAAGTCGAAATCGCGTGTTGGCACCACCAGAAACGGCTGCTGTTGATTGCTTGGTTGATTACCGATGTCTACTGATGCCGTCTACCGATGCCCGTCGAGATAGCACGCGCAACCGCCCCTCTCCCACCGGCGCCCCTTTTGGTCCTTCACCCGACGAAAGAAGGGCTGGGCGTTTCCTCTCTGCTTGAGAAGCAAGCGACGGCAGCCATCACACGCGCAGTGCGATGTTATCGCATTGTTCAGTTCGTTCGGCGGAGACGGCCGGGTCGTTTCCTCTCTGCTTCAGCCGTGTTCGTCCCCAGCGTTAGCGCGCTTTTATTCGCGCGTAGAACGTACGATGCGTAGGCGGTGTTATCGAGTTGGACCTTGTACAGAAAAACGGCGACTGCAAAAACCCGCTAACAGTGTCCATGTCATTGCAATAACTCCTCCACCAGGGTCGACAACTTTATTTTTTCATGGTCCAAGACCCCCCCTTCCCTTTAAGTACCGTGTTTACTCGAATCTAACGCGCACCTTTTTTGCGATAAAACGCGTCCAAAAATCATACGCATGTTAGAATCGAGTGCGAACGAATGACAACTTTACCATATCGCCGTCGGCATCAAAATGGCCGCCTCCTACGTGCTTCGGGCACTGTCGAACGGTCACCGGCGAAAAACGAACTAGCGACGCGGCGGTCTTTGGAGCGCATAGTTTCTGTAGTTCCTATGTCGCCGCACATGATGCGTAGGCCTGCGCACATGATGCGTAGACCGACGATACCGCGCCGGCTTGGCCGTCTTGCAGCCAATCAAAGTCGCTACGTCGCCGATGCAATCTCTGAGACGCCCAGCTGCAGCAGCTTTCGGTAGCGTTCGCGGGTGGCCGTAAGGGGGAGAAGATGCTTCTCATCACCGCACGTAAAACGGCTCATCATCGCATTTCTCCCTCATATCTGTGTTGAGCCTGAGCCTCTCAGTCGTGCGCCCTGCATGACGTCCGAGATTGCATTGCGGCAATCTCCGAGACCACGCCCCTGCGCAGCACGCATGTGCAGGACACGCCAGCGAGCCTGAGGGAACTGCGACAGCGCGGAGGAACGCAGCACTGCGAGTAAATGATGTTACCGCCGCTTGCACGCGGATAGGCCCGACAACGTGCCGCAGTTTTGTCGGGACGCAGGAGTTATGAATCAGCGCGCCAAACGTCTTCGAGACGACGCGGATCAAGTGAAGGGGAAAGCCACAGCACGGCCGTTCGAGGGACTGCAGGGGTCCAAAGTCGACGGTCTGTTTATTATGCGAGTGCGTTCATTACGTGAGTACGACATTTGTTTTTATGAATGTGAGAAGGTTGATTACTAAGGACTTTTTTTTTCGCGGGTGGGCATTACAATCGATGTCTCACTTTTTTTTTTTGGTCCCGGGAAACGGGTGCGCATTACTATCGAGGGCGCAGTAGAATCGAGTAAATACGTAAATCTCCCGGATTCTGTTTCTCCAAACTTGACAGGTATGGTTTCAGTAGTCACGGTTTCTGAACCCTTCTGACTACTGCCATGACACCGCGTGCCGCGCGCAAGATTGAGGCATGAAAGTTTCATTGTTCTGCCAGCTCAGGTCAGTTATTTTTCGATTTCACTACAACGAAATTTTCGCTTCGACGAAATTTTTCCCGCGCACCGTCAATTTCGTTGTAGCGAGAGTCGACTGTAGCTGATAATTCATCATATCCATATTTGTATAATACCCAGATTTGGCTGTACATAGCATATTGAAAGCTTTTGAGACTTCATAAAAAGTTTACTGTACAACACGTTCATTGCATTAGTATATCAAGTGAATATGATGAGTTCCACTTCGCACTTATCCATCTACATTTCATTTGTTCATGACTGCACACTAGATGATCCCCCCCTCATGCTCACCTGCAGGGCAGCATTCATGAAGCAGGTGTTGCCAATGTTACCAAGCCCGCAGAGGCCCGGTGTGTTGCCTCCCTGGAGGTCATAGTTGTAACTTCCACTGTAGCTGCTGTAGGAGCTACTTACAGCACTGTAACTCCTTGTTGCGCTGTGTGGGTGATGGAGAAGGAGAGAAATAGAAAAGAGAGAGGCAGTTGTTAGTCCCTCTGAAGACACTAACACAGCTGTGTTGGTGCATGTGCGTTAACAAAGCATGCTTACCCCACCCTGCATAGAGAACATGGTTAAAATTGAAATAATGCTCGTTAAGGCTTGTTAAGTCAACCTATACCTCTCACTACAGTTCTGACACAAGTGCACGTAATCACTCCGACAAAATATAAATAATAAGGTGGAGGCCGCAGGGAAATTTCCATAGTAGCTATGACAAACTATGCTCAGTTTTCGCGTTATCAGACCTTCAATCGTGTCAAGAAGTGTGTAAAATTGGACAGCAGTGGGTTCAAGAATCAGAGATTTCAGACTTTCTTATATCTTAATCGTACAGGACTTGCGGTGGTGCCACAAAGATGTCAAAATGTCGGGCATGTCCGAAAGATTTGGCATCTGAATCGGTCTTTGATTGCAGTATCGAAGTCACTAGAAGTGAAAACGCTTCGACACCTAAAATGTGTAGCTACACAACAGCACATCACAGACAAAATTGCAAGACTGGCCACTCTACACAGCAGCCCTGTGTAGAAAGCTAAAAATTTTCCTTACATTTCATTCATCTGTCACACATCTGTACCTTAATTCCACTTCTTGAGCTAGACCTTGAGCAGTATAAAATTAATGTTCATTGCCTCTGAGTAACCCAGCTTAATGAGCAGATTTATGCTGCACACTAGAGTCGATTTCAGGAATTCACATTAAAAAGAAGTTTATGCACATGTTAACGTCGCACCAGTTGCCAAGGGCAGGACAGCAACCCATACATACGTTCGGCGCATTTATACTTGTGACTCATCACAACATGATTACATGCATTTGCAGCATTCGCAAAGCCAAAGTGTATTACTGCGGCAAGAAAGTGGCATTTTCAAAGTCACATCTGTCCACGCCATACTTATTCGGGCCTAGCAGAGCCAACCAAAGCCAAGCACGCCTATCCAGCAAACTACTGACCTCTTTCGTCAAACTTTTCAGCAATTATACTAAGCACATATAGAAACAAAATTTACTCCCCAATCAGTTACACATTATCACACGCCTCAGAGGAGCCCTGCAATGCTTCTTGAACACAGAAGATGCTGCTTATGAGTGGCGAAGGCCTGTTGTGAACATGCGAATCAAATATTCCACTGCACCATGCCAAGAAATCTGCAATTTCATTTCAAATACAGCTGGAGATTGCCCGCTCTTCTCTCAATAAATTATGCAAAGCAGAGAGTACACTATGTGAAAAGGGAGCGCACAATGGTTGCTTTCATGGCTGTGAAAAAATCCCTAGTTATGCTTCATTAGTTTGTTTTAGAATAAATAAGAAGTAGCCATTTCTTATCTTCAGAAACACCACAAAAGCAGCAATGCGCAACCTTGGGACATGTTCACAACACAAAGGCCTCAAGAATCTAGCATTCTGTTACATGCTTTAGCATACATCAGGGACATACATTGTGTTGCCTGGCGCCCCATATGATTTATGTTCTGATCCTCTGCTGTTCGAGTAAGGGGACTTGCTGCTGCAAGATGAAGAAAATGAGACTTTTCAGACACACAATCAATGCATGCAGAAAAAATGTGAAAAGAATTATGAAGGAACTGAAGGAGAGCTTGGGGTACTAGACTTACCTTTTCACTTGCCTTGGCCATGAGCCGTCATCATTCCGTTCTTCAAGAAGGAGAATCTAGGGAGTGACAGAGATGGGACTCTGGATTCCAGCATGCTGTGCCATCAGGAGGCCACACAGTCACAACCACGTGCAACACACGTCTAGTTTAAGGTCTCAGGAGCAATCAAGATATCAGGCAACAACCTCTATATTTGTGCAGTCCGCAAAGAACAACCCAATACCTCATTGGACTACAGTGTTTACAAAGACTGCTTACAGAGGACAAGTTGCTTGAAGTGTTTGTCCTGCGTACTTGGTCCCCATGTTTTAGCGCTCAGCTAAGGATGCTTATATACACGTAAATATTCCTGGCAAGAATGTTCAGTGAAAAGGAATACATACCGTTATGATGACAGCCCTCCATAAACTCCTGGGTTTCATCACATTCTGCAATTGGCATCGCTACCCTTTCAACCTAGAGCTACGAATGACTACCGTATTCACACGGATTTAAGGCAGAAAATTTTTTTCGATAAAAGGAGTCCAAAAATTGCCATTGCATTAGGAACCAAAACCACATTTGTGATGTTGGCAACAGCTTCTTGCTAGAATATCAGATGCAAGATCCCCAATCACAAAATGGCAACAGCGCATTTTTTTGCCAGTCCTGCAAACTGTATGCGCAGTATATGTTCCCAATGAAGTGCAAATGGTGATTTTCTGCTATGATTGCTCCAAATGAAGCTTACCTTTCATGCTTAAGATAGCTGCATCAGGTATTTCTTGCATATGCAATGCGTGCGAACAACAGAGCAAACAAAAAGGTCTTCAGCTGCATGAAAACTAGGAAATGTTCCTATGGGCACTAACTGGAGAAATACCTAGAGCTCACTTGCAGACTTTAAGCAACTCTATAAATACAGCTTGTTAAACAAACAGCCTTTAAATTGGCGCACAATGGAGGCATCCGCAAAACTGGGTCATAGAAGAAAAGGCACAGCCAAGAGAATAAATTCCCTATTATGAAGGCAAATTGTACTTGTCTCTAATCTTACTTTTTTTTTTCTGATCAACATGGGGAAATGGTACAATATCTTGAAATTTTAATTCCTGTAATACAATGCAATCAAGCAAATATTTATTTTAAACCCCCCGAAACTAGGTGCGCATTAGATTAGAGTAAACATACTAATAAAGAAATGAGAAACATTCCATCACGATTGCTGATAACATTAGCTGCAGAATAAATGTGAGACAATGTTTTAATATGTAGCCTCCTTTTCTCCTGTCGATGATCATCTTCAATAACTTCCCTTGATAGTACCCTGTGTAAACCTCAGAGAATGCTCACACACTATTGCTTGATAACGCTATTCCTCCACAAAATTGTCCTCTTCAAATGGAACTGCTTTGTTACAAGCATGACATAAGTAGCTATACAACCGGTCCAACTTTCAAGAGAGCACATCAGAACGATGACAACAACAATAATAATGCATTAGGAAGTATATCTCAGAAAGTTGGTCTTAGTGCTTGTCTGATATTCCTTCACTATCTGTTCTTGTTCATCACTGCTTTTTTTATTAGTGATATCAGGCTAATATGTGACAAGGAAAGTGCCCAGCCCTGCAGTTTCTCAGGTCCTCCCCCATCCCTCCCATATCACGGCTGCTCTAAAATAATACTTACACTGCAGAATAGCGCTGAATGATCAGCATGCTCCATTGCATTAAAAAAACAAACACAGAAGTCAAAAGTGCACACCTTTGCTTCAGAACTCACCTGACCAGGATAGAGGCCAATGTCTTGGATTGTCCGCGACCGATCGGGTAAGTGCTCGTACGTGTTGCTGCTGCAACGGCTCCACAGCCTGGTCTCCTTCTCGGGTGGCACCTTGAAGATGGCGCGCATGTCCTTCTCCACCTGGGCTGTGTTTGCACACAAGGCAGAAGGAAGCATGCAACACTCAGTCACGACGGGCGTTACAATCAGGGGCATGTTATAATTGTGCAAATACAGTATGTAACTGGCCTTGCGGAAAAATAAAAAAGGAGAGAAAGAAAAAAAAATCGCACATACCTATCGTATCGACCTTGCTGAACCTTTTTGTGACAAACTGGTCCATGTTTGAGTTTGTGCACAGCTTGAATTCCACTGGGTATACTTCCACCTACGACAGGAAAAGTCATGCATGTTTGACAACTGGACGTACCAACCTTCAAATTGGACACAAATACAGCTCTGTAGAATGCTCACATGTGATGTTGCACATTTTTTTTTTTTTTCTGTCCATCCAGTTTTACCTATCAGCAATAGGTTATTTTAGGTCTCTCGCACTCAAATGCATGGCTAAAACCACTGTAGGATTCCATTTGCACAGCGAACAATTGTTCACACTCACCACAATGCATTTGCATGCACAAGTACATAGGATATTATTTTTAAAAAATGGAGGGGGTGGAAGGGGCAACTTTTCAGTGCAGGGGGGGGGGGGGGCTGTACCCTCATCCCTCAACCACCAGCCCAGCAATGCATTACACAAAACACACGTATGCAGTTCAATGCAAAGGTCAAGCTAGTTAACTAGGTATAGTGCATATTTGTGATCATTTAAAGCTAATAACAGGCAGATGAACATGTCACAAGACATGAAGGACAAGCTCGAAAGATTTGCATTTGCTTGGTGCACTCCGTAAGGGTGAGTGACAATATGTAAACAGTGCAGCACTTGAGAGAGACACAAGACACGAAACAGAGTACAACACAGACAGGCACTGTGCATGTTGGCTGTCCGTGTTGTACTTTGTTTTATGTGTCTGTTTCAAGTATTGCGCTGTTTCCACACTCATTAAAATGCGGGAAAAACTAGCTCGGAATTTGACACTACTAAGCTACGTTTCTAGTTGTTCAGGCATTTCCTCACTTACTGCAGTGCATCCACGTCTTACTCTGTTCCATGTCTCTGTCTCAAGTACTGCACTGTTTCCTTATCATTACAATGCAGAACCAACTAGCCCTAAGTTTGACGCTACTAAGTTTGAGCAAGCCGCACCTTGCAGTTCTTGACAAAGAGGCCAATCTCGATGACCTTGCGTGGGAGGGGTGATTGGCCAGGCATGAGGCCATACCAGGAGACCATCTTCTCCCATGCTTCCTGGGGAAGCAGGAGGAAGTCCAAGTCATCGATCAGGTGGTCCTTAGTTTCCCCACTGTTGTCCTCTGGACAAAAGCACAGCCACTTATCAGTCACTGCCGGACTCACTGCTGAGCAATTGTTTGCCCGACTGCAAGACTCTGGTGCCCACAGAGGGTCAGAAAAACACCGTGTTAAAATGTGAGGAGGCAGAAAACAGTAATGTCGTTACGGCACTTTGCAGGCTGCCGTGATGAGGCATGCCGTAGTCGGTGACTATGGGTTATTTTCAATACCCTGGGGTTCTTCAATGTGAGCATAAACTGACAATGACATCGACAAAAAGGTGAACAATCACCTATGTGTTGTTATAGTAGAAACAAAACAGGATAGTACTTCCATTCAAATAAAATGACACATTTCCAGCAGTCCTACTTGTGCCACAATACCACCGCGTTCCATAGTTTCCGGAGAAGCAAAGAATGTCACGCTCAATTTGAGTCGCAGGGCTCCTTTTTATAGCAAAAGGTTTCAATTTGTGAAGTGCATTGCTGTCGAAGAGCTCTTGCCAACCTTAGCTGTCAGTGGCAATGGCTGTAGAGGCACCAGGGATATTAGTTGGCAGTTTTAGGCACAACAATACACTCATTGGTGTGCAGAAAATGGTCATACTCTTCTACAGAGAAATCAATCTAATCAAACTTCTCCCATGTCCTTTTGAAGAAAACACCCACTATTACATGTGCACATTTCAGGGCAGAAGAAAAAACACCAGTGGTCAAAAACAACACAGGAGGTCATTTTGAAAGCAAAGCATGCCACCACAAAGCAAGAAATATACTATGTTGTAGGTAGCCCCGATATCCTTGCATCACTGCCTTACAATCTGTTTACTTTTACTTCATCTATTACCAAATCTTAAGAAAATCAAGCAACTGTCCCTGGACAGTGCTCTGGTGTCTATAACTGAAATGTTCAGCTTTGGGAAGCGGCCTTTTATTATAAACTGAGCCACGAGTAAAATATTGGTGCAAGTACGCAGCTCTTCAATAACAGAAAACTAGATGTGCATTTATCAAGATTTTGCAACTTCAACCTAAAAAAAGGGGGGGTTGTGGGGGGCCAATGCCACATATTCATTTCAAACTAGGAGCCCACACAAGATCAACAGTGACAACAGAAATGAAAGAGGAAAATCTTAAGACATTTTGAAGTCTTCCTTTGTTGATAAGGGAACTCTTCACCCCATGGCTTAACAGAGGCTCCAAGCTTTCAGTCTAGAATGGAGTGCTTGTGCATGAATATAAGAAGCTGTGTGTGCACATTTACCACTGATCACCATATGGGAAGAGGAAAACAGCACGGAAATGAAAGCATGCTGAACGAACAGTATTTTCACCACTCCTTGGGAGGCAGCTTTACAAAATTTGTGATCCCTTAAGTTTTTTTGTTCCATTACAACCTGCATACTACCAGCCATCCTTTCAAAGCAGTACATTCTGCTCAGAATAAGCTGTTCACCAGAACGCAACCACAGCATCTCATCCAATTGAAATGACCAGTAAAAAATTAAATTCTGGTGTTCTATCATTATAAGGTGCTATGTAATAGTGCTGCTGGATTGATTCTCATCACCTGAATTTCTTTAATGAGCATCTCAATCAAAGCACACTAGCATTTATTTGCATTGAAACGGTGCTGCTGCAGCAAAGGTCATACTTGCAACCTCAGACTTTGCAGCCAAACATCAAGTTACCATGGTAGGCATGGAAAATCCCATACAGGAACACGGCAAAAGCACCTGGGTGCTTTGTCAGCAAGCACACATAGAAGGGAAATGTTATCTAATCTCGGCACACAAGTCTCATTTTCTCATTGACACTGAGATAAGAACACCAGCTGCCCCTTTTAGAACTAGAGAAACAAAACTCGACCTGCATAAATAAAGCTAAGCAGTAAGATTTACAGGAAACACCAACCTGGTGTTTCTAACAAAGCTTTCAGTCACTAAAGGAATACGTAAAAAAAATTATAGGTGAGTGAAATTCTTATGGTACGAAATACGGATGCTGCTTCCGGCACGTTACTGTTTGAGATAACTTCACGATAGGATGAGCACCACACTGTGTGACATGCAGAGTATTCACCAAGCAGGCAACAAGAGATGTAATAACCGAGGCATGCAGGCTTTTCAATAGTTAGTGGCAGTGACAGTTGCTAATGGCACCGACCCCCTTGCTTGGCAATCTTAATAAATATCAAAATTTAATTATTACTTTATAGATGAACCTACAAGCTTATATGCTCAATTTTCATGCAAGGAGAGTATACGAGTCCAGAAAGAAGGCTACAGAAACTTAAACAGCAACAGAAATATACATTTTGTATAATTTGCGAGAAAGTGATGGAAGACCTCTTATGCTGCCATATCAGGATAACTTGCCATTGGGCAAGTTGTCACCAGTTTACTACACATCATTTTTCAATGGCAAGGTGACAAAACAGAAAACAGGACACACACCAATGCCATTCCACTCATTCCATAAAAAGAAGGAATCAGAACAGCTAATATCACACTCATGTAGTGCAAATACAATGGAGCAACTTTTTGCTCTTCTTATCATAAGGCACACTGAATAATGAAGCCTATCTCTGTAGGGTTCATTAATAGACACACCAGACGTATGTTGTGCTGACAGGCAAGGTACGACATGTACACATGTGTTGCAAACCAGAAAGGACAGTGAAAACTGAACAGAACTAAGCCTAGCTAGCAAAACACAAAATGCAGGCAAAAGAACTCAGGCAGCAACACTTCCCTCCAACAAAAAAATTTGAGTGGCACTGGCCGAAATGGTGGGCACAATTTGTTTAAACAGTGCATAGAAAGGTGTAATACAGCCCGTATTTTTGTCTATCTCGGCAGATGATGCATGCTTACTGACACACTGCAGGGCTTTAGTCATTTCTATATGCCACAAGTACACATTTCTTTCCACATGATACTAGCATACGTGAATTCTAATTTGCCCTGTCCGTGTACAAACATGGCTTCTGTTACACGTTTTGATGTCGAAACGACTCTTCTACAGGTCCCATTTTGCTTGTAATGTGTAATTCCTGTGTGCACAAATCTGTCTGTACAAATCTGTTTGCACACAAGCACCTTGCAGACCAATTTTTTAGCAATGACAGTGTATTTTACGAGCAGCATCCTGCGTAACAGCAGCAACAACGAGGAAAAAAAAAAGGACACCACAAGTGGAACATACACGTTGCAACATACAGCGCCCGCTACATTACGCCAGTGCGCAGTTGGCTACAAATCGCGCAAATGGCACAATCTAGCCCCATTATTAGACCTCGCAACTTTCCCGTCGTTGCAATCCGCAAATGAGTCACTCACGCCGCGCATTCCGTGCCGTCGCTTATATGATCCCGTACATCTGTCACGGTGCAGCTTTCAACCACACAGCCAGCCGTACGGAACAAAAAAGGAAAAATCGCGCTGAGGCACTGACCTTTAAGCAGCGGCGAATTGTCAATCGGCCCCGGGTGCGTTGTCTGCTCGCCGATGTCGTTGGACGTCTCCCACGAGTCGTAGCCGACGTACCTTTTCCACTGGTTGAACCACCTCTTGTCCACCATGTACCTGAAAAATCGGCAGGCACGGTTAGTGGACCTGAAGACGTCAGGTACGCGTACAGTACGCGGGGCCCAGCGTAGCGGGTAATCAAAACAACAGAAAGTTGAGGTAGTTAGGTTTTTACTGTAGAAGGCGCGCAAACACGGACACAAGAGATCATCGGTGTCCCCTCTCTCGTGTTCAATGTTGGCACACCTCACTTTCTTCTACACTAATCAAAAGCTACGTCCACCGAAGCGGTTCCAATGGGGAAATCGCACACAAAGCGGAACTGATCTTGCGAAACGACTGAGTGAATGCACAATCTGACCCTATCCATCACTTCCGATTGCAGTTAACGAATACGGGCAGACGTCGTTTCGCCACGCTACTCTTAAAGCAACCTGAAAGGGCAGGGTAACTGCCAAATAGCACGCTAATGATTAGAGAGTGCGTGGAATTCAGCCGAGTGCGTGGAATTCAGCAGCATCCCAGTCGCAAATCATCGGTCACTGGCGCACGCCCGGGACGCAAAGCACACCGCGGTGACGCAACGCGAAATGACTTTCGTGTTTCACCGACGGAGGATCGCTGCCGGTACCAGCACCAGAGTGCAGTCGCGCTGCGTAATAATTTGGCAAGTGCCAGAAAGACGCCAGTGATTTCTCTTTTTCAGCTGGCGGCCAGCCGGCGACCTTGGGCGGTAACCTCGTGCGACAAAAGCAGGCACAGACAGCTCGGAAGGGTTCCTCGCCGAGACGCGGGACTCGGACACTTCGAACGGAGGTCCCGTTTTGCGTGAACAGAACGGCGCGCCGTAGCGCTACCCCCTCCCGTCCCTCATAGACGCTCATTCACCGGCACGTTAGTCGAAGGGAGAACAAGGCACGGTGCACTTTGCGCGGCCTGCCCGCGGTCCCGTCGACCGCGGAATGTAGGTGACCGTTGTCGGGCCCGCTGCGTGCTTACCAGAGGTCGTCCTTTTTCAGAGCCTTCTTGAACAAATTTGTTATCTCGCTACGCTGCGTCTCCAAATCAGGAGCAGGAGGACCAGCTTCCGCCATTTTCGATGAAGAACCCAGGGCTGGTGTGACGTCACCGTTCTTGCGGTGAGCTCGCGCAGACGTGATCTCGCGGTTTCGAGCTCGCTGCACGCAACTTTTGTGCCTGTCATCGCAACGAATGTAACGTTATGAATGACGTTAACTTATACTACTCTTACGTCACCTATTTTTGTGTTTTTTTGGCATATTACGAAACGTGTAGTTCTATCAAAACGTTCACAGAATGCGCTGAGCCTTAAGATAAACTGGCACGCATTTTAAGTTTTTCAGGTGAAGTGTTTTTGTAAGCATGTGTTTAGGCCAGCCAGAACACATGTACCGCTATCCTACTTCTTGACTGTGCGAGACAAAGCAGTTATTTATGTCAAATAATTCTTCTTACGTGCTTCAGAACCACACTCCTTATTCTTACACGTCTAATATACGGTGTAGTTCATAGCTAATTAGCCGTACACTAGCGCACTCTACACCCGAAAGCGTAACGCAGCTTTTTTTGTGTGCAAAGTCAAGGACTAAACAGTTTTCATGCCCCCTTACGCCGGTTGTGGGTGGGCTACTGCATTTGTCATGTCCGGCCGATATTATTGATAGTGATTACCCGGTGAAAAAAAAAAAAAGAAGCAGTCATGGTGAGCCCGAATTTCAAACCTAACGTGACGTAATTTCTGTCTGCAGGCGTTGCGTGCTGCGTGTTCGTGGTCATTAGGGATTCCGAAACAGCTATCGGTGTCTTCCAGTTGTGTGTCCAATGCAATGGCTCCTTTGAGGAGAGCATAGGCGTTGTCACTTCACAAAAAAAGGAAACGTAACTTTTTCTTCGTTTCTCGTTGCCGCTGTGCAAGAGGGGCCATGCGCGCATCATATTATTAGCAATATGAACGGGTTAGTTGCTACCTGGTAGCCCCGGTTGGGTGTGAACTTTGCTCGCCGAGGCAACCGACCCGAAAGCTGTCCTTCGCTTTCGAGGTGCTAGCTGATCGCTCATGTGTGAATAATAAGTCGATTGAAACTCGTCGTCGAAATGACTCCGCACTTTGAAAGTACGAGTGTAGCGGGCATGATTGCCTCTGAATTTTTGTTCGGAAAGAACACTCGCTTCGTAGCAACCCTTTAACGGCGTCTGAACGGGATATGAAACAGTCAGGTATGCGCTGAGTCAAATCTTTTGTAAACCCGGCGTCCGGTATTGTATACACCGTTCCTCTCATCGTGTCTCCTTCCGCTGAACTTTTTACCTATACTTCCGCAATAACGCGACTACCTGTGGCACGCCGCGTGCGGTGACGTAATTGCAGCTTGTTTCCGATTTGATGTGGCTTTTTTTAACGGTGAACTGGTTTGGGGATACGGACTTTCGGCCAAGAATGTTCTCCTTGACCTGTTACTTAGCACCAGTGCGTTTCAGTGCTATGTGGCATTTTTTTCATTGACGAAATCTTTTTCTTGTAAGCTCTGTGTCCGAAACCAGGAGCGATGCTGACGCTTGAAACTTTTGTGCTGCGAACTGTTATGCATACAAATTCTAGCTCATTTTAATACAAGCGAGCCAATGTACACAGAAGTGTTTCCCTCCAAGGCAATCCACCATCGTTGCCTTGAGGATATTTGTTTGCATTCAAATGCACTGCAGCTTCTACTTTTATCTACATTGAGAGCTGAACTCATGAAAACCCCGCAGTTGTTACCGTTGGCATGCATTGCACTTGCTCTCTGACACAGGAGATGACTAATTTTATGCATACCGTTGTTGTCAATGCCCTGCATCTGTCAGCTGTGCTTGTATTTTGTGAACCTGTACAATAGTTGTGTGAAAAGTGAAGCTAATCTACAGCCATTGCAAAAGAAACTGAATCCATTTGAATTTTAACTACAATAAATGTTTAGAGCACTCTGTGCTACACAGAGAGAGCCTTGGTAACTGGTACAATCACTTCCAACTTTGCGTGCATGCTTGAGTGAAAATCTAAACTTTGTTAGGAGGTGGCCTATATGATGGCAGAACAAGTGAACAACCACTCACATTTGTGCTTAGCATGATTCTCCTCACCCACACTGGCATTGACCTGTATTTCAATATTGTCACATTGCTGTGACCCCTGCACCCTTGTTCACTCTCACACATAGTCATTTAGGCACACACACACACACACACACACACACACACAGTAACACTCATCACTCATTTGTATTCGCAACTGAGGGATGAGCAAAAGCAGTGCACTATTGAGCGAGCACATTTTCTCGCCCTTGATGCTACATAAAATCTGTCACAAGAGCAGACATTAGGTCACTGTGGGTGGACCTTGCAGTTGTTTGCATCTCTCTGCATTCCAGTCGTCGACGCTGCGGCCATACCTCACAGCCGTGAGGCACACCTTGAACGCGGCCATGTGTCTAGAGGACTTCTCCTCCCAGGTAGTGGAAAGGCACAACAAGCCTGAAGTTGAAGTCAGGTAAAAGTGCTTTTGGATGTTTGCCTTTTTACCACATCCAGTGACAAACCAATTTTAGAAATTCTTGCGATAAAATTGCCCTTATATGGTACTACACAATGACCACTGTGCGACTATAAAAGTTTCCTGCGAAGGCCATCTTTACCCTTTCCTTTAGGAGCTCTCCCAGCCATGAATGATCCGAAAATACTGAATTTTTTGTTTGTTTGATCACTTCAAAGTGCATTATTGCAGAGCAACGTAGACTGTGGCAGAGAGAAGTAACTAGCTTACCTAAAAACCGTAGTGCACTCCCACACATATTCAAATGATAAAACAATTAGCAAAAGCTGTGTTATCTGTATGCATGAATAAAAATATATTTTCAAGAATTGAAACAGGAGATGGGCTCTCCTGCACTACACAACAAAGGCTGAAGTTCGTAAGAGACACATGTGAAAACAAATCTTGGAGATTCCATTGGAGAAAAGGGGTCGAGGGCTCACTCTATCTATGCGCATTAACAGTGTGGTGACGTGCTGTGCTTGTCTGGTGATAGTGTTTCTTTTCTTGTTTTTTGTAGTGCAGTCATTTCCCATGCTGAAGAGGGCATCGTGTTTAAAAGCCACATGGCAGCACCAAAGCCATTGTTAACTAAAGTTGACAATTTTAGCACATAATTTTATTTTTTGCCACGCCATTAGTTGATGTCACATAAAGTAACCTTGCAGAAGGATCGATGTGGGTTTCTGTGTGTGTGAGCTTAGCTTGCCTTCTGGAGGAACAATACAAGTTGCCTATTGTAGAAAGAGTGTTAAAGGGGTCGTGAAAAGAATTTGGAGATGCCGGTTTGTAATTTTCACTGCTTCAATACGCATTCGACAAGCCGATTCCGAAATATTTCGGCGAAATAGTCAGTGCACATTTAACAACGGCCGTTTTAAATCTCAGCTTTCTTGCGCTCCCGAAACGACTATGCGACACTACCGGCCGGCGTGGTACTATTTGGTGACGTTGAGTTAAGATATTTTTAAGCTCAAAGGCACAGTGAACTCGCGTTTGCTCTAAAGGAATCGATTTACTTGAAAGCTAGAAAGGAAGAAAATACTTAGAAACCGTGCGGTGCCACCATTCTGAAGAAAAGCGGCAGCACGGTTTGTTTTCCCATGGCCTCCGAGGGTGCGCCAATCTCGGAGGTAGGACGGCTACTAAGATGACGTCATCTGCAGAGTTCAGGGGAATGCGCGCAGTGAAACCGAAACCGCGTTTTTTATCGCTCTAAATCAACGCACACGGTGCAACGGAACAATGCATATTGTTGATTGGAGGGTCAGGATCCCGAATACGCACTTAGTACAAAATGTTCAGAAAACGTTTCACGACCCCTTTAAGCATTCTGGCCCATGGCTTTTGCATTTTTGCAAGCGAATTGCGGAGATCCCATTTCATTCAGTGTGCAAATGTCTCGCAGCTCACAGTGTTGATCAAATGTGTAGGAGCAGCAAGGAACTACTGCTGACCCCTGTGGTGATAAGCCGCAATGAAAAGGAGAAGGTTCTGATTGAGGGCTCCATCAACTCCCTTCGCATTAGCATCGCCATCAAACAGGCCGACGACATTGAACACATCCTGTGCCACAAGTTCATGCGGTTCATGATGATGCGGGCTGAAAACTTCATTGTGCTGCGGCGTAAGCCCATTGAGGTGACTGCTTTTGATTTGCGTCAGCCTTGTTTTGCCTGCTTGATATGGTCGGCTTGATTGTTTGGGTCGGATGGGCACGCAAAGTACATAAACACTTCCGACGCCTTACTTCAAACACGTTTTGCATGTTTCATGTATTGCCGACTGTCCGCGGGAACATTTACAGGTAGCTCAACCAGAATGCCATAATTGTATGAGTGTACTTTAATGTGTGACAAGCACAGCTAGAGCAAATTATTGCACCAAGCAATGTTCTCGCTGATATCATGTGATAAGGATACATGTGCACTTAAATGCAATTAAACCTAGATATAACGAAATTAACAAATTCTCGAGAATTTTCGTTATAAAGAGGTTTTTGTTATATCCAGTTTTGGCATGAAAATTAGAAAAATACACGTGAATGAAGGAAAAGCGCAACTGGAGGTATATGTAGCCCAGAACAGAATTATTTCACGGCAAACACAGCTCAAATCGATCTCCGAAGATTCGTTGTCGTCACTGTGGTATTGGACACTTTCCTCCAGCGACTCATCTGATCTGCATTCGGTAGGGATAGCGCTGTCACCCGCAAAAATATAACAAAAAATCCCGCAAGATTTTATGTAGCCCAGGTTTGCTTTACTGCTGTATTCACACGCAATGAAAGACAACCTCCTGCATTATGGGCAGGCCGTTTCTTAGTTGAGGCACTCATCCTTGCAGTGATACATCTAAGTGACTGTATTGCTCTCACATGTGTTTACAGCATGAAAAAAAAAATAGAAACACAAGTGAACACGAACAGCACGACGGCTAAACAAAAAACAGACACGGAAGGCTGCAGTAGTTGGTGGCAGCTCTGCCGCTGCACAAACCACCAGTAACGCTATACAAGGTTCAAAGGGAAGAGGAAAGGGCACAGCTGCGGCGGTGAAATCGCATCAGTGGCTTGAGAGATGCGTCAGAGCTCAGATGAGAGGGAAGTAGGGTTTGCATAGACAAGCATCCTCCCTCCTCGTGTTCTGTTGGCAGCACTCTGCAGAAGCGAGATTGCAATGACAGCTGCGTGCACACCACTCGCAGTGACATTGCTTCGTGCTTTGTCGTCGGTGGGGTAGCCGTGGGAGTGGATCCGGCTGCTGCACGCGCTAAAATTGGATCTTTTGGGGAGAAATTACTGTGGTTGGTAATACCCGTACACACTACTGTGTACAGGTATTACAAGCCCAGGTTTGGTTCAAGCAAGAGTGCACACCATTTTCCTCATTCCTTATAAGCAATCACTGCATTATCGCTGGTGGAGGAGTTATACAGTAGGAGAGTACCCATCCTTGGTGCCACTGCAGCAGTTGGGAAGAAGCATGCAACATTAGAGCAAAAGGGCATCACGACTGTTGTGGTACTACGTTTTACACATGCGCTCAGTTTGGCTGCAAAAGCGACGGAAGCGAAACAAGACATGCCACCACACACTGTTCAGTTGGCTGCTGTAGAGCATGCTGTAAAATTGGTCTTTCATAACTTGTTTTTAGACAGTTGTTGGATGGGTACTGCCAGAAACATTTTTTTTCCGTCTTGGTCTGGTGATGTGGTCATTGACACCACTGACATGACATGCATTTTGTCATTGGCAGGGCTACGACATCTCATTCCTCATCACAAACTTCCACACGGAGCAAATGTACAAGCACAAGCTCGTCGACTTTGTTATCCACTTCATGGAGGAAATCGACAAGGAGATCAGTGAAATGAAGCTGGCGCTCAATGCAAGGGCGCGCATCTGCGCCGAGGAATTTCTTAAGCGGGTGAGTTCATTGTTGTGCATTGCAGACGCAGGTCATGTTGCATATTTCACTTGCTTTGTTGTGCAAGGGCAACAGCGCATTGCACGGTCATCTCATTTCCGGCTAGGTATAGGTATTGAAACTGCGAGACACCAAATCAAAACTTGGCATCCTAAGCCATCCTTCAGGCATGGTAAAAAGAGATGCATTCTCCTGATAGCAGATGCTGCAAGCAACTAAGCCAAATTTTATAGTTGTGTGCAGAATGTATAGCTGACAAGTGGAGCATGAAACGGCCACTGGAGCATGAAACGGCAATGAGCTCCTCTAGTTTGTTCATTCATTTATTTACTTGGAAGTGTGCTTCAGAGCTCATTTAAACACATGCATCCTACCTTTAGGCTTCCGAATGCTTGAAACAGTTGTATAGTCAGTGAAAAGTTTTGTGTATAAATTCATAACAAGCTTCTTCTTCACATTCTCTCTCTGTTTTTCCTTTTAGCAATGTAAAATTTTTCTGCCAGTCCTGTAATCAAGATGGTTTTCATATCAGTTTGCTGTCATTATTGAAGCCCAACACCGGTCTTGGACATGTCATGTTTTAACTGTCAGCCACAGTAAATATAGACCGACATTGACACTGTGTGCAAGGTTGAAATAAGCTTGGAAACGCCAAACTGCAGCACTGAGTGCCCATCGTACAGCCTTGAATGTGCTTATGGATGGTACTGTCAACCAGAATATGTGCCATTTCTCGTTGCAGTTTTGACAAGGTCATTCTACTGCTGCTGCTGCTGCTGCTGGCAATGGTTTTTCTCCCCCACACACAAGAACATTTATAAAAATATTCTATATGAATCATGTTATTGTAATAAACATTTTTCTTTAATAATATCAAGCCTTGTTGGTTCATTTACTTTGAAGTTCAACTTCCTTTCAAGACTGCATGCATTGCAGTGCCCTTCCAACCCTGGCACTTGTTTTACACGAATCCTTCCAATGCTCTGACGGTCTAGGCCACACTGCAAGCTCCATTCCAAGGGAGGGCAGCAGAGATGCCTTGAATTCACATGAAAGCAGTACGTTCAAGTTTGTCTGGCCAGCATTTTCATGTGACCAGCTCCAAACATTAGGAAACATTTTTCCTCTACTTCTATGTTAAGCAAGCCTTAGTCAGAGGTGAGGTAATATATGTTTATATTAAATTTTTTCTCTTGATTATATAGCGATTAATCCATGACACATCATGTTCAATGCAGCTCTGCTCACAGTTTTTCCCACCCCAAACTTCTCTAGGAGCCTGCTATTTAGCAATGAAATTGCATGAAGTGACATAAAATCTGGGATGTTCTGTATAAAAGCTGCAAATTTCTGTTGTCTGTAATTACACTCTTAAGGAACCATGTAAGGACAGTGAAGCAGAAGAGCTTTAACAGTAGTCGACGATGTGCCGCGATTCTGATGATCCTGTGATTGTCACACAGGAGCGTTTTAAGGGGGGACGTGGCAATGGGAATGCTCAATTTGGTCAAAATTTCCCATTTTTCGATTTATTTTTTTTCATGATCCACGGACCTTATTTTACGTTGTGGTAGAATATTATAATGAAATACGCAGTAGTAGTTGAGAAAATGTCACTTTATCTATGTGTTGCCATCCAAAACCACTAGGAAATCGGGCATCCAAAGGTGCCATCTTGGCATCACCGTAAAAAGGAGAAAGAGAACCTGAGAATATCCACAGAACAGTGTTTCCCCAACAAAAAATACAACAAGCAAGAGCGAGCAGAAGGTTAGCCGCTCAAAGTTAACATTTCACTGTATTCATGAAATAAAACTTTGAGCTCAGTTTTCTCAGCTTCCATTTTTTGAGCAGTTGCTATCAGTCATCCCAGTGCCATTTCATAACTAATGAAGCTAAGTTCGTTCTGTTTTTTTCACTTAGATCCTGAAGCGTTGGTGAGTGCCGTAAAGCTATTCATTTATACTTGAACCTCACACAAACTTTTATAATTGTATATTTACAAAAGTCATTAGTAAGAAAATATGTAGAGGACTTTTCAAAAGTTTTTTCTGTACTTATCTGGACATAAAAAAAATCAACGAACAGCTTTACGGCACACAGTGGGCCTTAGCGTATATGCTTAAGTAAAAATGGTACTAAAATTTTGTCTAATTAACTGATTAATTAGGGGGTGACTATAAGGGCCTATAAAGTTGTGTAACTCAAAAACTATAATACGTAGCTTAAAACCAGTTTCATTTAAGATATCAGTATAACAAACATCATTGTGCCAAATTTTATCAGTTTATACCCGTAAATAACAGAGATAGTTTTCATTGCCACGTCCCCCCTTAAAGCAGTAGGCCGATCCCAGCAGCAATGCAGGGTGTGGAGAAGTGCTTCACGCTCAAAATAAAATGTGAAGGCAATCAAGTGGTGTAGGGTTCAGAAAAGGTTTAGCTCGAAGTTGCAGGTATGGCCCCTGCAGACAGGGCTGCATTTCCATGGCATGAAATACAAAGAAAAGAAAAAATGAACACCAGTTCATAAAGGACACAATGTTTTAACAGTGTATGAATATATGACTAACATAACTGATAAATCCTGATGTGGCTATGGTCATGACATCAGAAAATTGGCGCCCTGCCAGTTGCACAATTTTTATGATAAGAACAGTTTCGCTGCTATTATGGTGCTTGACTCGTTCAAGTCTATTTGTTATGGGACAAGTACAAAGTTGGAACTCTTCTGTTACCATGCCTCCAATAGGAAAGCATCACTTCCAAAGGCACACACACACTCCTTTAGCCTCACCTAGTAGTATCCACAAAGCAAATGTCTCCAAGTACCATAGATGAGGGATCATGCAAAGTTCACCTGATGGGTCTTGCCCCTTCTTTCCTTTCTCTATTTTGCTCCACGATGCATTTCCAGTGGCACACATCTTGCATTAGATAAAGGACTAGTCACATTCCACGGTCACTTACATCTCAAGGAGCATGCCTTGTGCATGGCATACATGTGCATGACCTCTTTCTTGAACCACAAGTCCCTTGAAAGAAAGGGCATTCAACCATATGTTTGAAACTCTCTGACTCCACAGTTTTGCTCCACACAGGCATTGCAGACATGACTGCCATTGATTTAATATGGACATGTAGAGTTTTCTTTGGACTTGGTGAAGCAGGGAGCTGGTGTTGAAGAGCAACTCCAGTGCATGCCAGGAGCATGTGTTTCATCAAATTTAACAAGGAATGGGTGGAGCTCTAGCAATACAAGACACATGGGGTACAGTTGGTCACAAAAGTTTATGGACCATGTAAGCATGTGGCCAGCAGTCTTTGCCCGACATTTTCAGCGCATCACTTGCCATCAAGAGTAGTGCTATGTCCAAAGTGAATCCCTAAAATTGGCTTGTCGAATATCTTGCTCAGCAGGAATTTTTTTCTTTTTTAAATCTCCATAACGCAAAAAACTAACAGACATAGCTTCTATTCTGGTGAGCATCAATATTACTCCCCTATCAACAGGCTTGTATCAGAGCACAATGAAGAAAAAATGTGCCAAGTGGTGGTAAATAGCTGACACATCAGAAAATGAGGAAACTAATTTCGGGCCCAGTGCTTTCGTAGCAGGTGGGTGGCATACTTCTAAGCGGTGCAGATAATTTGCAGACTCATGTGGTATGAAAGCTCGTGGCTGACTGTACATAGCTGGAAAACATTTGCTTCCATTCAAACTCTGCAATTCCAGAGAAACAGGTGCATAGTTGTTAAACAGTCGTTGGCAGATTACTTAACATCCTGATCTCACTGCGTCTACAGAAATTTCATGCCACGTGATTCTGTGATGCTTTTCCACTCGTCAAGTGCAGGCACAAAACAATACTCCACAGCTTGTATACAGGTTGAGTAGCTGCCAGTGCAAGGTGTTGGGAAACCCTTTCATCAAAGTGAACTCAGAGGCAAACTTAAATCTGTTCCATTTGATGTTAGCCAAAAAGCACCATTCTTATCGGGAACTTAAAAGTGGTCCCGAAACTACATTAGAACACTGATTTGATCACTCATGTAAGTTTTTCATGTAGAATTAAAAAAAAGATCCACACAATGAAAGGACAACCAGCAGGCAGAGCAGTATATAAGTGGGTTCATTTCAAACAAAGTATACATAATCTCTTTGCATAGCAGTGGGAAAACACATCTAAGCAATATGCAGGATATGCACATTATTGCACATTGTGTTCTAAGGCTTAATCACATGCTGGAATGAATGCAACAGTGTAGATGGAAATTGCTAAGCATTTTTTTCTCATTGTAAGTAAGAATGAAAAACAAAAAAAATTTGTTTGTGTGACAAGCAGTGCATTCCAACTGGAACAAAAATAAATGTGGTCCCAGCACACACCAAACACTGTAAAGGAACTGCACTTGAGCAAATAACCTTGAAGATATAACTGCACGTATAACCGCAGCATTGCGGAATGCGACTATGTAAAATGCAACTACTATATAAAAAGCAGCAGTTCTCTGTCATAGGGGTCATAAAGAAATAGCTGCTCATCAATAGTTGTAATGTTCTAAAATGGTACTGGACTTGCAGAACAATGTGTCCTACTTCTGCTGACCACGTAAAAGACAAAATTTAACAGTTGTGGCATTTAGCCGACAAGTAAGGACAAGCCAGGGCACTTGAGAGTACTTTGACAGCTAGTGTTGCACAACCAACCGTTTTATACCACCAGCTAGCCTTTGTTCTTTCTCAAGGTACTTAACCAGCGATAACAGTAGAGAGCTCTAGTATAGCGGAAAGCAGCAAACGTGACGCCCTTGGTGTCAGCATTTGTATGCTTCACCCTATGCTCATGCAGGATGTAAATATATAGCTAGAGCTCTTGCACATGCACTCTATCTTTGTATATCAGTGCTCAATGTGAACGCACAATAAAAAGCTGCAGGCCTGCACTGTTAAGCTCATTCATAGACCACTAATAGTTGTATCTGCTTTAGATCTGAGTGAGGATGCTTCACCAGCTGCACACTGATGATAATACATTAATAGTTCTGTTTTAAATATATGCTTTCAACTAGTAGTGCAGAAGGCATAACGAAAAACATCTGCCCATACTTTCCATAGCCGCGTGGAGATAGTGCCGCTGCCTGTGTCTAGTTAATCATTCATTCGGCCAGTTTTAATTAGGTATGGCTACCAAGTCAGCCAAGATGGGCCATGTTTTCCATGGTGAAGGAAAATGATATGTGTTCATATGGATTTTAATTGCTGGTACATAGAATCAATATCTATAAATGGAACATGTTGTGCTTGTGTCAGCATTACTGTTTCACTTCCTTCAGCTATAATAAATGATCGTTTTGTGGAAGGCAGAGCCCCCCATCCCCATCATTGTATTAGTGATAAGGCATGTGCAAATGCTAAGGTAAAGCATTTTAGTCTATACTAAAACTCTCTAGTAACAGTCTTGCACAACGACAGCACCACTGGCAGCACTAGAACCAACAGCTGGTGAAGACAGCAGAATATCTACACTCGCTGGCCAGGTTTCATTTTCCCTGAAATGGTGTTCATGCACAGAAAAATGGCACTTGCAAAAAAAAAAAAAAAGGAAAGAAAAAAAAAGAAAGAAAGAAGGAAAAGAACTTTTTTCAATTACCTTTCTCATACATGTACACACATTGTTCCAGACTGGCAATACAGCAATAAATATGTATATGAATCAGAGCACTAACTATTCTCAAATAAAATATAACTTTTGTGTTCGTCAATATGCTTAGCACAGTTCAATTTGTAGCCTAACAGACAACAGCAACGCGTCTAAAAGGAGTTCGTCGTGCTTATGTACAGCACTGGATGGACTTCGGTACAGCAAGTCTTGGCCTCTTGAGAGAAAAGCCCACCGGTTTCATTACACAAGGGAGCACATTCAGACAAAGCTCTTCTCGTACTGCTCTTCTCTTCATAAATTGGGTGCCACCCAATTTAGGAACTTCATGGCAACTTCGTAGCCCATGAAGCAAGCCTACAAGGAGAAAGGAAACAAATTGCAACAGAAGCTATACGGCAACGTTTATCGCAGTCAATGCACTAAAGCACATTAGAGATGCGTATGTTCAACATGAAGGACATTCACACAACATTCCTGCCTTGTCGTTGATTAAATGTCGCTGGAGGTGTTAACTGCACCCACATTTGATTCAACAGCGACTTGCGAAAACCCATTAGCATTGTGAGAGTGTGCCAAGCATCTCAATGCTCTGCGGTGCATGATGGAAGTCCTTTAGAAAACCACCAGTGTTTTGCCAAACAACGGAATGCACTTGCTTGCGCAAAGGACATTCTTAAAGGCATTATGTTCCACCCGATGGGGCACTTGCCCATGGGAGAGTGGCTACAGCACTGGACATAAGAGGTCCAGAACTCAAATCCAGCCACCAGAACATAGTTTATAGATTTAGAGCCAATGCCACTCATGTGTGTGTGTGTGATGTCAGTCGCTTGCGTTGAAACTGCTGACGGTGTCAACCGTTGTAATGTTTGTGCCAGCTTTACTATTGCTAAATAATGGGTTGATTGCACCAAAATGGCTAGTGGTAGCTAAAGAAATATGACACACAAGAAACAAACTCTAATAAGCATTCAGTTTGTGCAAACATTCAAAAATAAAGCTAAGTACCTTAAGAATCTTTGGTACCCAGTTTTATACGGTTCAAGAACTCACTACAGTGGAACCCCGTTCATACGTTTTTCAGCGGACAGGGGCAAAAAAACGTAACAACCGGGAAAACGCAAGAGTGAGGAAAGCTCCCAACATGAATGAGAACAGGGCCGCTTTGATTTCAAACAATTTATTTCAGAAAGGTGAGCCATCTAGGTCGCCGACCGATAATCCGGACAGCCGCGCAGTACCGCTAGTGCCAACATAGGCTTATTGTGATAAAACCGGCTGATATTTCGGACGGTTTCTAGCTCTAAATTCGATAATTCGGACTCCGTTTGCGGCTGTCGAGCGCAGTGAATGGGCCGCCATTATAGCCTTCGGCGCCCCGATGAAAGTATGGCCTCAGAGATCGCAATCAAAACTGTGATCATTGAGGTTTAGTAGCAGTGGACGCGCCAATTTTGGAGGCAAGTCGCCCGCATCCTGCTCCGGCACCCGCGCGTGGCTGGTCGCGTCGGGTCCGCGCGATCGCTCGATAGCGCCTTCACGTTCCGTCTTCAGTGCTTGTTAACCGTATTTACCCGCATAATTTGCGCCCTTGCATAATTTGCACACCCCTAATAGTTGTATCTGCTTTAGATCTGAGTGAGGATGCTTCACCAGCTGCACACTGATGATAATACATTAATAGTTCTGTTTTAAATATATGCTTTCAACTAGTAGTGCAGAAGGCATAACGAAAAACATCTGCCCATACTTTCCATAGCCGCATGGAGATAGTGCCGCTGCCTGTGTCTAGTTAATCATTCATTCGGCCAGTTTTAATTAGGTGTGGCTACCAAGTCAGCCAAGATGGGCCATGTTTTCCATGGTGAAGGAAAATGATATGTGCTCATATGGATTTGAATTGCTGGTACATAGAATCAATATCTATAAATGAAACATGTTGTGCTTGTGTCAGCATTACTGTTTCACTTCCTTCAGCTATAATAAATGATCGTTTTGTGGAAGGCAGAGCCCCCCATCCCCATCATTGTATTAGTGATAAGGCATGTGCAAATGCTAAGGTAAAGCATTTTAGTCTATACTAAAACTCTCTAGTAACAGTCTTGCACAACGACAGCACCACTGGTAACACTAGAACCAACAGCTGGTGAAGACAGCAGAATATCTACACTCGCTGGCCAGGTTTCATTTTCCCTGAAATGGTGTTCATGCACAGAAAAATGGCACTTGCAAAAAAGAAAAAGAAGGAAAGAAAAAAAAAGAAAGAAAGAAGGAAAAGAACTTTTTTCAATTACCTTTCTCATACATGTACACACATTGTTCCAGACTGGCAATACAGCAATAAATATGTATATGAATCAGAGCACTAACTATTCTCAAATAAAATATAACTTTTGTGTTCGTCAATATGCTTAGCACAGTTCAATTTGTAGCCTAACAGACAACAGCAACGCGTCTAAAAGGAGTTCGTCGTGCTTATGTACAGCACTGGATGGACTTCGGTACAGCAAGTCTTGGCCTCTTGAGAGAAAAGCCCACCGGTTTCATTACACAAGGGAGCACATTCAGACAAAGCTCTTCTCGTACTGCTCTTCTCTTCATAAATTGGGTGCCACCCAATTTAGGAACTTCATGGCAACTTCGTAGCCCATGAAGCAAGCCTACAAGGAGAAAGGAAACAAATTGCAACAGAAGCTATACGGCAACGTTTATCGCAGTCAATGCACTTAAGCACATTAGAGATGCGTATGTTCAACATGAAGGACATTCACACAACATTCCTGCCTTGTCGTTGAATAAATGTCGCTGGAGGTGCTTAACTGCACCCACATTTGATTCAACAGCGACTTGCGAAAACCCATTAGCATTGTGAGAGTGTGCCAAGCATCTCAATGCTCTGCGGTGCATGATGGAAGTCCTTTAGAAAACCATCAGTGTTTTGCCAAGCAACGGAATGCACTTGCTTGCGCAAAGGACATTCTTAAAGGCATTATGTTCCACCTGATGGGGCACTTGCCCATGGGAGAGTGGCTACCCAGCACTGGACATAAGAGGTCCAGAACTCAAATCCAGCCACCAGAACATAGTTTATAGATTTAGAGCCAATGTCACTCATGTGGGTGTGTGTGATGTCAGTCGCTTGCATTGAAACTGCTGATGGTGTCAACCGTTGTAATGTTTGTGCCAGCTTTACTATTGCTAAATAATGGGTTGATTGCACCAAAATGGCTAGTGGTAGCTAAAGAAATATGACACACAAGAAACAAACTCTAATAAGCATTCAGTTTGTGCAAACATTCAAAAATAAAGCTAAGTACCTTAAGAATCTTTGGTACCCAGTTTTATACGGTTCAGGAACTCACTACATATGAGACTGTCAAACATTAATTTATGTTTGGTCATAAGGGATGACTGGTCATTCTAGAGCACTGAGGGTGAATGAATAATGAACCTTGTTTGGCTACATAAGCACACCGGCTTTGCTTTGTTATGATCAAATTGTTTGCCAGAGAAAGCACCCACCAACAGCGCTGCACTGCAAAAGCTCAAGTTTTTAAGGAAATAGTGTTTGTTATGTATTAGTGCAAATATGTTAAGACCCAGCAGGGCAAGATGGCCTTATGGTTAGGAGACAGTTACCAGAAAAATATATTTCAGAATTCCCTCTTACTGAAAAAAATATTCTTAGGAAAATGTTGACGAAAACTAAAGAAACTTATCTTTTTTTGCATTACCAAATACAAAACTTAACGATGGAAAGACTGCTGTGCCATTTAAGCAACTTCTGTTTATCATGATTCTAGTGTAAATTGCTTTAAAAAAGTGATTGCAGGCAGTATTCAATTCAGTAGTATTCCCATCTGACTAGGAATTTTCAAAATTCAAACACCCCAGCTGAACATTTATGCATTGAAGGCAGAAGCTTCAACTCAGCAAGCAATCTTGCTTTCTTGAGACCTGTGCAGCAAGCTAGATGTACTTACAGCGTTTGCAGGGAATGCTCGCAGCATGACCGGGGCAGCACCCTTGTACAAAGCACGGACACCTTCATGCTTCATCAGCTCGCGGAACACATCCCTGATGCCATTAGGGTATGTTCCTTCAGGTGCTGTACACAAAAGCCGCATAAAATCTTAATAGCCTGAATAGAATCTACAGCAAAGATGGTGTCACCAGTGTTCTCTTCTACACACCTGTGTTTTCTTCTACACAAATGATGTACTCGCATGCCGAGTGCACATAGGAGTAAGAGCCCCCATCAGGCAGATTGCCTTTAGCTCTTACTCCTTTTTCTGTGTAACAGAAATAAATAAACCTCAAACTTCAAACTTCTTTAAATAACAAAGGCAGTGTCTTCAGAGCTGTCATTTATGGCCCCACTGAAGGAAGTTTCAAGAACTTCAGTGGGCAAGTTGTGCAGTCACTGAGAATATCTTTATACAGCAAAATCTCATTATAACGAAGTTGAAGGGGGAGCCGTATTTACTTTGTTATATAACCATTAGTTCGTTATAGCTAATATCCATTTCATCTAGGGGAATATTAAGGGGAATTGGGATTACTTCGTTATATCCGATAGTTCGTTATATCCGGGTTCATTATAACGAGGTTCTACTGTATCTCCAATGTCTCCTATTGAGCTTTACAGACAAGGTTGTACACCACTGCCCTGACTGACTGCATAAAGGCTGATGTTCATTTATGGAGACAAGAATTTGGTGCCCAAAGTTTGGAAAACACATGACGAAAATGTTGTGCCCTAGTAAAATGTCTGTTCATATCACACTGTTACTAGCTGCACAATTTTTATCCAAAGGACACAGCAAATGGTCGAATGAAATAAGTAGTGTTATGAAAGCGGAAATTGGCTTTACCAAACTGCGGCCCCCACATTTAAACCTTGATATTACAGTCACATGGATGCTTCATTTTTAAGATGGAGAGGCTGTGGTAAGCAAGGAGCAGACATCATAATTGAACTTTGTTATGTATGTCCTAGAGTAAGAAGGTGCATTCTACATAACACATTATTTTCAATTACGTCGAAATGGCAATGCAAAATTATTTACAATTGAGTTTATGCATCAGGATGCATGTTACGAGCACATTAAAGGAATGAAATTAAGCTGTTCCATGGAGCTTTAGCTTCAGAGTAACTGTGGCAGGTACAACATATGTGCCCATAAATAGCGTGAAATAGAATCCAGTAGCAATCAATTTACAACGCATTGCTTGTTACCACCTCTGGCCCATCTAGAGCATCAAAAACTCTTGCCATGGTAGAGCCTACCCACTAGCTTTCCTGCAGCCTGTCAATATGTAGTACCAGTGGGCAGCACTTACAAGGACTGGAATGATAAGCATCAGTTTCCAATTCAATGCATGGACTTGCCTGTTTGTAGCCGTGACTTCAGCACGTCGGGTGGTATGGCTACCAGCCAGTTGAAGATGCCTGCCATACCGCCAGCAAACAGGGTCACCTTCACGCTCAGGTCTGATCGGCTGGACAGCAAGGACCAAGATATCAGCTAGTCATTCACCCAAGTCAGCATGGTAACCAGGAACAAATGAAAAAAGTTCCAAAGTCCAAGCACACAAAAACCATGGCACAGTCATGAGCAACATGACATGAAGCATCAAATATTGATATTTTTTTCACGACTACAAATCATGAAGGATAGACACAAGTCTGACAAGTACGACATACCAAACTGTCAAGGATTTATAAACAGCCCTCCCTCCCCCCCCTCCCTCCCCAAAAGTCTCCAAATAACCACTGCCTTCATATCCCCCCGCCGCCCCCCCCTCCCCCTCCACGTGCTCGTTACACCATGGGTAACAACCCCCCCCCATAATCGAAATTCTGGATAGACCCCTGCAAACTGTAATGTTGTGCTGATCTGTCTATCTCTTCCATTGCTCGAGCCTCATTTACAGTGGATCCTGATACAACATACATTCTGATATAAAGTATTGCAAGGCCAGCAAGCTGTTCACTCCTTTACAACAAACTTATGTACTGTGTACATCCCAAATTCAATATCTTCCAACTTCAAGCATTGCTTGGCATGCTTTCAGGACAGGCATAGCACCGGTGGGATAAACAAAGTGAGGTACTAAAGTAAACAGCCTTGTAGTGATTGAGACACATGCACAGTGTCCAAACTGTCCACTAGACAGTGCAGTTAAAGCTGACAAGCTTCTTTAACAAAACTTTAAAGAAAAATCCATTTTCTTTGACCATGTCAGTGATTTATAATTCACTACAGTTATAACGGATTTGTTCACTGTTTACATGAAACTCTGTTATATCAGTATTTGTATTCCACATTCTTTTTTTTTACAAGAGACCGAAACCTTGATCACTATCAGGGTCTGTTGTAGTGGGGTTATACTGTACAGCGATGACAACCCCAGTTTAGCGATGAAAACCCCGGAGACAAAAATTTGCCACAAGGATGAGTACCTGCCGCCTTTTGGTGTGAGGACCCGTTGCAGCCATTCGTAGCTGGCAAAATACATACCGCTGGCTGGTACATCTGCATGCATAAAAATACAAACACATAATGGGTCCCACATTCTGAGCTAGTACGACCGTGCTTACATTTGCAAGTGCTGGGATGCACCCAGAACTTTATTTCAAGAAGGTACATTTATATTAAGAACGATAATTGTGAGAAGATATTGCACTTGCCCTGCTACACAGCCATTTGAGGAAGTGAAAATGTACAGGCAGTCGAAGTTTAGAGCTACTGAGTGAAAAAGATGGTGCAATGTTACAAGTGAACTAGCTGCCTACTTTTCTGTTTACATCGTAGCTTTTGCATTTAGTTCAGCCACAATGACCACCTTACTGAAATTACTGATATGGGAAGTACACCACGGTGAGAGCTGCGCTCTTCTTTGCTCTTTCTACTATTGGTTCTGCACAACTTTAATTCAGTTTCAATGTCATACCAACTAACACCCGTATTGTGCCTTACCCACTATCTAGAAATGGCACCTTGAATGCTATGATTAGGCTGTGGAGGTCACAGTAATGGATGTTTCCAGAGACACTACCAATTGCCTGTGGTGGTTTATGCTTGACTCCTATGCATGACATACTATGACCTCTATGCAACATAATTGGACACCTCTCGGCCTACCATTCAAAGTGAAGCTACGCGATGTTATTTGAAAGGTGCAAAAGCATCCGCCAGAACTTACCCCGCAGAAGAGTTGCAGCCGTGCCCTTGTAGATGCTGCGGATTCCCCCCTCGCGGTATAGCTGCTTGGCACAGTCCACAGGTCCAGCAAACCGAGCTTTGCCTCCATGGTCTGCATGGGCCTGCTGGACCTGTTGTCCCGACAGCCACAGATCAGTGAAAGAAGGTTTCATTCACGTCATGTAATTTATTTATCTATTATAACAGTGAAGCTGTATATGCCTCAAGGATTTGTCCGTTTGTGTGCAGAGACACCTAGTGCCCTCTAGTGAGCCATGGAAGAACTAACATCTATCGAAGCATTTCAAATCATTGAAGTGGGAAAATAAGGTAACAGATTAGAGTGGAAAAAAACTTGTTTCCAGTGCTGGGGTATGAACCCAGGCCCCGCACTCCAGAGGCAAGTTCCTTAACCACTAAGCCGCACAATCATGCTTGCAAAGTGTGAATGTATCAGAACCACATGAATGCCTTGTATTTTCTACCACTGTGGTTGAAACTTTCGAAGAGCAACAAAGAAACAGCACTGCAATGTCAACAGCACAAACAGGAACTTTGGGGCAACAGAAAACAATAAAACACAAAAGAAAGCATAGTATGGCATCCATGTTTTGATATTAGACGACCTATACTCTTCCAGGAAATATCCCTTCCTGGCAATGCATATGTTAGAAGTATAACCTACTTTAAGGATCACATGCAACTTTGGTCAGTGTAAGCTGTTTTTCCTACATTGTGTACTGCAGTGAAGCCTGTGCTCACAACCTTGATAGCAGTGTTTTTGTCAGAGTGTTGTGGTAGACTGTGCACAGCATAGGCAAGTTTGCAACCTGGCCTTTTATACCAAAGTGGTCTTTTCCACGTCACTTCTGTGCCATGTGCTGAACAGCTTTGCAGGCCATCCACCTTCAAAGGGTGGAATGGCCCCTACAGCATTTTGTACACACTGCAGCCACAGTGAGGCTACTGCAGGAGTGGAAAGCAATACAAAGACATAAGGGTAACAAACATACAAAGATTTACGACAATGAAGCTTGCAAGAATCCTTTCAGTGTTAATGAGTGAATCTTACCAGGTAAGGAATTCCAAGCTTCAATAGTTAAAGGAAAAGGACTGTATTTAATGATGCCAATGTGGTCAAAAGATTTTGAAAAGTTGGGTATGATGGCTACCTGTAAATGAATGAAGGTCATTTCCCAGTAAATAGAAGCAAAGTAAATTGATAAAAATCTATATGAGCTTTCTGTATTCCAGATGATGTGCAACAAGGGGTAGTGAGGTGAAGCTGGGGAAAGAAATTATCTGATGAAAAATTCTGGTCATATTTCTTATAAAAGCTGAACAGTTAAAGTTCATGAAAATGATGGTGTGAGAGGACGATGCTCATGGAAGGTACAAAAAAAAAAAGATCAGTTTGCTGACCAGTTTGCTGATCAGTTTGCACACCTTTACATAAAACTGGGACCCAAGGCTGCTGCTCAATTATTGTTTTTGTTGAAATCCACCACTTCTTTCTTAGACTTTCAAGCAGGCCCCGCCACGGTGGTCTAGTGGCTATGGTACTCGGCTGCTGATCCGAGGGTCGCGGAATCGAATCCCGGCTGCGGCGGCTGCATTTCGATGAGGCGAAATGTTGAGGCCCATGTGCTGTGCGATGTCAGTGCACGTTAAAGAACCCCAGGTGGTCGAAATTTCCGGAGCCCTCCACTACGGCGTCTCTCATAATCAGAGCTGGTTTTGGGACGTTAAACCCCACAAACCAACAACAACAAGACTTTCAAGCAGGCCATTGAGGGAGCTTATAGAACCCACTGTAAAGTATTCTTCATGCACAAGAGTGAATTTGACCACAAGTTCTCTCAGATCCGTGGGACAGGCCCTGGAAGCACCCCCTTCAAAAGTACATACACATACTGTGCCAATGAAGAATGGCAGTGGTGAGAGTCCTTTTTTATAAAAGCATGCAGTGTCAGTAAATTTTTTTCCCTTTAAGACATGAACATCAACCTTACACCATCATCTGCAGCAAAATGTGGTCACGAGTATCAAGGAAACGTGATGACAACCTACTAGACGATTAAGACTCTTATACTCCTCTCTTGCCCTGAATGTACAAAATCTCACAGCAGTCGCATTACTGCAAGCATACAACTTGCCTGAAGAAGGCACTTGATGCGTTCACCAGGGGCCATAATTGCTGTTGTGAAAACACCAGAGAGCATGCCAGCTAAGAAGAGCTGGGGCAACCTGCACAACATGCATGAAAAATCTGACTGATTGTATGACTGATTCTGTACTACTAACAAGCAACACAACAGCTACAAGAGACACCAGAGTGGACATGTTCCAACATGGACAAATTGAAAAAACTCTCTATCCAAAGCACAGGTGCTAAGCCTGTCTAAAAAGAGAGAGAGAGAGAGAGAAAGAAAGAAAGACCAAAAGTGTACCATCTATCTTGGTTCGCACAGCCTTTATTTTTTTAACAAACAGATCCACTGTCTCAATCCGCTAAACTTGCGCTATTTCTCTCACAGAAGCAAATGGCCTTGCGGGAGCAAATGTCACTTAACAGATCAGTGGCTTTACAGATCAGCACTCTGACAAGTTGTCAAGAGACTTCCTTTTGCATACACTTTTATTCCCATGCAGCAGGATTTCATACCATGCACTTGCTCGTGGAGGCCTTACAGGAAGAGGTTATAAAACTAAAGGTGAAACACAAAGGCACAACATCAACAACTGTTGTCCCATAGTGTCAGAATGAGATACAATTTGACTGCTATAGTTGTGGCCAGTTTTCTGTGCGACACATTTTTCCTCATGACAACTGTACCCATCATTGGTAAAGAAAGGGTTAAAGAGAGGAACCCCAGGTGGTTAAAAAACAAATGACAGTCCTCTGCTGTGATACCTGTAATCACATAAGCCACTTTATGGTACAGATTTATGTTAAATACCATCATTAAATAAATACTGTCATGATAGTATGAGGGTTTAAAATTTTACAAAATTAAGCACAAGTTACAAAGAACAAGTTTAAGAAAAGGAGCTCTTTATCGAGCAAACTTGTACCAAGTAAAACAAGAGAAAATCAAAGAACAACAGCAGCAGCAGGCACTGGTCAAAAACCTTGTTTATGGCTCTTACACACTGGCCATTTTTATATAAGTCACCGTGTATTTTTTCATAATTGGTGGTGTTCACATACATTCCTGAATGCAGTCCATTGTTGGTGCCACGCACACAGTGCCATTAAAATGGGCAAAAACTTTCGAGAAGGCCACAATACATAGAGGCACAACTTTCGTCTAGCACTAACACTTGTAACTGTTAACTGTTTTAGCAGGTGAAACCTGAACATTGTGAACAAAGTAAATAAGCACATATGCCGATCAATTTACAGTGCCCATGCCACGTCCCAGCTTACGTGAGCTCCTCCTCGGGGTGCTTCTGCTGGATCTTTTTGCCAATCCCGAAGCCAAGGAAACAGACTGCAAACATGGGAGTCACTCCTGTGAGAGGCGCGGCCATGCCTTTGTAGAGACCAAGGACACCCTGTATGGCAGAGAAATAAAAAAGAATTTATGTATGTTAACCGTTATTCTACAGCTTAGCAAAACAATAAAGCCACGAAAAGAAGATAGGCAAATGCACAGCACAAGGTCTCATCGTTAGATTAGAATTCAAGCACATTCTACAAGAGGGTCTGTGTACATCGCATCCAAAGGAGGAGGTAACCATCAAACTAACTAATCACCCATGGACTTCCCTCATAGCAGTGGACTTGCTAGCTTCTGCCACACATGAAAAATATTTTGCAAGATTAATGAGATACACACCCAAAAAGTTGTAAATGAGCTTGAATATTCATAATATGCACCAAGTGTGTACCTTTCCTTACACATACGCTTGCTGGCATTGGTACTCGGTGATTGTGCACTTTTACGTTCTCATTTGTGCATGTGCTAGCAAATATTCAGGCCCATCAGATCAAGGCTCTTTGTTTCCTATCGTGTAGTCCAAATAAAGTGCAAGCTACTTTCACTAGAAAACAATAGAACAGCCAGACACAAGTTTTAACCGTGTGAGCTATTACCTTGATAACTTAAAGATTTAGCAGCCCTTTCCCTGTCAGGAAAATGGAGGCAAGCAAAGCTTCACATGTGTCTTTCTTTCTCTTTCACTCACTCTCTCCTCGTTTCTTTAACAAATGTGTCACAGTCCGATGCCTGTGTGAGTGCAAGAGAAGAAAGAAGTCTACGAACACTGCTTTCACTATGATGACTGTTTTTTAAGCACCAACACAGACGACAGCACAAATCAGCCAGTACAAGCTTTGCTTGAACAAAGGGCATTTCTAAAGTTTGCATGAAGCACAAATGCACCTAACGTGTTTAGGGCATGAACGGTAATAGCAGACATGCTGTTGAAGTCACTTGCTCCCTAAAAGGGCTTTTGAAACAACACAGATATTCATATCAATGTACAGGTCGCTAAAGACGAAGAACAGGGAATGTTGCTAAAGCCAACATTTTGACCAAGTCCACTTGTCAAAACATTGCCTCCAGCAACATTTCCTGTTTGTCATCGTTTTAACAATCTGGTCACCAGTTCAAGCCTCCATCTTGTGAGCATAGATACTCACAAGAAGACGAACAAATCGACTGCGCCCCCCCCCTTTTTTTTAGACAATGTAACATAGCGCCAAAAGAAAATTATGCCCTTATGGTTTTTTTGGCTTCCCTGTCTGTTGATTTCATAAAGATGTTCTGAGGAACATGGAGACAAAGTGATTAACAGAGGACAAGGATAGGATGTTGATGGAGCCCACGTATTGAGAGTCTTCATCAACGAAGCACATTCAAGCAGACCTTGAGTGTAACAAAATGTTAGTTCCAACAACAGCCTTTCTTCAAACAATGTTTTTAGTGTGACACAGTCATATAACAGGTACTTTCCTTACCTCTCTCACTACAGTTTTCTTGGCGCAGTCGAAGGTGCCTGTGTAGCGCGGGCTTTCGCCAGGACCTGGTTTCGGCATAGTCTGTAGTCGCACCTGTTGGAGAGGAGAACAACTATTTGATAGAGAGAAGGCAACAACTTGCCACAAACTTGAATGCTGCTGTCATCTAGCTGTCTCTAGCTGCATTTAACTGCAGATAAATCAGTAGCCACAAGTAAATTACAAGATTCAAGCAAACGATGAATATTCTTTACAGGGTCAATTAGTAGGAGGCAGGGAAGAGGGGTGGTCATATCTACAAGGAAGTGTTGACATTGTTCGAGTCATCTTGAATACAGGTTTGGTAACAATCCTGAAAGCAACTGTACAGAAGATAACTGCAGGTGACTGACAGATCATTTAACCGTTCACACATCTCTGACCTGCAATCATTTACTCAAAGCAAGTGATTCATTAAAAATATTACTACACCGCATGCCCCACACAATGAATCATAATTTTGTTGGACTGTTCGCCACAAAGGAGGGGTATCCAGGCAGCATGCTGCTTAATGCGGTGCAGTACATACCAAGTGAGGGCATCACATACCCCATCTCAGCAAAGCGGTGCAGCACGGCTGCAGCTGAGTGCGGGCAAGGGCAGTGCCCTTTAGGAGAACAAGTCACAAGTCACAAGGCCACAAGTTGGCTCATTCCACACATACTCAGATGTGTATATAGGGAGCACTAATAGTGTCAAGCCTCTGTGAGAAAAGAATGATGAAAATGATAAATGCAATTCAGTGAAAAGTGCAGTGAGGTGAAGTGCAGTCATGTTACAAGCGTTACCAAGTGGCGATGTACAGATCCTACCTGCTGTATGCAATCATTACATCACAGTCATGATAGCCAGAGCATCAGCTGTATTTATTTCGAAGGGCTCCTGTTATCCTAACTTTTTACTTATCTTGATATTTCTGCTTCGCATTCTTCACTCACTCATGTACTGTCTTGGTTCATCTATGAACAATTATGCTATTTTATATTTATAGCAAAGATATATATGGCTAGGGCATTCGTTCATCTGCCAGTCCATGTGCAGAAAAAAAGAAAAGCATACGTAATAAAATAATACTAGCAAACCAGACACAGATTAGTTCAGTTTGTGCGAGAAGAGTTAGGTGCGAAATGCCACACCATCCAAGTTATAACAGCAATGACGTGACCGATGACGTCATCATGCAACATTAAGTCATGACATCATCACGATGTCACCAATTGATCACATGATACTGTGTTAGCCTGGCCTTTTTAAGCTGGCTTTCCCACTTGTTGGTACAGAAAATGATAAAATAATAAAAAAAGTCCTACGTATGTCACATGTTGATGTAGGGCAGCTTGTATTTCCCCTGGTGAAATGTCTTCCCAGCAATGCATTTGTATTTAGAAGGGAAGCCAAGTTTATGGAGATCGGTGTGAGCTTGGTCTTTGTAAGCTAGCTTTCCCACTCTGGGAAACAGCAAACAAAAAATAGTAAGAAGGTCCTAGAGCAGCCCTATTTTGATATGTGTTACCATTGGAATGCAATCCTTATATGTGAACCCCTATATTCAATCCTAGATGTCTTATGTTACCCCTGGAAAAATGTTTTCTCAGCAAAGCATTTGTGTTTAGAGGTGAGGTCAACTCTACGGAGGTCAGTGTTATATTGGTCCTTGCAAGCTGGCCTTTGCACATCTGTGTCTTGCAGTGAAGCCTACTCATAAAGAGAGAGGGGAAAAAAAATACATGATTTCGCAAAGCTGAAAATGCAGTCTTGTAGATGGGCCTGGCGAGCAAGTGCAGCTTAATGCATACCCTGGTGGTAGTGCTAATGCATACCTGGAAACGACTGTGCATAGTCTGATGTAATTTGTCACAGCAGACAATTCACAGTGATTTGAACATTGATGGGAATGTTCCCATCCTGGCTTTTCACTTCAAACTGGCCTCTCCTATGTCACCTTTGTGTTGTGTGTGAAACAGCTTCGCTGGTCACCCACATTCACAGAGTGGAATGGCTCATACTTTTTCTAAAAGTGATAATAATAATAATCTTATAAACAGTCTTCACCCAAAGGGCTCTAGTCAGCAGAAAGGCTTCACTGTGCACTTGTTCCATTACATATGGCACAATTACATATTTCAAACCCTGAATTTGCAATGTCACATCACACCTGCTAGGATCTCATCTGTTCCCTATGATCCTTTTTCCACTACCCCTTGATGACAAGGGCCAGATTAATTTACAAAAATATGCTCAACCTACTCTCCAGTTTTGATTATTCTCTAAATTGTCTAAACTGTGCACATTAAGTGGTTAGCTAATACACAGCTGTATACAGATCACAAGTGTGCCACTAGATGATGAATTTAGTTATGTTGCCCAACACTTCAAGCACAGCCCTTGCATACCTTTACATACAGGTCCTTCACACAAAACAGGTGAAATGGTGGGAGCTCGTGCAATAGCTACGACATGCAGTAGCGAGAGTGTCCTAATGCCAGCATGATGGATACCTCAGACATACGGAGAACTTTCCTTATTTAGCAATGTGTCATTGGCATGCGCAATCATTGGTGAGGCTCTCCTGCAGAAAGGCTTGCTCAGCAGTGCAGCACTGACATGGGCCAACATGATCTCCCTGACATACCTTCACCTACGAGACTGCAGCTGTGAATGACTCAGTCATTGGGCACTATGCTTGTGTGGCAAGTTGAACTAGATTGCTCCATCTTTTGAAGTGTCTTTGTCACACAGGCACTCCTCACAGTATTCAAGTGAAGCTTGTATTTCTGCCTCACAATTTGGCATAAGGGATGTTATCATAAAAACAATTATAATCGTGCAACCAGTGTACACGCACTTTTTTTTCTCCTCTTACGCTTCGAGCATTTTGAGTATATCTGAGCCATATAAATCCCTTGGATTTTCTAAGATACAAAGTAGGAGTGAAAAAAAGAAAAAAGAATACCACGAGAAAAAGAAGGAAGGAACAAAAACAAGTAAGAAAGAATGAAAAAAGAAAAAGAAAATAGGAAGATTGAAATAAATTTAGAACCTTTGTCAGGCCTTTCACCATCCAAGGAATAAGTCACAGTTTTTGAATCTTGGTAGTACAGATGCAATGGGGGCCAGCTGGTATGTATACATGACACTTCATGCTGCCAAGGCTTGACAAGAACCATAAGGAAGAAGACATACACTGGATGAAGCGCTTTGTCTTGTGTGTGTCTTCTTCCTTGTCGTCTTATCAAGCCTTGGCAGTGTGCGAAGTGTCATGTTCTGAATCTTGCCTGGTTGGGAAGGCAGAGGAAGGAGCAACTAAGAAGGCACAGTAGAAAAGAGAAAGCCTCTGCTGTCTCACGGTGTCACAGCCTTGCGGAGGCTGTGACACCATGGAAAGAGGCCGTGCTGAAGAGACCATGCTGTTTTTAACAGCTGTCCACAGTTTTGTTGTCAGCCAGCCACACTGATGATGGTATGTGGACAAAAAAAGAAAGCAATTGTGAGCCATTCCACCACCCTGTGAAGGTGGATGATAACCAAAGCTGTTTAGCACATGACATGTGAGGTGCCATGGTGAAGGCCAGTTTGGTATCAAAGGGCAAGATATGAAGTTGCCCATGAACATGTAAAATCCGCCGTGACACATCAATCACGCAACACATCGAGGTGCATATTGAGTTACATTTGCTTGCCACATTGTCCGCTTCACAACATGCAGTGACAACATTTCTCTTTACAAGTAGGCTTCACTGCAACATGCAAGTGCGAAAGTAAGTTTATAAAGACCAAGATAACACCGATCCCCTTTAGGTCAGCTTCACTTCTAAATGCAAATACATTGCTGGGAAGACGTTTTTCCACGGGCAATATAGTTAACCTAATTAGGGTTGCCACCTGCCCAGATTCTGCCCAGCCCAGCTGGTTTTCTGGACAGCAAGCCAATCGCTGATCCACTCCTAAGAATGGTTGTCACTGGCCGGTTTTTTCATCATCATATTGCTATATATGATGACGATATATGTATATGATGTCGCTGGTCTGACAGATTTCAAAGCAAAGAAGAGCTCTTCACGCACAAACCATGTGTGTTCACCTTTTGACGCAGTACATGCAGACACAAACTAAAGATTCAGCCACATTTAGTTCACCGGTACCTCTACGCCAACCGGCAGAATTGTTAGCTCAGGTTTGTGTTTCAGCATAGATGTACATTGTGTTGATTTCCCTCTATAGGAAAACAACGTTAAACTCAATGACACTGCACGTCAAAGGCTGACATGGCATCTTTCTGTCGAGGTAATTTCAAGCTCCTGTACAAGCACCCCCTCCTTGACGTGCCCCTTGTACATTCAGTGCCGTCATGTGCTAACATGCCTAACCAACTACCACCAAAATGTATGCACATTTGCATATAACCACAGCATGTCTACGCACATATATGACTTTATGTACAGGCTGTTGATATAGTACACAGCTTGCCTTTAAATGGTATTATGGTCAAACTGGCATATACATTTGTTTTAATGGAAAACAGCTGAATTATTAAACATTTCGTGCAACCAATGACATGCCGATTTTGTACCGGGCATAACTATAATTCCATTTATCACACCATGGTGGTGCAACGCGCACAGAAGATCCGTGATAGGCCACACGCATTGTGTGCACGATCATTTTTCGCTTAACCTTTAATCTCCCACGAAAGCCAATTTACCTTGATGGTATCAAGAGGGTGTCCAGACACCACCGTGCAGACTCCACCAAAGCCACCAGCGATGAAGTCCTTGATCGGGCTTACTTTGTTTCTCGTACCCATGGTGCATTCGCGCTCGGATTCAGCTTTTCTCCGAGTGTCCCGGGCTGTAATTTCACCCGTACCCCCGAGCAACGCAGCACGCAGTAGCCACGGGTTCGCGTGGCTACGCTAGGAGATAAAATCGCATTCGACGGCCTGGGTCAGCTAGTAGCGGCTAGACCACATGAATCAAGAGGCGCAGCCGCTGAATGAACGGCAGGCCGCTTCTTCTTCGTCTTCTCGGAGAACGGCGCTGAAGCGCCTTATCGGAGCTGTAACGCTTCAGCAGAGGACAGATAGCAAAGGCAAGTGGCATATGCTTTTCGGATCATAACGAGACCAGCAGTGACTGCGATAAGTTGTGCAATCGAGAGGAGATACGTAGTCCAGTACACCCAAAGCGCCCGTGGCGAACGCCTTCGACGATCGATTGGTTTGTCCCCCACCCTCCCTTTCGACCCAGCACGCGCTGCGGCTTGTTGCAACAAGTGTCTCCAATGCACGTGTTTCGTGGTCCCGTTGCGCGCGCACAACTTGACTTCATAAGCACGTACACACTGCGCTGCTATGCGCTTACCACAGCACTTGTGAGACAATCCTTCCACACAGGTGGCTGCATCGGACAGGTCCGCATCGAATGACACGTTCGTATTTGACGGGAAAAAAGGGGGCTGGACGGCCTGAACGATACGACGCGGGGCTTGGTTTCACTTACCTTAATAGTGTCCAGTGGATGGCCGGCAAAGATGAGACATATACCGCCGAAACCACCGGCGAAGAAATCCTTCACAGGGCTGACTTTCCTCTTGTCGGGCATCTTTCTTTCCGTGTGCGGGAGTGTGCGAAATGCACGCTACTTCGGTGCACGACCTCCTTGCTTCAGCTGTAGTTATGACGGGTTCTCCGATCGCGCTCCCTACTCTTCGGCAACGCCTTCGCTAATAAGATGCAGACAGCTGTGATTGCGGTGTACGAGGAATACGGATCATTCACCTTATCGTTATTTTACGCGGATAGGAAGGAAGGTGAAAGTGGGCTGGGTGGTTTTTGCCCTTCCTCCCGTGCCGGCTGCAAAACGAAACTGAGTGAAATAGGCGGTTCCTGTCATAAATGTATGCTTTTGCACTCTCTACATCGTACAAAGTACTTAAATTATATACAATAATTCTTATGTCTTCGGCGTTAACGCTTTATAAAGCTCGCACGGCTCTACTCCTTTCTTTTACGGGGCAAATACGGGTAGGCGGCTTGGCCATTCATTGCGTGGCGCCATGGGCCTTTGCTTTTGGCGAGACCTCGGGAATAAGTTTTTATTATCTGTCGTTTAGTCTTGATTAGGTACTGCGGACGGGACACGGACGGGTCACCGAAAGAGGAAACATGCTGCCGTTTCTTCGAAGCACCGGGTTTCTTGTACGTGACTTTCACTATCCGCGTAAACTCGTGGCGAAACCAACCGAGTCTGTGGCTAGCAGACGCTTCTGGGCGATCCTTCTACGCAAGTTTTGATACGTGACAGCTTCATCGCTGCGCGATGTTGCGTGCACGTAGTACGTTCGTTTACGATGAGCAACAGGAGAGTGAAGCACTTTCCTCGGGGAACGCGGGAGTTGCAAGTTTCAGATAGCGCGCTGCGTCCGCGCATCGCACTTTGATAAACTTGAATGCGATAAGGAGCCCCTGTAACGAAGTCTCCCTGCCTTGTACGATGACGTTTCTGCCCTCTTGTTTACATGTGTAGGTACCCGTCGTGGTAACACGGGTAAGCGGGACTATGGCGGTGCGACTACAGCATAAATATGCTCTGGCACACGAAAAAGCCTTCGTCAACGGTAGCTGGAGGCAGTCGAAAAGTGGTGCCACTTTCCCGGTGAGTACATATGCATCACTGCAATCGCTGTTCGTAAACATTTGGGTGTGGCGAGATATCATGCTCACATGCGGGAATAGTTTACAAGGACACACTTATTTTGATATGTACGCGTACGTCGTGACGTGCTGCGTAAATTAAAATCCGGCCCCGCTGCTTATGTGTTCCTGATGCATTGCGCGCAAGTTTCACATATCTGCATGGTTAACCATCGCAAATTTAATTCCGCGAGACATTTGTAGACACTGTCCACCTTCCTCTAAGTAACGTAAACAAAACTGTAGGAATGCGATCCTGGACTCGTATATAAAGGTATGCGTATTAATAATTTCAGGTGTTCAATCCTGCAAATGGCGAAGTGGTTTGCAACGTCACCGACTGCTCATCGGAGGATGTCGAAGATGCAGTCCAGGCGGCGATCGCTGCCTTCAAGTCGTTCAAAGAGACAACAGCAAAGGTGCATGCACTTATGTAAATATGCATTTTATATATATTATCCAAAGCACATAAGCAGGCTGCTTTAATTTTCTCGAGTGATAATTAACCCTTCCCCGCCCCCCTCAAAAAAAAAAAAAGGAAAAATCTTATGTTACATTGATGTGTGAATGATAATAATTGAACACTATACAGCCAAACCTTGGCAAATTTCATGTAATGAATTTTCAATTATAATGAAGTGCAGAATAGCCTTGCTTTTAATACAGTGTAACAATTATATGTCTATAGCGAATTTTCGGATATAACGAATAGCGATTTCATTAGTACTGAGGTTTCATCACTTCTTCATGTAAGGTGGGCATTGTTCATTGGTTTTGTAACACCTGCATCGATCAGTACATGAAGGTTCCTTCCTTTACAAAAATGGTGAAAGTATCATTGTGGAAATGAACGTGTTTAAATGTGGTTGAGGCAAAAATTCTTCTGAGGTGCAAAACTTTGAAGAAGCTAGATCCTATGTACAGAGAAGTCCACTGTGAAAAGGAACACTTGCGTACAGGACCTGTCTGCATTTTGTTTCCTTAGCCAAGCCTCTGTTATATATTTGCGGCACATAATTAGTTGTGGTTGGCAGTTTTGACTCCCTTCAACACATCTGTACAATAATAATAAAAAAAATCGTTATTTTCACAGCCACTTGCTGTTAAGATGCCAGCATTAGGAAAAAGCGCAAATTCAAGTGTTCCATTTAACAGTGGACCATGCTGTACATGATACACAAGCATGAAATTCAGCTGCTCTGTGTCACAGGACAGAATTGCAGCTCCTGTGAGCACCGACAAAGCCACATGTGCAGCATGACCGTGCAGGAAATAGAACACATGTGTGGTTTTGTAAGGCTTTCAGGTCGCTTGCCAAGCAACTGAATTGTGTGCTGCAAACGAGAAGTTGCCAGACAATATATTGTGGGACTCGCTGCCATCTCTTCAGTAATACTGCTGCCACAACTTGCCCGTATTTGTTGACATTTATTCTGCCACTCTGTATTTTGTCATTCTGTACAATTGCTCCATATATTATTCCACATGCTACATGGCTTAAGGGGGGATGTGGCATATCCAGACTGAAAATTGGACAAAAAAACAGTTTTTGCTGATCAAATATTCATGTTCCTAGAGTCATTCTGCACCTACTCACAAATTTTCATAGCCAAATTTAATAATTACCTTGCTTTAAAGAACCTACACCACACATCAGGCCCATAAGTATAGGGCAAAAAAGTGAATTTTTTTCCTCAATTTCTCAAAATGAAAAAATTCATGACCTCCCTGTGTTGGACGAGCAATATCTTTTGTTCTACAAGGGTTATCATTGACATTTTTTTTACTGGGAGATGAATAGAAGTAGCTTGTCATAAAGTAAATTTTGTTATAATACTGTGCTATGGAAATTTTCTAAATGAAGCTTTTGTTTCAAGTATCAACGAGGACATTCATTGTGTCATGTTCAACAGTCTGTAACTTTGCTTGAAAATGGCCTAAAACAATGACTTATGCTTCTTGACACACTGTTAATATCATCACTTGATTCTCTGGGGTGTTTTTTATTGTGAGGACTGTGGTTAATTAGCTAATTAGGCCTCAATAAAATTAATTAATTTTCAATTTATTGTCAAAACTATTCCTCACAGAACAAAAATGATTACATTGTTGAAACGGGCACTGCATTAACTGTGAAAATTTCAGTTAAATACTCCAAATAATAACAAAATATTTCCAAGGCGCAGTGTCCCCCCTTAAATGGGTCATTTCTTGAGGGGCAGGCTACGTTATTGAATACCGCACGTGCCCTTATTCTAGTGTCATCTCTATTGCATGCACAACAATAAATGTGGCGGTACACGTACTGAAGCAAGAGATTGGGGTAGTGATGCTGAATAAACATGTCGCCTACTTTAAGTGAACACTACACCACCCCTACTCATGAAAGAATTTATGTGACCAAAGTATCATTGCATAGATATTTTTTCATGAAGTAGCTTGCAGGTGTGCATTCCCACAGACACATTTTTGGCTAATCTGAGCACTGTTTAATCTTTCCATAAACTCTTAATTTATTTTGAGGCCGTGCAATGTTTACCCTTGAAGCTCGATTTAACGACTGCCTATTACATGCGATCAGAATCAAAATCAAAATTTTTTTTCTGCGGGTCAAGTTGTTACACATCACTATACAGGAGGAGCTCCCGGAGTCGAAGACTAACTTGGGACCTCCTGTACTCTGTATACATGAGAAAAGAGTTAGATTTAGTTATAGCAATGACAGGAAAAGCAGAAATTGACACTTTAAGAGAAAATAACTTGTGCATTAATGGCATTATATATTATAGCAAAAATTAAGTGTTTGCATTGGGTGGTGTGTGAAGATATGTTAATTAAGGGTTGACAGGCTGACAAGGAAATTTTTTAATTAATAAGTGAGTAGTGTCATTGACTTTAAAGCAAATGGCATAGTGAGTTCTACAGCAAAAATGCACTAAAATGTGCAGTTTCTACAGGTTTTCAGTAAGATGAAGTTTTTGTTAAAAGCAAATGCTGTGTTGTCAGTGTTGTCTAGTAAATAAGGTGGAATAATAGGATAGACCCTTTTCATAATTGTAACACTAGCTTTCCTGCAACACAGTTTGAACAACTAATGGCAGCATAGTCATTCCTGCAAGAAATCTGCATAGCCATGGTTTGCATGCGCTTGGGCATGTAAATTATAGACTTGACCCTTTTGATACAAGCATGCAAAAAAAAAAAACAAGCCTGAGCATGTGCAACTCAAACATTATCAGCATTTTAACCCAGACAGACACCACTATTAGTTGGGCAGATGTGCAGTGTCGAGCACCGTACTTGCGAATTATAAAAAAGGTCTATTGGGGAATTCATTGGTCTTATGCTTAACAGCCACTTGGCAAGATTATATTTAGTTATGTTTAGTACTGCAGTACATTATTGCTATTGTAACACTTGTTTGGCAATGGTGTCATAACAGCTCTATTCTCTTTCACTATCTCAGTGACCTATGGCACCATCATATTGTTACAGTGCAATAAACTTTTGTTGAATAGCATTGCTGTACATTACATAGCTCTTGGTATCATTGAAAATTGAATAGGCAGGAGCAATACTTATAAATGTGAAATTCAAATGATGCCTTTAAAAAATAGTACTATTTCTGTGTAATCAGCCAGTGGTTTAAAACAGGCATACCTGACGTTTCCATTTGTAATACAGTACTGGTTCTGGCTTGACAAGTTATTCTCCCTCTTCTTCACTTGATCTGAGAAGTTCTTTGTTGAGGTTGAGTTCATCTGTTCTGTTTCACTACGTTGTCTGCTCTTGTCGTTTGTCGCTAGCACATTCCTTTCTGTTTAATTTTATTATGCATAGAAAAACATTGCAACCTTCCTGTTCAAGCCATGTTGCAGTGTCTGTGACCTGGGCTTTTTCTCAGCTCCACTCTTCACATAAATCTCAAAATGCAACAGCGTCAGTATCTGTTTGTCTTGCTTCAATCTTGCATTTTTGCAGGAACGGTCGGCAATGCTGCTCAAGTTTTACGAGTTGCAAAACAAGCACGCCGAGGACCTTGCCAAGCTCATGACTGCCGAAAATGTACGATGCATATCTCTTTCTTTTGCCGGAATGTCTTCTGTGTGCTTATTCATTAGCAGCTACAGCTTGTTCTGCCATCGACGAACAGGCTGCAAGTTCCATTCCTTACTGAGGCGGCTGTGTAATGATATGGGATGAATTGAAAGAATTCCATGTGTGCCAGCATTTAACTGCTTTTGAAAAACCAGACATTCAGAGCTGCACTCTCCCCTGCTTTAAGGCATCTTTTTACAAGCCAAGTTGTAGCGTAGGAATGTCACTATCTGTTAATTGTAGATTACTAAGGGAGCATTAGAATTATAAGTTTAGGATTGAGGTGCAGCTACAATGTGAGGTTATTCAGTAGGGAAAACTAGGGGCAAGGCTGCCTTTCTGACTCTCCGGAAGGGAAAAGGGAATAAGTTAGCTTTAGGGGGGCACCTACCCTCTTGTCCATTCCCGAGTACCAACCATGTGCTTATGCTTAAGTTCAACGCACCTGCCAGAAACAATGTTTAGTTGATGTCCCTGTCAGCGTGGTTTTCAAGGAGTAGGATGTATGCATTGTATCAAGGTTAAGAACATATATATAATGCAAAAAGAAAGAAGGAAAACAACTAAGAATGGAAAAAAATGGTGCTGCTGCTCATTTAAACATATTTCATTTGTGTTCACATATGCCAAGTGTCACCAGGAGTCGACAGTGGATCGATGATACGCAACATCCACAACAAAACTCCTTTCATGTCATCCCCTGCCCCCTGCAGGGCAAACCGATGGTGGAATCTCGATCTGAAGTTGTGTATGGGGCCTCATTTCTCGAGTGGTTTGCCGCAGAGGCCAGGCGGATCTACGGCGATTACGTGCCCGCTCCTGTCAAAGGAAGAGAGATGGTTTTCATCAAGCAGCCAGTGGGTGTCACAGCCATCATCACTCCGGTGCGTCTCACTTGGCTTATTTCATGTGCTCATCTTTCCCCAAGTATTTTTTTTTCACATATAAAAGAACCCAGCTCTCATTCAGGTCTATAAATGTGAAAGCATTCCATATTTTACTAGATGACGAACCTGGCATTGCCATGGCAGACGGTACCAAAAGTCACATGACCGAGTGACTGTGTAATCATGACATGCCATGATGACATGACACCATGATGTCACATGACATGGAAATCGATATATACCAATCACACCCAAGCATGCTGTGCCTTTGCAGTCAGTGCATGTGAGGAGGCATATGCCTCTGTAGATTATTGTGAACTTCAAGCATTGCTATACATGAAGATAGTTAATTCTCGTTCAGCTACACTGTAGATGGTGCCAGCAGAGGGATAGTGAAGTTAATGTATTAGTAAGCAAATGTATTTGCTAGGAATAGTGCAGCTGTGGACATAGAGGTCGGTTCATTTGGTGACACCAAACCAATACACGTGTATATGGTACCATGGGAGGATGCACCAATGTCGTGGTTATTGTCTGATGTGTAAATTTCATTTTAAAAGGCACATTTAGTGCTACGCTTCAATGACTATAATCATTCCATGTACTGTCGTCTATCCAGTGCGTGTTGGTAATCAGGGTGTATTGCTTGCATAATAATACAAGGTGTCATCCAGCTAAAAAAATATTGAAAACTCAAAAGGCCTTTCACAGTGCTTGGTTTTTTCTTTATCTTGGTACAGTTTCAATATATGCACATTGAACGCCGCCGTCAAAAAGCCCAACTTTTGGGTTATGGATTTGACTTCTGCTATCTTAAACCGTCTGGTGAATAGGTTGGGCCTAGCTCTTTCCCACATCTCATTGTCAACTACTATTCTCACTGTATAATTGTATCAATAAATAACGAGAGAGTATATTTCTTTGTTATTCCATAGCAATATATATGGGAGGGGGCTGAAAATCGGGTGTTATTTTTCAATGTGATATTTGGGGAGAAATGTTTTTGTTGAACCACTCTGAAATTTTGCTTTTTTCGGGTGTATTTTCAAGTTTATAATTACAAATGGCAGTTGTATAAGCCATAGGGCTGCACTTGGTCTGTGAAATGAACTTTACATTACTGGAGCTCATTTAAACCAACAGAACGTAACTTCACCATCCTGAGGCCGGATAGCTATAATGCGTATGCATCGCATATTCCGTGCAGCATAAAAAAAGTTAGTTGGTGTGGCATATCAGAATACAGGGTGAAATCGAGTTTAACATGATTTTCCTGAAACATGTTTGACGTGTAAGAATTGGGTGAAATCGGGTTTTGCCTGAAAACGAACGACCGTGAATAGTATATAGCATCACTCTTTGACAGTGAATTTGTTTCATGCACTTACACAAGTTATAGCACATACATTTTCCTGCAAAGTTCAGTCAATCTAAAAATTTTTATGCTTGCTTCATGGATTTGCTTGTAACGGTACCATGGTCAAAGGATCTGATGGTTTGAAATGTCATTATTATGAAGTCTATGTGACATGAAAATAGCTTTGGTATATCTGAGAATTTGTTATAAACACATATTTTATTTGCCCTATTTAATGGTGATGATATTTTTTGTCTACTTCATTATAACCGATAATTCATTATATCGAGGTTCAATTTTACCTGAATGTTGCATATATTGTCAATGTTCTTTTAGTTCTTCTAATGGTTGCTCTCATTGCACACAAGCGGTCCCGTTTGGGTTACCACAATGGAACTGTATATATTCATCTTTTGCAACTTTCGCTTCTTTGCTAACATTGACAAACGTTTTGTTTTGATTAATTCATATAAAAGATTTTCAGAACATGTTAGCTTTGTGCTTATGCACTTGTTACACACATTTCTTTGATCAAAAACCAGTTCTCTTGCAGAAATAATTAACATTTTCTGTTTAATGACCATGGAGTTGCACTTAAGTGGTTGATTATACTGTTCTGAGGTGTCAAAGTATCACTTTTGCTTATGTTTTGTGGGTTCCTTGGGTGTTTCACGACTGACAAAATGATGCAAATGAAGGATAGCGCTGCTACTGCCACCGAAAAAATGCAGTTCCAGTTCCTGCGCTATGGTAAAACATGCATGCTGTGTATAATGAAGCGTAAATTGTTGCCAGCAACTTCCAATAAAAAATTTTAAAAAAGCTCGCAGTTGAAATGACACTAAAGATAACAGTGATTGGAACTGCTTTTTAGCAAATTACCCCTTCCAGCATAATGGGTGACTGCACCCCTGAAGTATGAAGTTCCTTCACCTTTCACGCCAGGGAAAGAACCCTCTGGCACTTCCCCTGTTTTCCACGATACTGCACATATCACTCTTTCTGTGTGAAGAACTTTCATCATCATTACCATCATCATCATCACATTTTAGGTTCTCTGCAGGATGAAGGCCTCTCCCAACGATTTCCAATTTGCTAAGAACCTTTCTAAGCTCTAAATGACCACAATGGCTTTCACATAATAGTTTTGCCAGCTTTTGACAGCAAATCAGAGGTACTTCACTATGCAGCTTGAAATTCACCTTTTCAAAATTAACGAAGTTTATTAAAAAACATTTGCTGCAGTGGAACTTCCCCAACGCCATGATCACCCGCAAGATTGGCGCCGCTTTAGCAGCAGGCTGCACGTGCATCATCAAGCCTGCACCAGAGACCCCACTCTCAGCATTAGCCCTGGCTCAGTTGGTGCATGAAGCTGGTTTCCCACCAGGCACGGTGAATGTGCTGCCCAGCTCGGAGAAGACCACACCAGGAGTTGGCCGAGCCCTATGTGAACACCACCAGATCCATGCTCTCTCCTTCACTGGATCCTCAGCCGTTGGCAAGGTAATGGAAGCATTGGTGTTAAGGAGGAATGCAGCTGGCCTAACTGAATTTTTTGTGGTGACATTATTGATTTTGATTCGATGACCGAGTTTCTGTCATGGTGACCATGTTGTCATCACAGAAAATCTGTATTTTGTGATTCCAATTTATGTCCTCTGTGGGATGGAGGTCAATCCTAGGGATCTTCAAGTACACCTGCATTGTGCCAGCTGTCACCACCCCATATGCCTTCAAATTTTGCTATCGCACCAAACTGCCCAACCCACCTCTGTCCTGATCTGGTCTTTCCTTCCCGTAGCACTTATTCTGTTGCTCAAATAGATCATTTATCCAGTACATACTTTGCAATATGTACTACCCTGCTCCATTTCTTATCTTTAATCTCAAGTTGAGTATCCTATGTACACCTGCTATATATACACACACACACACACACACACACATTTTGTCATACCTGATAACGATTATATTCGTGTTTCGTATATTGATGTCAGTCTATATATTGTTTGGCCAGTGAGAATGGTATCGTATATTTTACAAAAGCATCAAGAATGTTTTTTCCCCACAGCTTCTGCTTAAACAGTGTGCTGACAGCGTGAAGAAAGTGTCGTTGGAACTCGGGGGTAATGCTCCCTTCATCGTCTTCGATACTGCCGACCTGGAGAAGGCCGTCAATGGTGCCCTGGCTTGCAAGTTCAGGAACACTGGCCAGGTCAGCTATGGTCGTATCAGACGCAGCGCTCAAAATATGGTAGATTGCAAAGCTGATAAGTGTAGCACGTAGCTGAGTGACAAAAGTAAGTCAAGCCTTTGGATGGATTTTTTATTTTCTTGCAATAAGGCAGAAATCATCTAGGGTGCACCCCACTGCAAACAGCAAAAGGTATAGCACAGTACTTTTGTACTCTTCGCAACATGGTACATACATGTTGATACAGCTATGTAAAAAAATTGCGCCTCATGATCTTACCATAGAAGTGAAATTTCACGTTAGAGAATGCATACGTTATAGTGACCATTTATTTTTTCAGCACAGTCCAACCTTATTATGACCTTATTATGCAACAGTTATAACAGTTAAAATGACATAAATGAGATATAGTCTTGCCTTTAATACGTCGTTGCAAGTATAAGTTTACAATACATTTCTGGATATTTGGATATAAAAAACTTATTTTCATGTCATATGTGACCACGAGGCTTGGCCATACACTACTGATTTGCATTTATACACCAAATTAATGTAAAAATTCACTACTAATTCAACAAACATGTATTAATCTGGTTTTATTAATGTAGATTAATATAATGTCGCGGTGCAATGTCAGCAGACGAGAGTGAAACATTCTGCAGGGGTAGCAGGACAGCTTGCTAGCACCAGAACACAGCACAGACACACTTCTTCGTCTTTGTCGGGATATCCCAAACACCCACTAGATATGAATGTGCGTTGAGTCCTTGTCTTCGTTGTTGCCTGCAGAGCACACACGTCAATATTTAAAGGGACATTTAAAGAAAGTGGCAATGCAATGTCCTCAAGTGTTAATTACAATCAGTTAATAAGAGTTCAGGTTTCACCTAGTGCATATATATAAACTCTGAAGTCAGCGTAATTCAAACTCGATTTATTTCATGCTGTGGGCTAAGTCAATAAGTCAAAGGAACTTGAAATATTTGGTAGGCCTAATATGTTTTCAGTGTATTCAAAAGCTCCTTAACCCATTCATAGCCATCCACCACATGCGTGTGAGCCCTCCTTATTGTGCATTTTTTCACATGCTTGCTTTTCTTTACATCGTGAACTCCTAGGCAAAATGTTTGCTGGAAATGTGTAAAGATACTTGTCGTTATATGACAGAAACATTAAGCATGTGTGCTGTGTCTCAGGGAACCTCTTAAATTGTGTCTTTGCAGACGTGTGTGAGTGCCAACAGGATTCTAGTTCAAGAAGGCATCCACGACAAATTCGTTGCTGCCCTTACGGAAGCCATTCAACGAAGGATGAAGATTGGTGATGGGTTTGAACCAGACACCACCCTTGGCCCACTCATCAATGCTAAGGCAGTTGAAAAAGTGAGAGCTCACATTTGTGTGAAAATAATTGCTATCACTTAGTGAACTGAAAGATTCACCCTTAATTAATCACAGCATTTGATGCAAGGAATTCTTAAGCTACAGCTGTGTGAAAATATGCTAAATTTGTTGTGATCCTTGTTGGATTTTGGAGTTACTGTAGTAACCATTAGTTAATTTATGTAGGATGTGCAATAATGGCCCTGGAAAGTCACGACTGCAAGCATAACCCTAAACATTGTGAGAACTTGTGAACCACTCGCAGCCAGGCCACATCCCAGTCGAAGAGCCTGTGCCTTCCAATTTTCAAATAAAGGTCCTTCAATCAATCAATCAATCAATCAATCAGTGAATCTACCTACCAACCAACCAACCAACCAACCAACCAAAATTCCAGACGTCCTTGTGCATTGTATTTATGGTGAATGGGATTGTGCTGCAGAGGCACCTGAGTAATCAGGCATGTTCGAAATTTTGACTGTCCAAAAAGATCATTCGTTGACAGTAACTTTCCTGTCTGACTGCATGCACTCACGTTTATTTGAACATATGATGGCAAGTGCCTGCATATAGACAAAAAGACAGCTGGAAAGGAAACTTGTTTCACAGCTGTATCGACACCAGCTAATGTAAAGAGTAATGTAGCAGTGGTGATAGCAACGTGTACAGTTCACAAATTTAATTATGTGCAATCGTGTTGCCTTTTGTTTTGCAGGGATGGTGTCATACATTTTAAGTTGTACTTTTAGAATAATAGTGGAAGTTTTGGAAACAGCTACAGTTATTATTGGTTTTTACGAATGCATTCTGATAAACCAGGCCTGTCTGTTTGCAAGTCGCTACAAAATTTAAGGTGTATGACTAGCTGGATAGAGCACGTACATTTCCACTGCTTTACAAGTGAGTGACGATGCTCATCACATTTTGTATGGAGAAAATTTAATGAAATGATGATACATGTGGCAGGTTCTTTTTGTTTTGTTTTTTCTTCCCTCAAATATAATCACAACTTCGGAATCTCAGCACTGTCCAACTATTTCTTGAAGAGGATGACCTGGAAGAAAATTTGGCAGAACACATACATAGGTGGGAATCAATGTTGGGTGAAGCTTTACATCCATGTCCAGAAATGTCTCGCGCAGGGGAGTGACATGGATTTGACCCTCACAGAGTACTTTTCGAAATGCTATTTGTCTGCACCAACATGTGAGATGCGTTGCTTGCTCAAATCTTGTTATAAGGGAAAATGTTTCAAAATTTTGGTTTTCATACTGCACTTGTACGTTATACCATACACTGTAATTGTGTAAACACAGCATCAGAAGGCATTATCTTGGCACTTCAGTGTCTGGGATGTGCGCCTGAGTGAAAATCCTTGATTGCAAAGCCCTGTTTTTACAGAGCCCAAGTCCCAAGTCATGAGTGTTCATCTCTCTCTAACATGCACTTACAGGTCGAGCACCATGTAGCAGATGCCATCAAGAAAGGAGGCAAGGTGATCGTAGGAGGCAAGCGGCACGCACTTGGAGGAAACTTCTTTGAACCAACGCTTGTCACCAATGTTAATAGGAGCATGCTGGTCTGTGCAGAGGAGACGTTTGGTCCTGTGGCCTCGGTGATCAAGTGAGAGGGCTCTTTTTGAAGTTTTACACAGTTAGGAGAAGCTCTAAATTCTCACTGTCTGACCTCGGTTACACATGAGAGGGGGTTGATACCTCAAAGCAATGCTAAAAGATGGCATAGTGGTAGTCCATGAGTTCATGTATACCAGCAGGGGCTCTTTTACATGTGCCTATAATGGTGTTTAAAAGCATTTTTACATCCTGCTTGCCAATATAATGTGATAAATCTATCCATGAATTGAACTTGCATCTCCACTTGCACTTGCAATGCTAGATTGTGGTAGTTGGGCAGCGAGTTTATGGCCTCAAAGAGAGCAGTTGTTTTGGTCTGAATTTCATTATTCAGGACCGGTGTTACACAGTTTATGTACGTAACAGCTGCATTCGGTTGTTATATCCTCAGTTCCTCCTATGTGGGGGCCACTGTTGAACTTTGATTTGTTCTCTTTTGCTGAGAGGCTGCAATGCATGTGATATCACCTAATGGCATGCTAAATATCAAACCTCAAGGAAAGGAAAATAATATATGTATATCAAATTGGCTGCAACATGTGTACAAGATTCTGTGGTTTATTTGTCAGCTGGGTTAGATGTCACTAGGCATTATTTTTTCAATTGCACTGGACTTCGTGTTTTGGACTGTGTTTAGATTTTAGTGCCTTTTCATGCCATTTCATGTGTGAAGTCATTATCTGCAGTGTCGTCTGAACTTGCTTGTCAAACTTACTTGTAAAATCCAATACAAGGCAAAATTTACTTTGTCGAGTCAAGCATGTGGATACTTCATGCTCAGTCATTTAACTTTAGGCAATTGAAATTTGCTCATAAAGTTCACAAAGACTTTCAACGATCGAGTTTGGTGAATTGGGGGATTTACCTGTAATAGAGAATCTGTGACTGCATTATTTTGTTTGATTTTTCTTTTTCTCATCGTTGTTTGCTTTCGATCAGGTTCAAAACTGAAGAGGAGGCTGTGGAGCTTGCAAACTCCACCAGGGTTGGACTGGCAGGTAATGAAGGCTCTGAACCCACATCACGAAATACATTTTCGTCCACACTACATACACCTGACGACAGTCTAGGAGTTCAGCAGCAGTTCTGGCCATAGGATGAGGGTGCACCTACCTTCTGAAATTGTTTAGTTATTTATTAACGTACTGCAGTCTCTGAAAAATTTATCAGTGTGGTACATAACAGCCCTTTACATATAATAGGGGACAAAACACAAGAACTAACACTGCACGAAGAAATGAAAGTTACTTAATATGTAACATCGTTTGTGAAAAGTAAAAAGCACTGCAGACCATTCATGGCAGCGCAGATCTAATTAAGCGTCTTCAAGTGATGACAATTATTGGTAGGTTTCAACATCACCGAACTGTTGGCTGCATTCTACAATACTTCAAGATGAAAAAAAAAAAAAAAGGAGTGGTAACCTAAACCCTTGTCTTGGAGGCAAAAATTGTTACTGTAAAAGAGTGCTGCTATCTTGTAGCGTGTCTCTCAGTATGGGAGATAATGTGTCATGCATTAATGTTATGTTATAAACAGCCTTTGACTAACAAATAGATGATTTCAACCAGCAATCGCACCAACCAGTTAGTGGCATTCCTCATAAAAATAAAAACTGGTAAAGGATAATTTTTGTATTGTTGTAATACTTAATTCACTGAAAGTTACTGTACATGGTTCTCAAAGGGAGCCAAAGTTGTGCATGATATTTTTCATGCAATTCTTCACTGCCATTCACTGAGCGCTGTCATGTAGAGCTCCAATTTCTTGTCTTACACCCCACAACCCGCTCATGCATGGAATCGCACTCCATGTCCTCACCTTGTGTAAGCTAAACTGCACATGCAAGTTTACTTACCGTATTATTGCGATTGTAAGTCGACTCAATCCAGTGTTGGGGGTTGACTTGCAGTTGAAACCGAAACTATACTGCCAGTCAGTTTTTTTCTTTTGACTTGCGAATTTTCGGAAGGGCTGACCTAAAATCGAGTAGACTTACAATTGTGTAAATACGGTACATGATGTCATGCTAGCAAGTGCTGTGTGTCAAATTTCACCTCAAGTTCATGTTACGTCAGGCATGCAATGCTCTGACACACATTTCCTTCGATTCATGTCACACATTCATTTCATTCATGTCGTGTCATGTTTTCCTGTCCGGTCAAATTTGTCACACTATCTATGCCTCATCATTCATTACGTGTGTCCATGTCGCGACATTTTGTTCACTTCTTGCCTTGATGTGGGCCCTGCACTAGCAAGGACTGGCTGCGCTACACACTATCAAATCGCAAGATAATAGGCCTTTGCACAACTCTGACTCCTTTTAGGGGTTATATGCAGCAACTTTAGCGCCATCAGTGGGACAACAGTTGATCTGCCTATATCCACACTGTGCCACCATGCCACACTGTGCATGCGATGCACAATGTGGTGCAGGTAGTTCATTTTCAGCCATGGAGAAGGAAGAATTTAGGAGGTGCAACATGGTCTCTTCCCGAGTCATGCTAATGTCACGCCAAAATGTTGCACGAACGCCACCAGAGATGTGGCTGCGGGTGCAGGGCTGCATCTCTGCAGGGAAAAGAACAATAGGTCCTTACATCACTGCCAGGGGCTCCGTGCCTGCATCCGGCAACCTGTGATAGCGCGTGTGAACCTGCGCATCTCCTTCTCAACAGGAAAACACTATTGTGATGCACGCTTGCGCTGGTGTTGGCCAGGAGTTGGCCTGGAGTTGGCCTTGAGTTTCAGCTCCTGTATTATCCTTACTCCATGGTTTCAGCCAACCGAGGAAGCTCGTCATTGTCTAGTAAATTTACTTGTAAATTTTTACCATCACAGTGCAAAAAGTGTGGCAGTGAAAGCAAGCTGACTAGAAGCATGTAGCATTACTCCACTGTGCAATGACTAGTAAATTTGTTTTATTAACCAAGAGTCTCCAAGAAAACTTGTACTAGCACACTGCCAATGTGTTGGCTGGCTCACTTTGATAAAATGCTCTCAGAGAGTTATTTGGACAGAGGTGGCTGTTCTCATGCAGCTACACCTGCATGAGAACAAAGTTTTGTTACTAATTTTTTTCCACGCATCAGAGCTTATGTAAAGTGTTTGTTAAGCTCACTACAGACGTCCCCTGCTTCCCTGTGGGCTTCAACTTAACTGCTCTACATTATTAACATGATATGTTCATTATTAACAGAGTAAGCATAACTCAGACTGACTTACTTTGAAGCTAGCTGTCACTAATGTAGGAGATGAGGACTAATGACACTTTTCATAGAAAGAAAGGCATGCAGTGAAGTTAAACTTACATACCTGCCAACCAAGGGACCTTGAAAATAGGGAGATTTGCAAGACCAAAGGGGGCGGGGGTGTTTGATGAGAAAAAAAAAAAGAAAAAAGGTCTCGCATGTTTATATTTCTTGCCTTCCAAGGCCATGGTAAGGTAACATCATACACAGCACCGAAAGTTTGCCAGTAACACTTTTAGACATACCGGTGCTCAAAATTGTAGTGCACATGTGTAATTAGTCAGAGGCACGTGCAAGGTAAAACGTGCTATGACCCGTGAAAGCTGCGTACAGTGGGCCATTTCCACATTTAGCATGCTTCACTGCATAACACTGTTGTACAGCAGTGAAGCTAACCTAACATGTGCTGCTTTGTAATGCTATTGCAACCTTCTTGTCAAGATAAATATAAAATGCCGAGTGGTAAATAACAAAGGACATAAACGCGACAGCATCCCGTCCTTTTACATCACTGAGTAAAAGGAAGGGTCTCACGGCAGCAGTTTGGATTCCTCAAGGCCAGAACTTCTTTGAACCTCTGTCCTGTGTTTTCTTTTAGCTGTGGAGTCAGGGCTGTTTATCAGTATTTATCAGGAGATTTATGGCTGTGCCCGTACATTCAGGAGGACTGGTCAGAAATTGGGACTCTCCCGGGCAAATTGGGAGAGTTGGCAGGTACGAACGTGATACTAATGGCATCGTTAGTGGGAGCCTTTAGCTAAAGGCATGATTGGCAGTTCACACTGTTTTCTCTTTAAATATATGTTCATTGAACAGCTGTATTTTTTTCTGAGGCAGTTGCTTACACTGTACATGAATGTCAAAGCTGAACAGTGTGTCTGTACTTTATCTTTCAGGCTACTTCTACACAGAGAACATTGCACAGGGCTGGCGTGTTGCCAAAGCACTCGAAGTGGGCATGGTTGGCGTCAATGAAGGCATAATATCATGCGCCGAAGCGGCGTTTGGTGGGGTCAAGGAATCTGGACTTGGCCGTGAGGGGTCGCGATATGGGATTGATGAATTTACGCATATGAAATACATCTGTTTCGGTGGATTAGAGTGAATGTATGTCATGGCTGATTCGGGATCGTGTCGTGGCACGGGGACCATGTGTGGGCTTTCTTATTACTTTAAGTAAGCTAAAATGTAACGAGTCCCACTTCTGTATTCGTTTAAGTGGCCAGCATTGTTGCATTATGCAGCAGTCAGGGATCACATTGCTTGCATGTAGTTGACTCATTACGATGCCCCTGAATGAACTGAGAAAGATCAAATGTGTGTGACAATATACGAGCCTTTGCTTGATAGATATCCGTGAACATAAGCAAATGTTCGTGGCATACATTGTATGCTATGGTGTACTACTGTTAAGTGAAAGAGACATTAGTATTGTGATCGGTTACTGTGGATAGGTGGCACATGTAAGGACCCCCTAGCGAGTTTGTTATGTAAATGTTTATGTGAATCTGATTGATTTTATGAGCCACATTTTTTTTTCCAATATCAGTTAAGGAATTTTGAACTTACATTGGCTCTAGTTTGGGGTTAAATTTTTCTTTTGTGTAACAGACTGTGAAATGTATTTGACATAGTACAGTAGGTTATTTAGGTTTAAGCAGCTGATTGTCCTTCTTGTTATTAGGGAGCTTAGACATGGCTCTATATTTCTAGCATGCTTAAATTATGGAGCCACCTCCTGCATAGTAAGTGTATAATTAGCTGGAGGTCATTCCATGATTTGTGTGTTCATGTTGACAATGTTACTGTTATTATACTCAAGAGATATTGTCAAGCTTTATGGAGAGGATTCCTTTCCTGAATTGTCTTCCATTGCAATAAACATTTGTTTTTGAACTACAAAACCGCGCCATGTGTCAACAAGATAACATAAGTAAATATGTTCTAGAGGTGAATAAATTTACGCAGTGAAAAGAAAGAAGAAATAAATGTCATAGACTGTCAAATGTCAAAACAACTTTTTTGTTCAACCAGTGTACTCTGCCATGACAGCTTGCCGCGCATGCCTCGCAAACTCAAAAACACGTTGAAAAAGAATAGTAAACTGGATCACGATTTCCCGGTATCTAGCCTAGAAAAAGTACCACAAATGGGCGTGCAAGCGAGCTTCCTTCTGCGGCATACAAAAAAACACAGTATGCGCGCCAAAAAATGACGCTCACCGCCATTGGCTATGCGTGGTCACGTGGCTGCGTCTTATCTGGTGGCTCTCTCCAGCGGAGGCGAGGAGAAGCGCAAACTTGTGCAATCGCGGTTAGAAAAGCCCTGAGCGCTTCATACGACGTTGCCTTACGCGCGATCACGAGCCGCTTCGCCGGCACGCCTTTTGCTTCAAAAAATTTGCCGGAAAGCTTCGAAAAACGCGACGTTTTTCGTAGTTCCCCGCGCCTTCGCCAGAGTCGCGGCGGCCGCTGCGCGTCGTTCGTGCGCAAAAACGTGCTAGCGTTACTCCGCCTCCACATTAAAGTGGCGGGCCGTGTGCAAATCCCACGTGTGACGCGCGGTTCCCTCCGTAGTTACATTTTATTCCATATTGTAAAATAAACACGGCGCTCATCTGACCAAGATCAGGCCGACAAACAAGGTAAGGCCCAACGGGTGGATTTTTTTCGGGCCCCGTACGCCCCACCGCGCGCACCGCTCCCGGGGGGCTAGGAGCTGCAGCTGAGCCCGGGCAATCTAGGGTCCGCGTTCACCCCCCGACGACTCCGTGGCGCGAGGTGAGGAAGGAAGAAGAGTGAGAGAAAAAAAAAAAGCGGACCTTTAAGCCTATCCGTCTAACTGGCGGCCAGGTCGAATCACAGCTGGTTTCAAGCGGTTACCGGTGGCCGCTCACCGATTCCCGCCGGGACGCTGCCTTCGTAGTCGCTCCCGACGCCGTGGCTGTCAGCTCTGCTGCGAGGGGAGAAAACAAATAAAAGTAAGCCTAATGTTGTGTTTGGTACCGAAGGTTAGCAGTTGGGTCTCTCTCTTTCCTGGAGTGTGTGTGTGTTTCTCTTTCGAGCGAGCCCGTGGCGCTCTCAGCTGTTGCTCTGTTATGTTCTTTTTGTGTGTTGTCTTTCTGCCCTCGATAAACTGCAGCTCCAGGTCGCGCCGCTGCTGTACGGAACCTCAATTTCTAATATGTGAAACGCGCTGCTCGCTGCGCTGGCACAACGCGCGAGTAAATAACCACTTCCCGGTCGGTCGTGCTCCACTCTCCGTCTTCTTGTACGCGGCTGCTCCCTCCTCACCTTTCGATTTTCTTTTTTTCTTTCCGCGCTCCTTCATTTCGCTTCTTTACTACGACGCGGAAGAACGCGTCAGTGCGAGAAAGCTTAAGAGACGTGGTGTGTGTTGCCGAGTTGCTGGGTTGCTTAGGTCGTATCCGTGTTTCGCGTGGGCCCCTTCGGCCCGAAAAAACTGGTAGCTTCGGTGGCTCAGCTGGTTTAGCGAAAGCAGGAAGACACTAAACCGTGTAAGAACACCGCTTTGGGGCGGCAGTGCCGATGATGACCCAGTTTGAGGGCTGCTGACCTTGAACTCTGTTGCCACCTCGCGCATTCCAAAACAACAAGATTGGGAAGGACCCCCTCCTCTTTACAAACGGTTACGGCACAGCCGCTTCACTTCAGCGCGTCCGTAGGGGCGCGATTGCCCGCACTCTCTCCGCCTCTTGCGGTGATTCGAAGGTCGCCCTCCCTTTCCGCCTTTCCTTTGCGAACGCGTGTGTGCTCCCGCGCTACTCGCCATCGCGGAAGCGCGGCGGCGCGATTTCGTGGTCGAGTCCTCGACGAACGTGTAAATACCACGAGTAATGGCCGACCTGGCGCTTCCCGTGAAAGCCAGCTCGTTTCGTCTCGGACATCTGGTCAGAGAATGCGGGGAATATAGTGGTTTCTTTCTAGCGTTCCCCCACCCCATGTTTTCAGGTCGAAAGCGGAAAGGCAACGTGTCGAAACAGCGGAGCGCGCGTTCCCGCGGTTTTGTGGAGCGTTTGTTTTGCCTCTACACGCGAAAAGTTCTCGCTCCATCAAACGTGAAAGGTGGACAGCGTTTCCTGCTGCGTTCAGACCTCATTGACCAGGGGGGTTTGCTCCTCGCGAAGGCTGGAAGCAATCGTATGTATCGATCGAGTGAGCTAGTGGCAAAAACTCGTTTACATTGTAGTTCGCATTGCAAAGCCGGCTCTCGGACGGGCGCAGCTGGTTGTGCAGCATTGCCTAATTGCGTTCTCTGTAATGGAAACAGTGTCGTCGGCGTTCGTTGCTGCTGAGATTGCATAATTAACCCATTAAGTATCTTGTTCATAGATACGCGCAGTGGTCCGCTCTTCCTTTTCGTTTTTACATGATGTTTGCCGTTATGCAGTGTTTCACAAACAGTTTCGACGGCCATTAGTCGTATGTAACACATTCAGTAACGTAGGCGTCAAAATGTAATTAGTGTTACACTCAAGGGGGAACACAATGTCAATGTTGCATATGAGTGTCATATATAGGAACATCTAGAATTTATTTTCTGTTGCGGCAAAGAAAGCATTCCTTTGTTGGTCATTTACTTGCGCATCCTCGATTTCTACTGTTACACATTGCTACTGTGAGAAGGCCTCTTCACTTTTGAGAAATAGAATAAATTGAGAGCTAGAACAGAAAGTGCAAAGTTGCACTTCATCAAGTTTTATTAGGCTTAACCCCTCTGGTAGACCGCACAACTGCATAAAAATCTTCTGTGACCTCTGGGATTACTTCTAAATGACATTGATAATACTCTTCAATACAGCCTAATCTGTAGATTTAGAGATGGCAGCAATGCCTTATTCCGCCATGGTGGTATAGCAGTTACTGTGCTTGACTGTTGGGGCTGTATTCCAAGGTATGTCACAAAGGGCGATAGTATCGCTTTGGTGGTGTAGGTGTCACCTTTGGTGTCTCTTGCGGAGATGATTGGCTGGGAGAACAAACAGGAAACCTGCCCTGTTTACGGCAACGTTTACGTCACAAAATTGATACTATTGCCTTTGGCGACTCGTCTCAGAATACGGCCCGTGATCCAAGGGATGTGGATTCGATCCCGACTGTCGTGATCATATTTTCGATGGAGGGACCTATGCACTCTGTGTTCTCAGTGTACGTTATGTACCTCAGATGGCCAAATTCCAGAGCCCTCCATTACGGCGTCATGTGATGGTTTTGGCATGTGTAACCCTAACAGTTAAGCTGCGTCTTATTAGCCGGGGTCATTTTTAAAGGTAGGTTGGGTGCAGCCTTGGAGGGGGGAAAAAATCGTGGATGGGAAAGCACTAAGAACCTACCAAATGAGACCCAATATGTCCATGTATGTAGAGGAATGAGTTTCAGCTGGCTTCCCTGTAGTGTGAGAGTGATTTCACAAGTCATCTAGTTAAGCTGTGTATCCCTTATCAACAGCACGTTCTATGCCTGTATCGTACTGGCAAAGCAGTAAAACATAATACGGTTGAAAAGAATGATTCATCAGAAGAGTCACCTCATGAGTGAGTGTGATATTTGGGTAACTTTGAAAGAAAACACCGAAAGAGTAATTCTAGAACAAAAAATGACTTCTCATATAATTTCAATGATTATACTATCATTGACTGTAAAGTATCGAAGTGTGTTTACAGTAGAAACATGGCAGTCCTAAAGTAAGGAGGAAATTCATCGTGTTACTTTCATGGATCAGCATACATTTCATCTATGTCAGGCTAACGGGAGCTAAAGGTTAGAAACCATTGGGGGGAGTGGAGGAGGGTGGTAGAAAGTCTTGAGCTCCCATGTTTCAGAGGGCTGGACAAGTTGAAGCCCCCTCCCACCCTCTTCCTTTTGAAGCCTGTGCTTCTGTTCAACCATATTGCAGATAATTCAAGGCAGCATATTTTGCATGCGAAGATATTCATGTCCAGTTCTCCAGAATAGTTTTGGAACTGTACACACAAAGTTTTGTAGAGCGAGCTGTTGGTTCACACTGTAGGAAATGCATTTTAAGCTGTGGGAAAGCGGCAGACCTTGCTGCCCAAGGCATAGAAGCGCTGCCTTGCAGCTGTTGCTGTCATGCTGCAAGCTCCGGGGGGTGATTGATTCAACCGTAAAGGGCAAAGCACTGTCCAGCAAGACGCAGTAGCCCACAACACGATCTTTTTTGAGCAGTTCGAAGGGCGTCCACATAAGTTCGGTTTTTCTGTTGCGCTCGATGGTACTGGGAGTCCGAAATTAGTTATAATAAAGTGTTAAGGACTCGAATATAATTCCTTTTTAAGAACATTTCATTTTTTTTTTTCTTGATTTCTTTAAACTGTTCAACAACACAGATAATCATGCACACTAATGAATAAATGTGTCTGTCTGTCTTACAGAAATGGTTTAAAGGAATCGGCACAAAACTACAGCATGACTAAGTGAGACCCCCCCCCTCCCCCTCATTCACATTTCATCTCCTATGCGTTTTCTTTTCTTTGAGCCACACGTTGCACATTTTCTAGCGATGCTGTTACAGTTGCTCAAAATAATTTCTCGCCTCTTCAGCTGCTGGCAGTCTGCATAATGAACACAATTGTATGTCAAAAGAATGGGAAGGAGTACAGCGGCTGTAAGGAATTGCTGACGTGTGCTTAAGAATTGAAACATGCAGGGTAAGCAACAATGGAACCGCAATATCCTTGAAGGTTCATTTTCACTCCACATTTTTCAAAATACCTTTGAGTCCCTATTTATGCAGTCCAGTTGAATAAACTTTTTTTGCATGCCACAGCTTTCTTCATTCATTCCCAGAGATACAGTTACTGTGCTTTTTACGCTGAAAAATTTGTGAGCAGTTAGTGAGAAGTATTCAAAGAAGAGTTGCAGGAAGACTTTGCTTTTAATCATAATTGTTCAGCAGTCTGATCTTAGAAGGACTGTAGTGAGATATTGTCAGGCAATTATTCTCTGTGTTCTATCTTTAGTTTCAATGTGTCATCATTGTTAGTGCCTGCGTCTACACTGAATGACACACAGTACCTACGTGGATTCGCTCTAAGCTTTGTGCACTTTGGGCAGCCCCATAGATCTTTGCACTTAACTCAGTGGTTCTCATTTTTCTGTAATGTTAGTGGTTTGTCCCGCACTGCCATTTTGACAGCTCTCAGGCAATAACAAAAATAATTGTCAAAATAGATTGCACACCTTAAAGCTTCATTAATAAAGTGCCATGGAGTGCTGGAGATATTAGAATTGTGCATACAAATGACTTAACTGCCCTAAATTAATTTTATGAGGTGAGACTGCTGTGCAATTCAACCACAAGTACTAGCGATGAAATAAAGACACAGCATACTTTGTCAATGAATCCATGATTCCTGTAGTGGTGGAGCTATTGGAGCACCTAATTTCTGCCTAGTGATTAGTATGAAACTTACTTGCTGACAAGTATGAGTCGAGGGCTCAGTGAGATAGAGGTTAGATTTAGGTTCCCGCTAGAGACCCACAGGCAGTCTGAACATTTCAAGATCCCTTGCTTCGGTGTGTCCTGTTAGTGCCAGTGTTGCTTTGGTGTTTGAACGTCCAGGAATTGGCTGTCTGATTTGGAGTGCTCTGGGCTGAACACTATCCGTTGTTTATCGATGCAGGAGGAGCCACAGCAGGTGGGCGCCGAGGGGCGGGTGGAGCGAGGAGCGAGTCGAGAGCCGAGGAGGGTGGTGCCAGGGAAGCATGAGTGCCACGACAGAGTGCTACAAGTGCCACAAGCTGGGACACTTTGCCCGCGAGTGCTTCCAAGATGGTGGCAGTGGCGGAGGTGGGGGCAGGGGTGGCATGGGTGGAGGGGGACCACGGGGCGGAGGCCGTGGCGCTTCCCGTGGCCGCATGGACTACAAGCCGCCCATCAGAGGTGAGCTCGCCCCGTGCCCTCTGATTTGCTTCTCTGTGTCGAGTTAGCAGAATGGTAGGCCAAGAAAGGCATTGTGTATGCTTTCGTCCGTTTATGTTGCTGTGCATGATAGGAAGTGCAGCTGCAGGTGGGTGCATTAAAGGGACACTAAATGGAAATGCTGTCTGTCTTGTATTGGTAAATGACCTTTTCAGAAAACAAAAAACGGCTGTCTTATCGCAAAAGCTCTTGAAAAGATACAAAACTCATAAAAAGGAAGTACAGAGGGCAACACAATTGTTCAGTTTTCTGCAACCCGCCATGATGTGATAGATTTGATTGTGTCGGGAGTGTTTCTGCCATGCAAGAACGTTGTCACCGGACTTCTTTATGGTTCCTTCTTTTTGAGAACTGGCGCTGGTGACCTTGCTGTCAAGAATGATGTCATACTGATAATGGCTTGCCATTTGTGGCTGGGAAGTGCCGTGCGTGCAGTGATAATGCGAGGAAAACTCTTGAGACATTTGATTATAATTGTGTGTCAGGAAGACTCTCCCAATACTCAAATTTTTCTAGAGCTTGTAAGGTATCCAGAGGCTCTGCCAGAAAGTTTTATTGAGCTGATATGGCCAAAACACAGAAATAAAAACTGAAGCCTCCTATGTCGCCCAGACACTCATGTACTGATGTTCGTTTACAAAATTCAGAAATTACACTTTGACATTCGTTTTTCTTTTTTTTTAGTAATGAACCCAGTATCTCAAAATTAGCTACAATGGAGTTCTCGGAGAATAATTTTTTAGTCTCAACTGATTTAGTCTATCACATTATTCACGTAGATCATTGTGCTGCCATGCTGCGGGAACAGTGTAAAGAACTAGCTTTTCGGCACTTGGGTCACTTCAGTATGCGACTCTTTAATGAACCTCTTTCACACTAACTTGGCTTCCCGCATCATGGCATGTAAAACATTGTAACATATGAAACATCGTCATCAATTGCAGACCCGTGATAAGATGGATTGCTAATTTGCGTGAACATCTCCAGTCGTCTTCTAAGAATCAGTGCACACCCTTTCTTATTTTCTTCTTGGAGCAGCATGATGCACCACCCACTGAACAAACAGAAAAAATTATCTTGCAGACTATCTTTTCCTCATATGTGTTGCAACTATTGCATGAAATAGTGCCTTGCTGGTTCAATACTTGTTTCTACATTTAAAGGGGCTCTGCTACGCTTATCGAACATGGTCAATACGATAAGCTCATATAGTGAGCTCATTCAAGCCTTAGTTTTTAAGACATGTGCCTTAGTTTTTAAGACTTGATTATTTATGTACATTATCATTGATTGGTCAAGCTAATCTTTGTGCCAGCAGTTGTTGGGCAGCTTCAGTTATACAATGTGCAGAATTGCCCAAATTTGTCTCCAGTTTTTTGTTGAATTGCAGTGCAGGGTGTAATAATTCTGGAAATGGCTTGTCTTTAAATTTTATTGTTTTTGTCGGTGGGTCTTTGAATGTGCATACAGATGCCCTAGAAGTTTTTTATGCTTGGCCAGAAAAAGTCAGTTTGATGCAAGTGCAGAAAATCCCTCGTGCAAGCTGCAAACTACGCACATTGGTGGTGTGTCAGGAATTCAACAGTTTTATAATGAAGAGGTTGCAGAATAGCTGTGAAATTAATATGCCCTATAAGCTGAGCCATTAAAGAAAAAAGTCCACTGATCTGTGACATGCAGCTGTAAAAGGGAAATGCTGTAGGTTTCTCCAAAAGCTGTACAGTTGACAAAAAAAAAAAAAAAATCATTCATCCTTGTACTGGATGGCTCATGGTTGGTTGGAGAACAAAATTTCTCGGTTATGAACCTTGCAGTTGGCACTAATGTGCTGTCTTCTGTGACACTGCATATTGAGTTGCTGGTTTAATTCGCCCTATCGATTATTATAGGCTGTCATTGTGCCACTATTTAACGAGCCTGATGGTCAGCTTAAGTTTGGAGTGCAATCATTCCAAAAAGGTGTTGCTCCTGGATTCAAGTATCCTGGGCCAAGACAAGTCTTTTTGAGAAAACTGAATGGATTTCCTTCCTGGCTTTGTGCCACAAATGAATGAGGGATGATTGTTCTCTTTCGTGAACCTTCCTCCACTTTGCTGACCTCTGCAGATTTGGTTTGCAGAACTGAACCACTGTGCAATCAATTGCATCACATGGTCACTCTAAATATTACCAGCAGGCACAAATTTTTAGTCTCGTGAGTGACAAGCATAATATTACTGTCTTCTTCTAAAATGAATTGTTACCACCAGGGTAGCTTAGCAGGTAGGGGTTAATTTTGCTAAGCTCAAGAATGCGAGTTCGACTCCTGACCATAATTTCATGGGCCCCCATGTATATGAATGAACTTCCTAATTTGGCACCTAATGTTTTATTTGTGTATACCATGACTCGCTGTGCTCTGCTCCAGACTCGCCCAGTAACGAGGATGCCAGTGCACACACGCTAGCTCTTCTTTCTACATTTAGCAGCCCTTCCACTGGTAAAAGCTGAGAGTTCAGTGCAGTACTTAAGTTAGACTAGAAGAGGCTGTGAAATATTGAAGTTTGCTGTCGGAAGGCTACCAGACATTGGTCTATACACTTTGCACGGGCTTCCACGACACTAAACTGTGGATTGTGCTTTGATGGCCTTGTCTCTTCTCCAATGGCTGTGCCACAGGCTTCGTAAGGAAAGGTGCAACATTTTCTCGGTGTAAGTCAGTGCTGATTTTCTGACGGGCTTGTCCCGCTTTGAATGGCAGGCGTCTGCGACAACTGTTTTGTCTCTCGCTCTTCTTCTCCTTCCTCCTACGGTGTACAGAGAAGTGCTACAAGTGCAATCGGATAGGCCATTTTGCCAGGGACTGCAAGGAGGCTGAGGACCGGTGTTATCGCTGCAACGGCACTGGTCACATCTCCAAGGACTGCCAGCACGGCCCAGACGAAAGTGAGCTCTGCTGTCACCCACTCATCTCCATTTATCCCCTCCCCCCCCCCTTTCCCTTCTCTAATACAAGAGAGCATACACTCGAACCTTGATGATTACAGGCCTCAACACACATAAAAGATGTGAAGTGGCTACCTTCTGCATGCAATACACCTTTCTTTGGTCATGCATTTCACTATGAAGTAATGCATCGCTATGTGCACTACATTGGGAACAGAAGCAAAGCACACATGTCGTGGTCATGTGCGAAATTGATCCACAAACTTGCAACAACATGTTCTCTTCTGCCATATTATGATAGTTATGACACTGTACTTGGCTCCTCTGACAAGAGGCTGTTGCTAGTGCTGTGAATGTGGTTTCCACTGTGGTACTGCTTTCCTTTCTCTTTTGCTCCTCCAGTGCCATAGCCACTGGTACACGGCTTTAAGTGCGGGTCTTTCTCACTTTTTTTCACTTTCTCCCTGATTTGCGTTGCGTTTGGAAGCACTTCAAAAATTTCAGTTTTTGCTGACCTTCCCGACTCGTGCCATGCCAAGACCCCAACAGTCGCTCTGCAGAATCGCGAGCAGTAGTGGTCACTGTGAAAGTTTGTCTTAACAGAACATATGCGAGGTACAGTAGACTCGTTAATTCAAACTTGAGGGGACCCCTGAATTTTGTTTGAATTATCAGTAGTTTGAACGATCAGATGCAAGCAGAAGTATGGCTCAGTGCAACACACCAGCAAAAACGGAGATTGCCAGTTGTCACATGCATTGTTTGCGCCTCAGTGTCTTCTTTTTTTTTTTTTTATGCTAGTGGTTTTGAATGCTTTCACAAGTACCAACAGGCAGTCAGCTTTATTCATGGCTGTTAATATATGAGCATAAATGTTCACCTAGAAGGAGCCAAAGCAGCCGACATTTCTGGCAAGGACAGATCTAACTGAATGGCCTGGTTTTAATTAAGCAGCTTTTAAATACATTGGAAACATAGAATACCAAGTAGAATTTGAAATTTGTTTGAATTAACTGAAAGATAAAATTATTGTGAGTCTGTTGTAGTTAATTTCAAGCTTTTTAGATAGAGGCTATGGAAAACCAAACAAACTTTCCCAACGTTTAGTATGTGGGATGAGTTCATCTTAATGTGAGTTCTCAGTGTGTTAGGGCAGTCGTCTAATCATAATCCTCCTGGGGTCCCTACCTTTCTCTACCTCTTAACAGTGTCTTGCTACAACTGCGGCAAGATGGGTCACATTGCACGCGAGTGTAAGGAGCAGGAGAAGACGTGCTACATCTGCCACAAGCAGGGACACATCTCCAGGGACTGCGAGCAGGACGAGAGAAGGGTGAGCACATTTGTTGTCATGAAAGGCTTTTGCCTCATTTGTCGATCCTCTCGTGTGCTTTCAATCTCGTGAGTCTAAACTTCCGCACTCTTCGGTGTCTGTATCCCTGACAACTGCGCCTGACAATCGTGCCGGCCTATGTGTCCTTCCGTCCCGTTTTTAACTGCTTGTCCTGAAAATTCTCATGACGAGGCTTTGTGGGAGCTTGTACACTGTGCATGACATATGGCTGTGAATCCTTGTCCTTCAAAATGTGCGTTTATGTGAGCTTGACACCCAAGCAGGCCTAGTTGGGAGTTGTGCCAGTGCTGCATTTTATATGCGCTTTGCAAAATTTGTTTAGGCAAGTGAGCATGCACCTTGCTCGTGGTTTAAAGGAGCTTACCTCAACACTCAGCCCTGCTTGTTGGTGTGTACATGAACCCATGAAATAGCTTTCAAGCCAACAAGCCAACCCGGCCTGACTTGTGTTCATGTAAATGCATCTTATGACACTCCTTGAAACTGTGGCATTGGTCTGTCTCCCAACGCAAGTTGTTGCTGACCTGATGCATTCAATGTGCTTCATCTGTACTGGAGTAGCTGTTGTCCCTGTGAACCGTATCTCTTTGGTTGGTGTTTGTGCTCACCCATGTTCTACCACTGAGACAATTTACATCACACAAAGGCTCGTTCTTCATGAAACACTACTGGAGACGTGCGATTGTCACGCAAGCGTGTCTGTCTGATACCTAAGGAATTCGAAAAGCTTACTTAAGCTTACTGAAGTGACAGTGTTTAACACGCCTCTGGTGAAACAGTAGGCTTACATTAAAATTTTACTCTTCTAAAGCGCACCTTGGCAGGCTGTTGAGGGTTTTGGATGCCCCAAGAGTGGAGGCAATGTGACTGTTGTAATGTGTCTTGTTAAATGACACTCTGCACATACAGTCCACTCAAAATGCCCCTCACCAGACACTATGTGCATAGATCAAAAGAGACTGCCGTAGCCGCTGCATGCGTTCTCTGCCACCTGCCTTTGCTTTGCCTGCAATTTCATGTCCAGTTTTGTTCCACAATAGCATGTACTAGCCCAACTGCTGTCCCGTGTACCACGGTATCGGTTCACTCTGGCCACTACTAGTACTCAGGTATGCTTCACTAGCAGCTTCTACCTCGTCCCATAATATTTCTATGCACTTTGTTTTTCCTGTCTGCCTAATTGGGCTTTGTCCTGCATAGCATGCACTCACCAGTCTGCTGTCTCACTTGCCCCGGTATCGGTTCACTCTGGCAGACAATGTTCCAGGTAGGCATCGGCGGCACCTTCCCCACCTTTCTGTCTGCATTCCCTTTTGTTTGATATTGTAGCGCAACTAAATAACGACACTAGCAAAGACACATGAACAGATGCATGTGTTTGTGTGCCTTGCTCGTGTCTGCACTGATTTGCATTATACAACATCGTTAAGTGTATGACACGCCCCGCCATGGTGGTCTAGTGGCTATGGTACTCGGCTCCTGATCTGAGGGTCGCGGGATCAAATGCTGGCCGCGGCGGCTGCATGGTGGCGAAATGTTGAGGCCTGTGTGCTCTGCGATGTCAGTGCACGTTAAAGAACCCAAGGTGGTCGAAATTTCCGGAGCCCTCCACTACGGCGTCTCTCATAATCATATAGTAGTTCTGGGACAATAAGACTCCCAGAAATCAATCGAAATTAAGTGTATGACCCCGCATGCATTGCAACAGTAATTTCCTTCTGTCTTCATCCTCTTTCCAGCTCGAGCCTTAGTTGATTTTTGTTTGCACTGTACCATATTTATTCAATTATAAGGCGATTATGATTATAAGGTGAGGTTGCAGTCAAGGTGTTCAAGGCAAATAAGTCCACACACTAATGCTATTGGGCAATAGAGGGTGAGTGCCTGAAACAGTGAATAATTGTAAGACTACAAAAAAGGATTTGTGTTCTCAGGGAAGTATGTTGATTCCTCAAGTGGCCAGAAAAGCTTGCGTATGTAGTGCTGTACGTGTGTTTACATGCATCATCAGCATATTTCGAACATTGTCGGGCCGTCTTTGCACAGGAAAATACAGATGGACCTAGCATTTAAATTGCAGAGCAGTCATGGGTTCAGAATTTTTATTCTGGCATTTGTCTCACTTTATCATGGTCATTGCCAGCACAGACAGAACGTGTGGAGCTGGCTGAAACATTCTGCACGACAAAAATTTGAACAAGGTTACTGGAGAACCTTTCTTGCTGTTGTTGTAATATTGTTTTTAGCCGGAAAGTGGAAATGCTTGACATGTTATGCATTGCATGCTGTCAATCATATAGCTTGCCAGCGCTGTCTTCGCTTGGCGTCCCCATTGGTACAGTTAGCCAGCAACTACTGGATTGATTGGGCTATAAACTTTGCTATTTTTTTGGTTTAAAAGGAATGCTGGAATTGTAGCAAAGCATGTTCACATTCTGCCCGTAGTCCTTGCTGCCGTCACACAGGCATAGTTTTAATGGCAAGCAGTAGGGTGTCAGCTGTATTGTGGTGAGCTGGACTACGCTGCAGTGGCAGCCGAGGTCAGCATCTTGCACTTGAAAACAGGGTATGCACTGCTTGTATGGCGCACATTGTACTTAGCATGGCTCCACTCTGTGGCACGCAGTTAAAAAGGTATGCATTTTCACCTTGAGCAGACAAGGACGCATCCACTACAATGGAAAGGTGCATGTTTGTGACCTGCATTCAGACAGATACTCTCTGGCTGGGAACGTACACAACCACGAATATCAGTGCCTTCCTGGAAGAGTATGCACAGTGGGATCGTTTATTTAGTGCTTGGTGCGAGTTTCGTGAGGTTTGAAGCAATGAAGGCATATGAGACACTGTGGTCCCATAACTGTGCCATCAGTGGCTGGATGAAAAGTTCGTCCACCAGGACGTCGTGCAACGTCCGAGTGATTGCGATTGCCAAGGTGATATGTACGGTTTCCTCTTAAGCAAATTTTACCAGCATGGTTTGTAGATATGGCAGCATTTTATCCATGGTTCCTCAGTGGTGATGTTAGTGCAAGCCATGTATTGTAGTCCTTTGGCCTAATGTGTTTTAAGAAAGTTTCCTGGGCGTCTCTATTGTGCCTTCTGCCGATCTTGTTCAGCTTGGGGCAGCCACAATCCATAGTGCACACAGAGTCCATGCCCTTTTGCCTACCCTGTTCCTCTGCGATGCTTGACCTCTTGACCATTTTGCGATGTGCCCCCTGTACATTACCTCACACATTATTCTTGTCTCCACCTCCAAGCACCCTCCCCCTCCTCTGGCTGGCACCTTCAACTTCCGGTGCTCACTTCCCTTGGACACTTTGTTTAATCTCGCGAATTTCACAGATAGGACATGCACTCATGCGGATAAAGAACTTAATGAAATAAGCATACAGTATTAAATGCTTCCTTGTGGAATGTTCTTCCACAACTGCTGTCCATAAGCTGTGGAGTGGGCATTTCTTACTCCTGACTGCTGGTTGATAGTGAAAATGATGAACAGCATTTGCTGTGGAGCAGGCATTTTGTTCTCCTGGCGGCTGTTTTGTAACGAAGGTGACAACAGCACTTGTGTTGCCTTGGTGGGGTGTCAAACTGTGGATTGGTCGCACTCAGTCCTGATGCTGGGTTGGAGTTCTTAATTGCAATATCCTTATTTATGCGAGCTGTGGGAAGGAGGTGGTACATTCAAGAAATAACCCCACTTGGGTGTGAATACAGTCACAAGTGCACCATGTGACACGCGTGATATTTCTACGATTTGCTTTTCCATCTGAAACCCCCGTCGGCAGAAATATGCTGTAGCCGCCATGTTGAAACAGTTGCAGAACCTATCAGCCTTTCATGTAAGACAGCAGGTGACTTTGAGGCTAGGATTTTGGTGAAAAAGCACGCCTTATATTTGAATAAAAATGGTCATTTGACAAGGATGGTGAAATAAATTGGTGTCTAGCTAAGATATTGCTGAGAAAGGGGAAACATGATTGGGTGGGCGTTTTCTACGTATTCAGGGCATAGAGTAAGCAGGCAATTGCACTTCTTACACCCTGTCCACACTTTAAGGTACACCTTAGGCCCATTCAATTTGTCTTCATTTTTCAAGCTAGTGCACTTCACTATTTGTTTCGCATGCATTAGGTACTGAAACGATTTCACGGCATTCCTTGCACTCGTCTTGGAGGAAGTGGAAAACCAGTGCTGCTGGTGCCACGCCAGTTATCCACATGCAAGAACTAGCCTCGTGATGGATAGTTAAGAAGGTGCAAAGCATATTGAATAATTATATTTTTCTCCGCACTGTGTGGTGAGCCCAACAGTTCCTTCTCAAAGCCTTGCGAAGTCTCAATTGTGAATTAAGAGGTGACAACTGTATGAAGCAAAGCACCTTTCGAAGTGCAGTGAACTTCCTTTAAGATGAGCTCTGTTAAGACACTTTAATGGATATGGTGTACAATGTGAGAGCATCAGGTTGCTTTTCGATAAACTCGGTGTGAAAAGGTCTTTTTAATATGAACAAAACATGCTTGATACAAGCTGTCTCATGGCAAAGACAAACTTGTGTGGTGACCATCAACACCAGGCCTCTTACTGTTGGAGTTCTGGCAAAGCCAGGTGGGAGCCAGTTATAGCTTCAACTCTGATATGATGTCATGGTCACGTGCACTGGAACTACAATAAGTTCCTGAAATCATTCACACCAATAAGGCTGTTGCCAAATCGTTCTGGCACATCACCAATTGAAGATGTTCATAATGGCGCATGAATTTGTGCAACAGCAAAACACCATTGATTGGATTAAACCTCTCAGGGTCGCGGGATCGAATCCTCGCCGCAGCGGCTGCATTTCAATGGAGGCGAAATGTCGAGGCCCGTGTACTGTGAAATGTCAGTGCACGTTAAAGAAACCCAGGGGGTCAAAATTTCCGGAGCCCTCCACTACGGTGTCTCTCATAATCACAGCTGGTTTTGGGACGTAAAACCCCAGAAATTAAATCAATTGGATTAAACCACACAAGAATGTGCAAGAATTCTCTATCATGCAGATGTGAAATGAGCAGTACTTTATTTGCACTTAGCATTTCATCATAAACATACTTTATTCATTGTTGTAATAAATATTTGGGCTCCAGTCATCTTGTCACTTTTCTTTTTTTCTGGATACTTCTGTAGAAGGTTTTTATGGTCCATTTGAGTTAGTCTTCAATGGAGTCTACTGTAGTTGAGAAAATGGATGCAAATTGAATGAACCTACGGTGCATATTTGAGTCACAGCAGCCCGTTATTGGACATTTCAAAGCAAAGTTCTGTAACTTGAGCATTACATGACTACCTTATGATGGTAGCGCAGCAATGGACAAAATCCTTGACGTTAATCAAAGTGTGCAGTTCTGTTATCTTTGAGTACTTGTGTCTGTCCACAGCTTGGTCTCTCTCTGGCTTGTATATGCCTATCTTGTGCTTATGGCTTGTCCCCCCCTTCCTTGTTGCACGTTGCATGCTTTGTGCCTGGATCGATTGTGTAGTTGTTGTTTTTGATAGCATTGAGTACGGTAGTTCTTCATTTGTTTATTCCTCGAATCTTTGAAAAGGTCATGATTTTTTTTACCTACCCTCCTCACTCTGACTTTGCTCCCCCTCTCCCCCTGCCTCCAATTTCAGCGTCCCGAATGATGAGTGCGGGGGGCGGCAGTGTCAACAATTTAGAGAATGGGAGACCCCTCCAAGATGAACCACCACCGTCGCCGTAGGCCACAGCAGTGGCAACATTTCTCTTGTGCACATAGTGGGAGCAGAATTTTGTGCGCTTCCTCTGCCCCATCCCACCCGCCCCGTGCGTGCTTCCCCTGCTGCTTGTCCCAGCTGCTGCGGAGATGGCGGCGTGTTGCTCTCCAGCTGATGTCTTTCCCGGAAACTTATCCCCTTTTCTTTGACCACTCTTGCCGTTGACACTGCTTCTTGAGGATCCTTATTATTTTTTCTTTTGTGGATGATATTAAGTCTATCATACATTTAAAAATAACTTTTTGGAGTTGTAGTACAGAGAACTTCATCATGTACTGCAATATGTACTCATTCCGAACGTGAGGTACGTAAGGTGTCTTGTTGCGTCATTTGAACTAATCAAAAATGAAGGTTATGTTCGGAACGACCACAAAAAATTGCAAATATCGGCAAGCTTTCACCGTTGTAACACTTAATATAAAGATGTTAAGATATTGTTAGTTTGTGACTTCAGATATTTGAGGCTCTTGTGTTGACGTTAACCACATGCTGCTGCAACTACTTTCCTTAATTCAACTCAGTGCCTTTATTTCCTTGAGCAGTCAAGAGGGCAGCAAGGAGTGAAGCTTGCGAGCTTGACAAAGGCCCCCGCATGCACCTCAGACGATGTTTAGCAGTCTTAGGCTGAAGCGGTACTCAAACATAAGCAAAAACACTTTTTAGTCTCATTGAAAATCACTGGAAGGAAAAATGTAACCCAGTTGTAATTAACAAGGATTTCATTTGCTTTATAAATGCGGAGGAGTAGCATTTAAAAAGGCTTGTTTTTGTTTGAAACTACATTGAAACTACATTCTCACTGTTTTGTGGCATAGTTGCGCGCTTGCACTGTAGCTATTGCCTTTAGTTTCCAAGGTGCCCAGTTATGTTGAAAAAGAGGTGCAGTGTTTCTTTCCTTTCCCATTTTGCAATCCTCTGTCCGTTACCTTTGTTTGGACATTGTAGTTTTCTGTTAGCACCTGCACGAAGTTGTAGATTGTATTTCCCTCCTCACTTTTGTTGGCTGTGTCACACTGGGAAATAACCAGTGCACTTGTGGTTTGTTGGCTGTACATACAGGAGCCTTTTATTTTTTTCTTGTTTGCTCTATAGGCAAAATAAAGTGGGAATGATTTCCGAAAAAAAAAAAGGGCCTTTTGTTTTCGAGCTTTTTATTTTTGCATGACACAGCAGTTCAACTGTTTGCATTAGGGAGCATGTCGATGCATGCATGGAATTCTCATTGCATGAAGGTCAATTTTTCTGTAGTATAGGCTTAGCTCTTTAGTCTGCAGCACCACTATGCTACACGCAGCATGTGCACATGCAATAGGCATTTAGAGCGCTCTCACAACTACACTGTTGAGGGATAAATTGGAAATGAAACTGAGGTAGTGGCGCTCCAGGGGTGGTCAGTTGAATCTTATGCGTTGCAGTCATTAAGGCTCTTCGCAAACATAGCAGAATGGACTGCCAGAAAAATTTGTGCCACCATTCCCCATAGGAAAATTAAGTGTCGTCAAGAAACTGGTACATGCAAAGCACGTTGTGTATAGCAGAACACCAGTGTAAACAGTGCATGCGCAAACATGGCCCACCACCCAAAGTGTGTGCCATCCACTTCAAATCTTTCAAGTGTCATTTGTGCGCTGTGTCGCCCCAGGTTACTCATGGTTGCATTTGTCTTGGCTCTGTATCGTGAAGCTTCAGTAAAGTATCCATGACAATTTGACACCGTTTCTGAGAGCCACAGTCAAATTTTCAATGCTGTAGGCTTAGCCAGTGGCTGGCAGAATCTCTGAGCACATAGATTACAAGTTCGTTCTCTTTAGCACCCATAGCTGGCGCCTGTTGATGGTGACAAAATGCTACATGCTATCCAGTATTCCACCACAACATTTTATATAGCGTAAAACTCTACATGCCAAAATTCCCTAATGAGGCACAAAATAGTGGTGCAACTTCTAGGGGCATATTTTTCGTGTTATGTTCTCTTATACAGAACAATTATAACATTACCCAGTGTTAGAGTAGCATGGCATAGCAAACCTTCAGCAGCGACTGCATGAAGCTTGGACCAGGTGTGACCATAGAAGAGGCGCAGCAGGGAAGACGAAGTGATGTAAAGAACAAACAAACATTTAATACATCGCTACGGATGAGCGATGCACTCAGAAGAACAGTACAAATGTGTGTACAGCAGCAATGCACTAGAGCGAAGGTGACTGCCGACTACTTCGGTGGCGCGTCCTCTCTCCCCTTTTATACTCCCTTCATAGAGCGTTCCTAAGGTTCCTCACAATCTATGCATCTCAGCGCATGTCCTTTGGTCAGCAGACGCGCTGGTGCCTTGCAGCATCGCCTGCGGCAAAGAGGAAGTGAGCTTCGGAACGAGGAGAGATGGGCTCATACATTCCGCACTTACACTGTACACACATACAATAGCTATGTGCGGCGAGCAAGTTTTAACATGCTGGCTCGGTGGCTGGGCTTCACGGACAATCTCCTCCTTCGGAGTTTGTCATAAGTGCAGTTGCACCGTTTTAATCGTAACACCAGACAACATTCAAACAGCAAGAGGCCCACGAACTCTGCTGGTTGGCTACTGTGGATGGGGACCCTGGAAGAGGGGCTCCACCCACTATAGCAAGCTAGCACACTTTTCCAATAAGGTTATTTTTCTTTTGTGGAGGTGGAATGTTATAGGCCTTGTGTGCTGTTTGAAATTGGTGCATGTTAAAAGAACCCCAAGTGGTCAAAACTATTGGAGCCCTCCACTACGACATGCTTCATAATCATATTCTGGTTTTGGTACGCAAAACCCTGGCAAATAAGTATTGAAGTTGTTCTCTCTGGCCAAGGGGGCTGGTCATTCAGAAAGAAGACGTGTGAAAAATGTGTGGATTAGAAGCATGGTGAAAATAGCAAACTATCTTCCAGCAATGCTGCCACGGGCAATTCGGGCAAGTACTGTCGTTTAAACGCAGTGTGGAACCTACAATGTCACTTTATGTTAATGCTTTCCCTAAGTCCTAAATTCTTGCTGTATACTTGCATAGCATGTTAGGATCCAATGATCACTAGTCTGCCTTGGAAGTGCTGAGCAATCATTGCTTGTATGGGTGGTGCTATGAACAACAAGCAGAATGAACAATGTGTTAAACTGACAAAGGACAGTTGTGCACACAGTCTTGTCATCATGGCTGCTTCTCTTAGGTACACATGCAAGTTTTGTTGTTGTGTTGTTATGTGGGCAAGGATTCAATCTAACTGACATCATGACAGCTGAAAAAGACAATTGGTACAACTTTGCCGAGCCTTTGCCTTGCATTTTTAATGCACCTGTTGCTTTTTATGTTGTATGTTAGAAATATCGAAAACATATTTTAACTGTAAGCAGACATCATTGCATGCACAGCCCCGCCACGGTGGTCTAGCGGCTATGGTACTCGGCTGCTGATCTGAGGGTCGCGGATCGAATCCCGGCCGCCGCGGCTGCATTTCGATGGAGGCGAAATGTTGAGGCCCGTGTGCTGTGCGATGTCAGTGCACGTTAAAGAACCCCAGGTGGTCGAAATATCCGGAGCTCTCCACTACGGCGTCTCTCATAATCAGAGATGGTTTTGGGACGTTAACCCCCACAAAACAACAACAACATTGCATGCACATTCCCTCCAGGTGCCAGTTTTTTTCAATTGCTAAAATTGGTTTCACCCTGTATCTCGCACCCTGAGAAATATGAATACAGAATGGTTCAGAAACTTGTCAAGTTCATAAATTGTGGATTTCATTCAAGAATGATCTATTTGGGTGTAAAGATTTTACATCCAACTATATATAATATCAAGCATAGTTCAAAATAACCTCACCCGCATAGAAAACATCACTGCAGTATCCGTGATGGACACAAATGCAAAACATGAATGTTTAAGCATTAGCCATGGTGCATATTCTTCGTTTTTACACCCAGTCTTGAGCTCGCCGAACCCCTTGGAATACTGAAGGTACTGCTTCCTCCATGGAATTTCAATGGAACAAGTGTTGTATAGTACTCTGGTTTAAGCTACAAGGCTGGCACATTCAAGTTAGTGTGACATGGTTCACTGATAGCTTGAGACTGAGTCATTGGTCTTCACCATTCATGATCCATCAAGGGTAACACCAGCTGGTGACATTTTAGGGGCAGAGGGCTGGATCACATTATCAAACTATTCTTCATTGATGGCACCATCTGTGCACACTGACACTAAACACAGTTTTTCCTTGCTGCCAAGGTCTGTGAGAAACTGAGTAACAAGCTGTGAAAGGCTAATGCTTTAATGAAAGCCGTGAAACCTGCAACAAGATGGCACACATGGAGGGCTAACTCTCAATACCTACGGAGGATGTATGTCTTGGATCTGTATTACAAGCAGCCTCTGAAGTTGCACTTTTGTATATGCACACACACTGTGGTGGTATAATGCACTGCACTGTGGTGGGGAGGAGTTTAATTAGCATTCACATATTTTAAAAGGCATTAAGGCATTAATGTATTCCCGTAAAGGTAAGATGAATGTTAGACATGAAAATTGATATTGGAATTAAATAGATCTAGGTGGAAACCTGCAAATGTATGTCAGTCAGTGTGTCGGCCTTACTTTGCGACTCATAAATCGTTGTGCCTTCGAACAATGGGCCTGTGGGTGTCTAGTAGCACAACATGAGAGCAAAAGAACACTGCGCCAAGTGCACACATTGTGTGATGCCTGCAGTATAAAAGGAAGTTCCTTATCTGGTACCATGACCATGATTATTGGACCATGCATAACAACCCTAAGGCTATTTCTAGCATACATATACCCAAGATAGGGGATTGGAAATTGATACCATGCTGGGTTTGTTTTAACAGTGTTACATATAATACGAAGATTTAGGTTCATTTCCCTCATGCACATCTCTTTTAGATGCATATTAATTTCTCTTCTACATTTGAATTAGAATGAGTAATTTACCACGTGTTTTCCTGGGTCCTGTATATCGAGGCCCTAGATGATCGCTTGTAGTACTAACCACTTCCATTCATCCACGAGATATTTATGCTACTATGGTACTCCACAACCACGGGGCACATTATAGGATGATAATTCATCTTTATAGTTAATATCACAGTTTTGCGTCAGTCTGCGTGAACGTTAGTGTGCAAGTGTAGCTAAGCGGTAGACAGACAGCATACATGACTAGATGCATGAACTCTGTTAACAATAACATCATATGAAAGAAATCACTAATTGCAATGTAATGTAATTACATACACTAGCACTGTGCAAATATCATAGACCAAAATGGACTATGCCAAGAAAACATGTCCCTTACAGACAGGCATGTTATACATGCTGCTTGTACAGGTTTTGAATCCTTCGAGGGTCAAATTCTTTCAAAAAGCTTTCCTAGATGGTCAAATTACCTTATTTCGTACTTGGATGTTCGACATATGTAAAGCTTGGAATAAATTGTCAAAAGTAATCCGGAACAGTATTTCGGTGTGAACATCACTCGGAATTGTAAAATGTTCAATAGTGTTTCAGTGTGTGGTACTTCTTGAAACCAGCAGCGCCTTCAGATTTTGGAAGTTTGGACATCAGACCTGGAAGAGTTATTGCTGAACTTGTCAATTCGTTCATGATACCACTTCACCGAGCACCTGAGGAACTCGAAAGAAACTCGGTCAACAAAGAGAGTGAGAATACCTCACGAGCGCCGGCGACAAACAGATCAGCACCAAAAAAGACAGAAATCAACTTTCACCTTCCCTACAAAGGAATGCTTACAAAGATAAAAATCAAGTTTCCTGCACCTCCATTGCGATGGCATGGCAAAATTGAAACCACGAAAGTGTGTTATATGCAGCTGCTGCAGACCATGCGATGCACTCAAAGCTAGAAATCAGTTCGGTTTATCTCCGCAAGAAGGTCACACAACAAAAAAACAAACTTGGTCAGTCATACGAGGTGGCAGCACCCCTCAGTGAGCATGCATCATCATTATGGTTCAATATTTTGTATGGAGAGTTGAAACCATACCCTTATGGCAAAGACCTTGTGGAACAGAAAACGACTGCCATATATGTATGGCAAAAACCCTCGAAAGGTTAAATGTAACCTGTTCTAGGTCGTGCCAGTTTCATCACTTCAGTTGGATCAGGTAGATTTCATCATTGCTCGTGAAGCCTTGCTTTTATGTATAGGATGCAATGGGCATTCATATTGTGGATCATACTACAAGCCACAGGAAAGTCCTCTTCAATGTGTATGGAACACCATTGGTGCTAAGAGGTGTCATGCACTCATATATATTGAAGCAAAGGTAATTGGTGTATTATTGATCTCTTTAGTGGCTAAACGGAAGTGAAGGAAAGGCATGGAAGTTCGAAGTGCAATTAGTGATAAAGCAAAAAACTTTGCAGCATATTAGAGGTCCGGGGAAGAAGCACATATAAATACCATTATTACAGTTGGTCTTATATCAGGTGGCAAGATTATTGCAGTCATTCAATAAGCGTTGTGCTAAATGTACATGCCATGTGCAGCGGGCTGGCCTGGATTCCACAGTTGTGATGCTGGATAGATAAAAAGACAAGGGTGATTTGCCTGATGATGAACATAGAAGCGAAGGGTGATTTATTCGCTACATTCGTTCCACATGCGCCATCGCAGTGTACTGTATTTCTACAAGATTTAGTACAATAAAACCTCATTAAAACAAATCCACTATTACATAAGAATAGCTTCATTATATCCAATAATTTTTATAAACGTATATTGTAAAACTGTTTTAATGGCAGCAATATTTTTCATTTAATATATTATAACCGATGGTTCATTATATGCACATTCACGTTGTGTGTTGTGATTCCATGTGTCTTCCTGCAGAATAAAGCTTTAGCATACTCAGCAAGGCCAGCAATGGTTGTTGAGTGACACATTTATTGCCGAAATCTGCAGCGTATTTCTTGTAACGTGCGGTGAGTTTGCCTTGCTGACTTATGAAAGCTTTGATTATGCAGTTTTCCACATTTAGTGGAACCTGTAGTATTTTCCTCGCTTTCCTGCAAATAATTTTCTGCTCGAGAATGTCAGTAATGCTATCCTTACCGTTACAGATACACTTGTATTGTGTCACTACGCTTGCCATTGAAACACTACACCTACCGTTATGTTACAGCAGCACTGATCAAAAACTTGCAAGGAGTGACACAAACTCTCTATACCTAGGTACAGCCTCACAACAGCAGTACAAGTTTGGCCCACAATCCCACACTGCACTGAACCAGAGTGCCTCCAAAAAGTTATTGAGGAATGCTGTGTTCTTCTGTTGTTGAGGGCTGTGGAGTGCAACTGGCCTATACGTCTGGTTCACAATTTATAGTTGCACAGCATTCTTAAGTTGCTCTTGATTACAATGATGTTCACCTGCCAAGTTAAGTGAATGTGATGCAGTGCTTGAAGGCGCTCATAATCCAAGTGATTTCATTCGTTTTGACAGTAGCTGTAGTGGATGACTTCACTTTGCGTGTGTGCAGTGTGTGAACTTCACTTGTGTGCTACTTATAATACATTTGCTACATGCGTTCTTTTCAAACCAGTGAGCAATACTGCATGCATATTATTGTGCCTTAGTAACAATCTTTGTTGTTGAAAACCTGTTCTTTACAGCAAGGAAAAAAAGCCGCCTTCAGGGCTAAAATGCCTAATTTGTAATTATAGGTGTGAATTTTTTTTTTCTTTTCTTCCTTTTCAAATAATGATGGCTTGATCTCATGACGACTATGTTCTATCATACTGCAAACACTCAGTCACAAGCTCTACAGATGTATGTAGACACTTTTGTCTGCTTGAAATCCTGAAGAAACCATCATGTTGTAGAGAACCTGAAGGTGCAGAGACAAGTTTGACTCAAAGTGCCGACGACCAAGTCCTGGGGCGTTTATTTTTGTTTATTGCTTTCTATTTACTTCTTTGGAGTAATTTGTCATTATGGTTTTTCCCTCCATTTGCCTTGTTTAAGATGCTTTGTGGTGACCTGTCACAACAGGTGAATGAACTGGAAATGCCATTTGTGCCTCTCGGCCTTCTCAGTAATCCTGGCAGTTTTAAAAACCAGCTGTGTTTGAAGGAGTACCAAGGTGTTGTATTTTTCACATATTTCATTCTTGCTCTGAAATTAGGGCTGCCCCTTGTAATTTACTTTAATACTTTTTGTACGAAACAATTCTGGTTTTGATATTAAGGAAATGGTTCCATAATTAACCTAACCTAACCATACCTTTAACCTATATATTATGACACCTTGGTTCACTGTTTGTGTTCCCTGTGGCTACCACAAGTGAACACTGCCAAAAGAAATGAGCCTCCTGCTGTTTAGTTTCTATGTGCAAGGCCATAATATGCAGCTTACGCAATGTCGCGATGTCACAGCCATGTCAGATGACGCCAGCCAAGGCTGCAGAATGATCGATGTCCGTAGTTACTATACACGATGAAGAAGGCAGGCTTAAGAAGTGGAGGTGCCTCATAAATTCGAATTTTTGGCCTTTGCCTGTCAAAAGGACAGGAATTGAGGCACCTTCAATTTCACATTTATAGCAAGTCTACTTTGAGACAATATTTAACACCAGGTCAAAATGTCTTGCATGTTTCCTATCCTTCAGATTTTCCTACACAAAAAGCCATGTGGTAATACTTAAACAACTTCAAAAATATGTCTCGGTATTCCTGTAAGCATTGATGATTGCTTGGTGCTTATATACTACAGCCTGCAATAGTTAGCTTCGAAGCGAAAGGGCATTACCTGATGAATCAGAGTAAATTTGCGCTTTTTTGCGTGCACTTTGCATTGTGAAGTGCTTGGAGAACTCTTCATTCTGTTGTGACAGTGTCAAGTTGGGCCTCTTGTGCAGTACTTCTTGGTAAAACAGTGCAGCGATAGCTCAAACCTGAGTCATTGTTAAGATTCTGTGGATGGCAGCCATGGACATGAGTGTGCAGTAAGGCAGGCGTTATGTTTACTGAAAGAGTTTGTAAAATTGGGATTCTAAAAGAGCTTGTAACTACACACTGTGATGAGGGTTACTAAGATGTCCTATTTATACAACACAAAATGTAATGCTCTGTAAAGTGCTTGTCTCAAAGGGGGCTGCATTAGTTTAATTATCCTACATCCACTTTCCTTTTTGAAAACTGCCCTAGAAGTTTAAGTAGAAGGCAGACAAGTTCGCGTCTGTCTCTGTCTCACTCTTGTCTCATTTCTAGTTTGGCGTTAAGAACCATTCTTGTACCAACAAGCTTGCTTTAAAACCGTTCTTCAATATAATTTGAGTACTTTCCATTAGGTACTATGCAGAGGGTGCAGTGTCTGATGCAGAATACGTATAGTACATTATAAAACTGAGAATTCAGCAAAACTAAGTGAAACACAATGTTTGTGTTTTCGTCCAAGCATCTGTAACTTTTTGCCTGTTGTTTATATGCAGCACCGATGTACAATGGTGCTTTTCCATTTTAACTTCTACTCAAGGAGACTGCACAAGAGGCTAATCCATGCACGGGGTCGTGCCCACATGGAGCCCTCCATCACTAAAATTTGCGTTTTATTTTTCTCTTTCTTTGCGGCACCCTACATTTGTGTTTGCCTCAGTTACATTTGCCTCTTGAGTTCTTTTCTTTCTTTTTCCTTCTGTTGCTTTTCTTTCTCCTGTGTTTTTTGGGACCCATGTATGAAAGTGCTGCTCTCCCCTCCTCCCCACAAGAGTGGTGCTGGCCTGTCTCCCCAGTGCTACCTGTGCGGCAAGCTGGGCCACATCTCCCGAGACTGCCCCAACAGCGAGCGAGATGACCGCAAGTGCTACAACTGCGGACACCTGGGACACATCAGCCGGGACTGCCCCGAGGCCGGAGGAAATGATGCGGTCGCTGACGTCTGCTACCGGTGAGAGATCTCCTCCCCCTCACACCCCGTCCCCCTTTTTCGTTCACAGAAAATGCTGGTCTTGGCCATGTGGAGTGTAATTCCCTTCTCCCTTACACCCGTTACTCTCTTAATAGCTCCCTTGCCTTGTGTGTGACCATAGTCTTCTTCACCAAAGGTGAGGCCAGCTGTAACTGTTATTTCAGATAGTATAAGCATAATGTTCCACAGGGGTGATGTAAACAGAGTCATTACTACTTAATCATTTCTACAGATGACCTCGATGTGGGGGGAAGGATTATGAAAATATGGGGAGACAAAGCGAGATTCTGTAGAGAAGATGATGCATGTACTTCTTTGAAGGCTAGGAAAGTAACAATGCATGTCTTAATTGAATCTGAAGATAACCACCTGGGTGTACATCTGGACACCAGACTACATGAAGAAAGGTAAACATGCACATGATGGAGATCAGTGAAAGATGGTTGGAGAGGATTGATGGATGAAAAGTAGTTTTCTTGCTTTTCTTTTGAAAAGAGAAATTTTAATTCAAGGGGGGTGGGGGAGAAAGGCATTAGGCTTAATTAAAAATTCTTTAAGTTTGGTGGGTTGCACCTCACTTTACCACCATAAAGGGTGCACACGTGGCACTCATCCATCCATCATGAAACAAATTTGTCATCCACCTGATATAACGAAAGAAGGGAAAGTAATTACAGAATAAATGGAAATGAATTAAAGTGGAAATAAAAGACACCTGCCTTCAGAGGTGACTTAAACTACGGCTTTGGACAACACCTCCCCTACTATCGTTATGGTATTTCGTAGCTTGGGCCTCATTCTGGCAGACTTGGTGTGCCTTTAGGAAGCATGTGAGTATCTATTGGCCAGCAGTCATCTCACTATAACATCACGTTCTACATGACGACTTCTGGAAAAAAGAGTGTTCCACACTAGCCACCATGGCTACGAGTGGCGCTGTCTAACACTCCCAGGACTATACGCACATAAATACCCTATAAAGTGCAGGGATGTGAACATGCCCACAAACTGAAGAAGAATTTCATGCCATTCCGGCGATCAAATCGGGGGCTCATTACCTTTCAAGGGCAGTAGCTTTATCCTCCGTACTAGCTTCAACCTCTGACATGAGGTTGGGTAGTGAACAAAACGAAACATGATAATGATGAAGATGGAGCAAAGCTGGATAAATTACAAGTGCGTGTAGCATCAAACAGTCACATTGCGGTTCGTTGTCAGGCCCTGCTCAACAAAGCAATGCGCCCATTGTAGTCCTTCAAGCGGTTTTACACGCTGCTCAAATATCGTAAAACGGAACAGAACGTAAGAGAGAAAGTAAATATTTTGTGAGTCTTTCTTGCACACTTAGTGTTTTTCTTCATGGTATACCACAAACTGGCAAAATAGTTTCAGACCGGAACAACTGAAAAGAGGGCAGAAATTTCGGACCGCGAACAAGAAGAACAAGAAGCAGCATCGGACACAGCAGAATAGTTTCTTTAAAGCCCAAATTCATTTTAAACATATTCTTATATTAACACTGCATTCATGGTAATTCTATTAACTATCTTATGACCAATAATTCCTTCTATTGATATTTTATTTATCTTTAACTGTATGGTCTTCATGAAAACATTTTGCAAAAAGTTACTTATCATATGCTTTGCACACTTTAGCTTCTTGTTTGGAAACCTGCTGTGTAAAGCAAGGATCTGTTAATTAGAACACCATGCAAATCCAGTGTGACACCCGAGAGACCGCATGTATTGCTTACATGTAACAGTGAAAGAGACACCTAAAAAGTTAGAATGGACATTTGGCCTCAACCTCTCCAGTTCTTTTTGATATTGATAGTGCTGCTACTGAACCTGTCTGTGTGTTGTTTCGTGATCTGAAATCCTCTGTCTGTTGCATCGACATTTAACAGCTCCAAGCATCAAATTTCTCAGCAGTGCGCAAAATATACATAATCTTTTTCACTTGTTAAAAGCACCATGCATACCTTTACCTAGCTGGTGGCTGTATCTGGTCTTATAAGTGCACTTTCCAATACTAACAACTCCCAGCACAAGGGTGATACTAGCAGCCAAGACATTCTTATGTTCAGAGAGTCTGCTAGTCTTTGGCTTTGCAGACAAAGCACTGGCTTCAAAGTGGCCAGCACAGTGGCATGGTCTTTTCTGCTCTTTTCACTAACGTGATTCAGTCTTAAGCACGACACTGCATAAGCCAGGGTTCAGCTGCTGTGACGCAAGAACTTTCTCGATGTCTCCTGCGTTAGTTACTGTAAGTGCTTACTTGTTTAAGGGCTGATACACTCTGAAGCCTCCCTCCACTCCACCAATTACCGAGAGAGAGGGAGGGATGAATGTCGAGATATCTCTTCCTCTCTATTGTTAGTGGAGCGGCAAAGCAACTTCAGCATGTGTTGGCCTTCACCAGTACCAGTGAGAAGTGAATTTCAGTTTACTGGAAATGGCAGCTCAGAAGTTGCTCATTTAAGCTATATATATGTATGTAAAGCCTAGTTGACAGCACTTATATTGCTTGTTATATATTAAATGTTGTACTTTTCACATTGTTCTGCACATTTAACTCCATTCCTTTCCGAAACTGCAGCTGCAATGAGCGTGGGCACATAGCGCGCAACTGCCGGTCCACACGCGCCAACAACCGCTGCTACCACTGCGGCGAGGTGGGCCACCTGGCACGAGAGTGCGAGATGAAGGCCTGAGAGACGCTCCTCCTGCCCTGTAAGCCGCTGCACAGCGCCACCTTGGATGCGCAACGGACAGTCCCGTTGCCCTGCCCTCCTCTCCCAGTTGTCTCTCTTGGGAAAGAAGTAGCCGCTCCCTCACCCCCTCAGCTGCTGCTGCTGCTGCTGCTTGCGCGACAGCCACGTTTGCATCTGCATCACACGCTGACAGTAATGTGCTGTCACTAGTAAGGCAAGGAAGGATGAAGAGCAAGTTTCCCTGACCCAAGTGTTGCCCAGACGTGGAATTTGTGTTGGTCTGTTTGGCAGGCGAGTTAGAGAGATGCCAAGGGGGACTGCGTTGGCTGGAATTGGTGGGGTGGGCTTGCCATTACTGTTGTTGTTAACGTTGTTCTGTGATGGTGGCGAGGGTTCTTTCTTCTATGTTCGTTTGGCAGATGCAGCAGATTTGCGAGGGGGGGACCCCGCCCCTTTTCTCCATGGCACAATCGCGAGGGGGCCAGCGGGGGAGCAAGCATCCTGTGGGGGCCACCGTTTGTTGTTGTTATTGACGTTGTTGTGGGGATGATGTTTCTGCTCTAAGCTTCTTTCAGTGCCCTTGACCCCTCTCTCTGCCCCGTTTGTCAAGCCTATAGGAATGGGGAAAAGAAAGCTTCGCACACGCACAGTTGATCAAAGTCCTCACAGGAGGTAGAAAGGTGTACCTAGGTGTTCGTCAAGAGACTCTGCTTTCAAAAGAGATTAAAGAAAACAAGATGAAAGACTCGTTATCCTGAAGGACAGGGTAGTTCCAAGCTAGTTTGCTGAATATCTGTTTTCCGTCTTGTGTCTGCTGTGCGTTGTGGACATGTCAAGGATAGTTTACACAGCAGCTGCAGGAGCATCAGTGGTGTCAAAAATCAACATGCACAGTCTTTTGAAATGTGGCGATAGAGAGGTGGCAGCAGAGACCCAGAAGTGAAGTGGGGGATGAGAAACATTATTTATTTTTGTTGAATAAAGACCGTGTAACTTGTAATCGCGGATGGTCCCTTGCCCCTCCGTGAGGTGTAATCTCTATGAGGGGTGTAGATGGACTGCTTGTTTCTGCTTCCGCAGTTTGTTGTGCGGGTTCATAGTTTTTGTTGTTCCTTCAACCTACCCTCCTCGTTGAGGAAAAATGCCAAGGATTGGTGGTGTACAAAAGTGAGATTTCCAGAAGCATTGTACAAAAAGAAGAGAGATAAATGGAGTGACAACGTGACACTTGCGCTCAAAGAGAGAGGGTCTATCTACAGCTGGGATTTTCACATAAGGGGAGGGGTAAGGGCTTTTCTGGGCATGGGGGGGGAGAGGCTCTTGGCAATCTGATCTTGCTGCACTGTTCTAGTTTGGTGTGAGTGTGTTACGTGTGTTTGCCCAGAAAGCTCTGCTTTTTTGACAAACTCTGCTCCCACACCCAGTCTTTTTGAAAGTACCTTTTGTAGGGCATGCGGCATTACAGCTTCGTAATGGAAAAAAAAAAAACACCGTGAGAGGGGGCCCAGCTCCTGAGGAAGACCAAAGGCTTCAGAGATTTGTGACGGCCATTAAGTGGACGCACATATACCACACCTTGAATTGTTGAGCCTTGCCCGTTCCCTCAAACCATACTTTGATGCTGCAATGTGCACGTTGTGTAGGTGGAGGCATGAGTATATATATATATATATATTATATTATATATATATATAAATAATATAATGTGTAAATACTTGTTGAAGAAGAGAAAGTTTCCCAGAGATATTTACAGCTGGTTCATTACAAGTTATATCTGAGGTTGTTTGGATTCCATCCCAGAGGCAGAGTTTTCAGTAGAGATACAGAAAGCACCCTGCGTTTTTTGTTCTTCGAATGACACCCACCAACTGAAAGAAAAAGTGTCGTTGGGAGGGAAAACGTACATGTCTCAGCCGACAAAACACTAGTCTTCTTTACAAGCACTTGCATGTTACGACCAAAAAAAAAAAAAGAAAAAAAGTATACCTCACTCCGGGATCAAGATGCGCACCAGAAACATCTTGGCTGATGTTTACACGACCGGCATACCTGTGAATGCCTAACGGTGAGTTGAGAGGTGGAGCAACAGTGTTCATGTGCACTAGTGTTGCCACCCACTTAGAGGGCAATAGTCAGTATAGTGCAATCAGTGTCAGCAACAATGCCAGAGGCAACCACTGTAATGCATATGGGATCGGAACTGCAGTATGCTTTGATAGTAGATGGAAGAGGTTGTGCAATGTTTGGAAGACATTTGGAACATATAAATGGAGGTGCATATTGAGCATGCATACAACTGCCATTACTTCCTTACGAAATGTCTGGTAGCACCAGTGACTGCACATCACATTTTGTGACACCCACTTCAGGGTAGCAGTACAAGTGCACACTGAATGGACTGCTCTGGAGTTGGCTTTGACAATGTGGACAGTAAAGTATGTGGCTTGCAATGTAGTAGTACAAGTGCAAGGTGTTCATTTACATTTTGAGCACATGTTCATGCACACTTGAACATGTGGGTTGGACTGCTCTAGAGTTTGCTTTGACAATGTGAACAGTAAAGTGTGTGGCTTGTAATGTGGTAGGTAGTACAAGTGCTTGTACAAGTGGAAGGTGCGCATTTGCATGTTGAGCACATGTTCATGCACACATTGTCACATGGGTCTATAGCAAGAGGTATGCTGAAGACGCAGAACAGTCTAAACAAGTCCCGCAGTTCGAGACAAAAGCCAGTCAAGTAGCACACCCCAACCAACCAACCAACAGAACAAACAAGGTTGACTAACTAATGAAAAATTTCTGTGAGGACCGTTCTTAAAAATAAAATGTCTCTGTTTTTGCAGTATGCAGGCTTTCCAACTCGAACTATATTCATAACAAATAATTATCAACAGTGATGAGCTGTAGTGGAAGAAATGTAAAATTACTGAGCTGAAAGAGATGGCTTTAAGCTTATAGTTGGTCAGCTGGATGTATGCCCAAAACCATCATGAAAAGGCAAAATGCCTGTCAAGTGCCATAGTGGTATCAGTGGCAAATGTGTATTGACATCAGGGGTCAAAAATGCTGTTCTAAGTTGTCTATAAACACCCAACAGTATAGGCTTGTTACTACAGTAATGTTGATTTGAAAGTGGCATCTTTTTTTATAGCATTCAGGCTTTACAACTGCTACAACAGTTTCAACTGGCAGAATGGCCTTTCTTCCAAACACTTTACTGCATAGCATTGTCAGTGATTGCTGGTTCTTTTTGTAGGTACATTCAGCTTACAATTGTTACGGATGTGACAACGTTAAGGGTTTACAAGTCTAGAAAATGTGCTGCACTTAACAGAGGCAATTTGTTGTTGTCTTCAGAACAGTCCATTGGAGTCATCGTTTTAACTCGTGATTTGTGCATCTCCTCCCTTCAACTCTGTTAATCATTAAATTGTTCCTATGGCTCAGATTTATATACTGTTACCATGTTCTGTGGTTAAATTTCCTGTTGTTATGCGTGGGCAGCTTCTTTATGTGATATGTCTGGATGCCTACAGGTTCTGCATAAGCAAGCGGGTAAGCATTAGGAGTGTAGAGGTAAGCGCTGTAAATGTTTAGCAATGCCTGAACACCTTGTCACAAGTTGCCCAGTCGTGTAAATCACCGGCCTCGATGACCGGGCTGCTCAGCCATCTTGGAACGTCCACAGTGTTATCTCACGTGCAGCCGGAGCCTTCTGCCGTTGTACCTTCTTCAGTTTTATTTTTGTTCTCTGTTTGTTTGTGTGGGAGGAGCATTCGTGCGACCCCAATCACAGAGGAGATACCTGTGCTATCTAATGTTATCCAGTGACATCAAGGTGTACAAACTGGGATGTGAAACGAGAAAAAAAAAGAATAAAAATGGATGGAAAAAGGTCCAAAGAAGTGTGGCGTATTGCTTGTCTCAGTGTAACAAAGCATGTATTTTGATACTTTGAGCTTCTCAAACTTTCTGTCAAGTGGCACGTGTTTCCTTGATGAATTGCAAATGGACATTACAGACCAACACTTTCGTCCAAGTATCTAAGTTTTGCAACATGTGGGTGGGGGCGACTTGAGCGGAGCTATAAAAGTTTCAGAAAACAGCCAGACAGGTAGCCCAACTATTCAAGAGTGATGATGAAAAGAAGGGGACTCGAGGAAGAAGACTGCATGAGAGCCATGCAGGTGCTGATCACAAGCATCATCACATATGGGACCTTCTGCATAGACATGAATAGTTGACAGGACAAAATCAGTGCCCTCACCAGAAAGGTCAGCAGAATTGCCAATGGCCTGTCACCTTTCATATGTGAAGCAGGGATTTATTCAGAATTGCGATTTTGGGGAAGTGTTGCCCATTGTGTAACCAGTACGCAGGGGGGTGTGGATACCAAGTCATTGGTATCCACACCCCCAGTGAAAGAGCTGGGCATAGCCCTGGCCATTGTAACATTAAAGATCCTCATTACCATGAGGAAGCATGCAGGGATTATCTGAATGGTAAGTGCCTGGAGAAGGACTTCAGGCTGGAACCTACCTCCATGGAACACTGCTGCATGTCAAACATCTAGGGGCCTGCAAGAAGGACTGCAATTTCTGCCCATCGGACATGTTCGACACCCTTCACCACATGTTGCTGGGGTGCAAGAATAACTAGGACCTACCACCATCACTATCACCACCAGACACTAGCAGGCCAAATGAAGTGGAACACGAGAAAGGGTGACAAGGCCAACTGTTGTCGCAGGACCTTAAAGGGACACCAAAGTGAAAAGGTGAAGTGGTTTAGATCGATAACCTATATTTAAAAAACTTTAATTTCGTTGTTTTCAATGTCTTATGTTCAATATTAAAAAAGAAAATGAATGTCAAAGATTTAGTTTTTGAAATTTGCGCCGGAGCTTCGGAACCTAATGACGTCAGGCCAATTTCTTTTTTTCATATTCTCACCAAATTCTCTCCATCAAATGTCCTGAAACTCCTCATGGTAAGTCTCTGGTTTCCTTGGAACACAAGGTATGCCTTTCTTACCGATAAATGGTTATGTAGGCCTTAGTAGATGCCGTCCAATATCTGCGATGTTACGCATTTTAGTGCTGGAACTTAAAAGCGGCGTCGCCACCATATTTTCTTTTTGCGCATTTCCTGGCTGATATCCTCCCCGCAAGATTGGCGTTTTTGGTATCGAGAAAAGCTTACCTACTAAAACGAGAAAAATTGTTTTTCACTTTAGTGTCCTTTTAGAGACCAACCATGGTTGCTGAAGAGGTTTCTGGCAGCGGCAGCAAGCCATGGCTACCTGAACTGAGGAGGCCACCCAACTTTGGGATGAAGAAGCCTGGCCACACGCTACAGTTTAAGCTGAAGCTATATGTGCTTGAATATGTATAAAATTATGGAAATGTGTGTACATTTTAAAATAAACACTTTTTTTTAAATGTAATACGAAGCTTTCATTTCTGAGAAATCCGTATGGATATCCTTGTAGCCTTGTGCTACAAAACTGGCTGATGCCAAATTATTTTTCTTAAATGAGCATAACAAATTTACAACAGCATTTGTTCTACTGCAATGACAATATCAAACCATATCCAAGTACATTATGTATGGCTTTATTACTTGCATCTGAATGTAATTCAGATGCAAGTATCTGTTGAATAGCAGTTATTTTTCTTTCTTTAGGTGTGGAAACACACTAAGACAGCATTAGAGTTGGCTATTCCAAGTTGTGAAACCAACACTCAAAAGAAAAGGAACTCCAGGCCTGTGCTGAGCATGCAGCATCATTTTCTCTTGGGTCTTCTGTACTACTTACTGTTCCACCACCTAGCTCCTTGTGCATTTTTCTACTACTAATACTGTTCCACCTCCCTCTTCTTCCTTTTCCTTCCATTCCTTTTTCCTTTAGCATCCTCTTCCCATTCACCCTCACCAATCTTTCCCCATCTTTCCTCTTTTTGGCATCTCCTCCTCCACCTTTTTCTTGTCCTCCTACGTACCTTTATTATTCCTATTCCTCCTCCACCCCTACCTCACATCTCTGTCTTTCCTTTCTCGTCCTCCTCCTTTTGTGGTTTGTTCATCCGATCCTCCGCATTATCTCCGTACCTTCTTCTCCCCTCTTGTGTACCTCCTTATTCTCTTCTTAGTATTACCCCGTTCTTCCTCATTGGCACATTTTCCTGCTCTGTTGCTGCAACCACAGGTGATGGCTGACAAACATGTAATGACCTGAAGCATCAATGCTACCACCAAGCCTGTGGCTGAGAGCACGAGGTACCCAACCAGGTGGTGGAAGACAGGTGGTATTGCTCCCAATTAGCAGGATTCAATTGCTTAGTGTGGAGTTTATTCTTCACTTAAAGCAATAGCCATTGTGGGCAGCAGCGGTGGGCAGCAATGCCACCAAGGTCTGCTACTGACATGTGCTAGTGGCAAAAAATTTTGGAGACCTTTCCCTGTTGAGAAAATAGAGGGCAAGCAAAGGCTGGCACATGTATGCCTTATACCTTTCTCTTTCTTTTCTGTATCTATGCGTCTTTTCTTTCTTGGCTGTCTTTGTTTCCTTTATTTCTTTCCATCTTCCTTTCTTTGGTAAGAAATCAAGGGATTCATTTGGCTCAGGACACCGTGGCTCAGATGTGCTCACCTGTTTGCAGAGTATGCACTGAAATGTGCGCACGTTACGGGTGCTCATTGCACTTGAACACTCAAAGTGCAAGTGGCGTGCGCTGCTTACATGACGAATGCTTTTGCGTATGTGCCACAATGCCAGCACTTATAAAGCATAACAAGCTTGGCTTGAAAAAACACTGTACGAATACAGCCAGCACCCTATTTGCAAATCTTTACCTTCTCCTTGGAAACTGTAGTCCTCGCATCCTTAAGACACCTTCTTGTCCTTTTCCATGGTTGCCCGTTGCATTTTAACTGCCTTTGTAAGCTAAAAGTGCATGCATGCACCAGCAAACAAGAAAAGTTGGGTAATTGGGAAAAGTCTAGTTGAAGGCATAAGAGTAAGTTGAACGCTACGAACAAGCATCGCTTTGTAGTTGGGTAGACGACGCAGTAGTGCTCAAGAAAAGTACGACCGTTGAAGCTTCAAATGATCGTGTGAAGTTGAGTTTGTGAATTGTACGAGAACAGAAGTCGGCGTTTACCCACAGCCGACGTAATAACCGCCGTCTTTTGCACTGTAAATTGGCTTGTCATCTATATACATGTTTGAGGTTCGCAAAAAGGACTGAAGTTGTTGACCTGATGCATCGAGAGCCTCAAGATTGCTTTCCCTATTACTAATTGTCAGTTTTCATATATGCATTTTGCTTGTACATTTGTTTGTTTAGTCACGTGTTGAAGTAAGCTGCGATCAACATGGCGGCTGACATGCTTTAGGCTTTTGAAGTGGCTGCTCTACTGCGTGAGGCAGGACGAAAGAGGGCAACTTTATTGGGGGAAAACTGCCCAATTTTCGGATAAGCAGGCCAGGTGTGTTGCAGAAGAGTTGCCGTGTGCTCGCGCTGCTTCTAATTTTGTGTCCAGTGCAGGTTTGTCGGGACTGCCTGCAGACAAGGACCCGACGATGACGGCGGACTGCTGCCTTCCGGAAGTGATGTGTGGGATCAGTCGGGCACCAGTGGCTTCGAGACGGGCGGTCCATAAAACAAACCACTGTCAAGCGACTTGGCCCGAGTGAGCTGCCGTGACCAACCCTCTGCACAGTGGCTGCTGGCCACTGCTCGTCGGGATCTTCTGCGCCGCCAAAGAAGCTGTTATGACCGGGCTTTCTTCATAGAACGGCGCACGTACACTGGCTCGACATTCGTTCCAGTGTCTCCAATCCAGAATGTGACTAATTTTGACACCAGCCGGGCTGTGCATAATGGACTTCGACACTGCGGGACGGTGAGGGAACATTCACGAGACACGCACCCGTGTCGTCTTCGCCTGGGTAGTGTAGAGGCGACAGCGTGGCGACGCCAAATGACACCGCTTCTGCTGCTTCGTGTGCGTGCGTGTCTGTGTGTGTGGGCGAACGCTTTGACTTTGCACGGCAAGAAATTGTGTTAAATGCTTGTTCCGGGGACAATCTTGTGAGAACCAAAGCTCCAACCCGCCTTTCGCTCGAGGTGGACATAGAGAGGGGTGAGGTTGACATCCACTTGGAGGAGGGCGTCGGAGGGACGACCCTTTCAAACTGGTATTCGTGCTGCGATTGGACCCCTCTACGGCATGTTCCCTAACTAGGGACTTGAACTGCTATAGTCGTCTAGCTCGCTTTCGGTGCATTCCTTCCTTGCTGTAATCATGTAAATAAACTTCTGTCTTCTCCTTCTGCCTCGGCCCTCGTCTTCCGAAGTGCCGGTACCTGCGGGTCGTCTTCGCCACTCAACACTATGCTACCCGCTGGTCGGCTCTTGTATCAGGTCAGTCGCAATACGCCGTAGAGGAGGGCTCCGGAGATTTCGAACAAACCTGGGGTTCTTTAACGTGCACTGACGTCGCACAGTTCACGGGCCTCAACGTTTAGCCAACAACAGCGGGACGTCTTTGCTTTTTCTTGGTCTAGTGTCCTATTGCGTCACTTCGAAGGTGATTATGTACCAAATATAGCCCAATGTTCTTTATCATTTAGCCTCAAAGTGCAGCCGCCGTGGCCGGGACTCAATCCCGCGACCTCCAGATCAGTAATCGCGTCCCATAGCGACTAGGTCACCATGGCGGAGTGGTCCACGAGTTGAAAATAAAGAGGCGCAGCGCTGTGCAAACAATGACAGAATTAAACACGGACGACGTAGATTGATGATGATTGTTGTGGTTCGGTTAGGAAAGGACGCTAATTTCTGCAGTCCATGTAGGGAACACGGCTAAGCATCGGTGGGGGTGCGGGAAAGGGAGGGAAAGAGATAGAGAGGAGAGAAAGGCCGTAGTGGAGGGCTCCGGAAATTTAGTACACCTGGGGTTCTTTAACGTGCACTGACAACTCGATCACAGTACATAGGCCTCTGGCATTTTCGCCTCCATCGAAAATTCGACCGCATCGTCCGGGATCGAAACCGCGTTTTTTGGGTGGCTCGTTTTTTGGGTGATTGTGGTTCAGTGAAGGAAAGGACGCTAATTTCTGCAACCCATGTCGGAAGCACGGCTAAGAGTCCGTGAAGGAAGGGGAAAGAAAGGGACTGAAAGAGATAAAAGAGGAACGCCGTGGTGGGGGGCTCCGGAAATTTTGACCACCTAAGGTTATTTAACGTGCACTGACATCCCACAGCACACTGGAGGAGCGGCAACGTACCTCGCGCCCGTGCATGTTCTACGTCTCGCCTCGTGTTCTCAGGTCCATACCATCTTTGCTCCAAGCGTTAGGCTCCTCACCAAAGAGTATGGAAGCATGCTTTGGCTTGATATCGAGATTTCGTCAGTGCACTCATTTGGGCTATAGTTGGTACTTACTTATCGAAATAGTTCAATTGTAACGAGTGTCCTGCATTTCAGTTATACGTGTTTGCTAGAAGAGACTGTTTTAATTATTGCCTTAATCGCAAAAATATCAATTACAAAGTTGTAGAGCACCTCAAATAGCCCCTGAATCAAGCACTTTTATCGTGATAAGTTATGCGTCATCGTTTTTTTCCGAAGGAAAACAAAAGACGCAGCTGCAAGAAAAGCCGGGTACCATTGGCAAGTCGCTTGGGAGCGCTCGAGCAGCGACGCGTGGACGCGCATCCATTTCAAATTTGCAATGTTTCGCACGCTTTTGTTTCTCTCGGAAAAAACTATGACGCATAACTTAGCACAATAAAAATGCTTGATTCGGGGGCTATTTGAGGCGCCATACAACTTTGTAATTGACATTGTCGCGATTAAAGCAATAATTAAGAAGCTTATATAGTAATTAAAAGCAACTAATTAATTAAGCTTCATTATGATAAAATACTGGCTGTAAGTACACACTGACTATCGTTAATTTGCAGCAGGTACGACTTCTCTAGTTCTCTTGTTTTTTTTATAAACCTTGTTGCGTGTTATGTGGGACACCCTGTATATTGCCGTCTGCATCGTGGCCTAATCGCAGTGGCACCAGAGGATAAGTGTAGCACCGTGCGTGCGCGTTAATAATGTTTCGCTGCCTCATATGGTACCCTGTATATTAATAATTTTAAATACGTTGTGTTACGCAGTAGTTATGAGCTCTTTTTCTGCACGTGCACAACGACGAAATGTGCCTTTCATCAAGTACGTGTTTTAATTGTTAACTGCCACATTAACACGCTAGACCTTTAAATGCGAGACCATCTTATGCTGGGGGCAGTGTCCGTTCTGCGGCGTCCACACCCATACTGCGCATGCGCAACTCTCCCGCATTCTCCTCTTCTATGCAGGTGTGTGCTATCCTCCTCCCCTCTCCCCCTCTCCACCACAGGTCGGCGCAGCAAATCATTGCATATAACTCTCTCTCACTCTCTCTCTAAGGGTACGCCGGTAGGCGGCGCAAGTGTCGCGGCGTTCGCTGTGCTTCCGTCATTCTCTCTCTGTGCACCGACGCTAGGAATCACGACCGATCTCTGAATAAAGACGCAGCAACCCCGTACAAACGTCTCCTCTCTTGTCAATACATTCCCTCACTCTAACTTTCTTTGGGTTGTGTTGCCAAGTGAAACGAAACGGAAATTCGATGCGCACCCCCCGCGATGCTGTCGCATCCCACCATGGTTCCCCGTAGGGGGAGATGATGGATGGATGGATGGAAAAACGTTATTGAGGGGGAGATGATGTCTTTTTTTAATTTGTTTGTTGGTGGTTTGTTGTAAAAGCGATACAAAACCGAACAACAAGCAATACGGTGTAAAAGAAATATTGTTTTCTACTTGAACCATCGTAATACCGCGCATAACCAAGTTCAAATTTCGCGCCAGTTGCCGGTCGCTCGTAGTGCTCACTGGCAGCATCGTCGCTGAAGGCTTTCTTCCCATTTATTTCCGCCAAAGACAACACTATAGTGCCTAAAATATATTATATGCGCTATAACGACACACTGCCCCCTTTCACTACACCATCATACTAATGTTTGGCTCACAGTTGATATTTTCCCATATATATAGTTAGCAGGTTTACAACTCTGTGCAGCACGATATGGCGGCTCTCAAGCGTGCGGTGTGTTTTCGCCTGAATTTGAAAATGTTCCGTTCATCGCGACACGACCGTGTTGTGTCCTGCGAGTGTCACGAGCTCTCGTGAAACCCACTTCGCGGCACTGACTGCAAGCGAACAGTAGGTCGCGTCCTGCTGTGTTTGTGCTTCCACAACACAAGCTCAAAGGGAGCTGTCGTACCGAAACCGTTGGAGCAGTAGACGTGGTCATTGCGGTGCCGTAAGCGAAGGATAAATTTTGGGGCGCCACCATGGCCACTACGCCGTCCAGTACACCGCGTCAGCAAAAGCGCAAGCCCAAAGGCAACAACAGCGCCGCAGAACTGGCTTTAAAGCACGGCTACTCGCCGTCCAAGAAAGGCAAGACCAGACGTGGCGAACCTGCCGATAGCACCACATCGTCGACGGCGCCACGTACCCAGACAGCGTTTCCCCGAAAGCTACAGTTCGCGTCGAGCAACTGGAAGGCTCTCCAGGAGGCAGGTTGCACTTGTATGCGTGCTTGTGCATGTTAAATTGTTTGCTGTGTCGCGCATAGGCTTTTTAAAAAGTCAAGTCACTTTGATGCTTTCCGAGCGTGTAAACGAGCGCGAATTAGTGACACATTGAAAAAGTTAAGCTAAGCTGCTGGAAACCCGAAAACAAAAGGGAAAGAGAGAGAAGAAAAGGCGCATGTGAATGGGCCTATGAAGAAAAGCGCGTTTTAGTCGGGATAATGCATCTAGAAATACTTTCCCGAACTCGCGCTTGAGGTAAACAGTTTAGGCAGCGTTGCGGCAGTTGAACATACTATGCCGGCTAGATGGCTGAGATAGAGGGTGGCGTCAGGGTGGGATGGGGCACGGCCGCCCCGTCTCAAAATTTTCGCCTTCCACTGAGCAAGCAAGGTGACATAGTTCTGTGACTGGATAGCCTTACCATATAGTTCACACTTTTGGCGAAAGCACAGAAGGTGGCATACTGGCAGCACAAGCAGTGTGTGCCTTGGTTCAACTTTACAATCATAAATTGTATGTGTAACACACAAACTACCTATTCTTTACAAACTGTTACAGATAAAAACAGTAGCGCTAGGCAACACTTGAAGTCAGGCATAGACAGTCCCAATGATTGCTTGTATAGCAATAGCAGCCTCACCTGCCGGAAGCTCAGTCTTTATTTTTCTAGGTCGTTCAGTATCCTAAAGCAGTGTCAGGCAGCCGTATGACCATAACGCTTTACACTTACACTTGAGGCACATCTGTTTGCACAAATAATACGGTGGCAGACAACATTACATAAAGAAATGGGCATTTGAAATGAGAGCTATCTTGAAACTTCAGTTGAAACAGGAGCTAAACAGCTGGTGTTGGAATTGGGCAAGTTGGTGTTGCATAGTTCAAACTTCTCACACCGTGTTAAAGGATAAAAGGAAACAGCCAAAGGGCTCTCTCCCATTCTTTTCTGGCTCCTGTGGCCATTTCTTCTGCTTGTTTGCTCTGCTGTAAGAGGTTTGATGGAGTTGAACAGATAAGTCTGAGCTTTGCCAAAACAAAAACTAACATTAGTTTCACAGGACATAAGTGGAGATACTTTACTATTTGCCATAGTAAACCACTGCAGTTCATGAAAATAACAGGATGTACTTGTCACATGGTATCGTCTGGCAACGATATATAGAGTTCTGGTAGTTATGTTTTAGAAATCAACTTTAGAGGGGGGGGGGGACACTAGAAAGGCGCTCAACGAGAGAAGGTTAGACGTGGAACAAGCACTAGTGTCAGTTATTCCACTGTGTCATCATGAACTTTGTACATATGGCTTAGCATGCTCATTTTGTCATTTGTGCATGGACTAGGCTGGACTCCTTATAATACTGTAAATCAACTAATCTGGGATAGGAGTATTTGACACTACAACCAGCCATAGTCCCTGCACATATTGCAATTCATTTGTCCCTAGTACCAGTTTCCCTTGAGAATAAAATTCCCAAGTGTTTTTCGCGCACAGCTTTCTCTAGTTTCGCTTGAGTGGAAATTACACATGCCTGTCAGCTGTACATTGTGTACTACAGTGGTGATTTCTTCACTACACAAGAAGGCGTAATTATAAAGTAACAAAAGGAGCTGTGTCCTTTATCAGAAAATGAACATTGCTTTTGCATCATCTCAGTAATAGAGACAAGGTGCACCCGTGTACTTCCAGATATAGCAGGCTGTCTGTATTTTCTAAGTTTTTTCTTCTATATGTGAATTCTTCTTAGATTTGGTTTGGGGACTACCTCATTGTTCAAGAAATGCTCCATAATGTTGAGGATGATGTGCAAGAAATTGACTTACCCTTAATTAGCAGTGAAAACAGTGGGATCCTAACATGGGGGTCTAGTGAGAAATTGTCAAGCCGAGAAGGAGAGAGCCCTGGCAAGGTTTTACTGTACACATAATGCAAAAACAAGACAAGTGCTTTTCCTGTCTTGATCTTGTGCTTTATTTGTATTTTGCACTGCGTTTCCTGCGTTACAATGAATTATAGAGACATCCAAACTCTCTCTTTCCCTTCTAATGTAGCAATGTCTGCCTGATGGCATGTCTGGTGTATTACCCCAGATGGATACAATCAGAAATGAAGTGATTGGTGTCTCGCATGACGACACAGGCGCATAAAATTTGGAAAACATAGCATAGCACTGTGCATTGCCTATGATGGGGGCAGGAAGCACATCATTAGAATGTCGATTACTGTACGATCTGTGTGTTTTCACTTTTCTGTGTCAGTGATGAATGGACGAATGTACTAAGACAGCAGCAATGCACCAAGTGCCACATTTTCTAGAATAATGAGAGGGGAATTGGTCAAGGGCTAATTTACAACCTAATGATTGCAACAGACAATTAGGTCAGCAAAGGTATAGAGGAAATTATTTGTAGTTTTTAACTGGAGTTTAGTAACTATGACATAAACATAAAGGAGTTAAAGTGGACTAAAAAACACAGCTGCTGTTGGTACCGATCCTTGAAGGAAAACAGGAGAAAATTTCAGGCTCTCTCACACCCGGAGTTTGGCAGTGCCTTTTGTATAGAACATTAGTTGGTTATTTTGTTCCTGTGCTGCTATGGGGGTGGCATCTGGTTTGTGATATCGTGTAATTTGAACAGACTTTCATTTCTATGCCAAAATGACATGGCATTGCACTAGCTCACAATCTTCAGCAATTAATGTGTACAGGATGGACACTGCGGTGACAACTGCAACCTGTCCATCTCATTTGTGCTGTCCATTCTGTGTGTGCAGCATGTTTCTTGTATTTGTTTTTGGACTATATCTTTTATTTTCTCATTTTGCTTTTGAAGAAGCTCCAGGTCGCTCCTCCCAAGAACAAGAGTGAAGTATCCGTAAAGGCAAATCACAGAAAAAAAAATGCAAACAAAGACAGCTCTACGTTGGCACCAGTAAAGTAAGTGGTACAAGTGTTCTCGTACTTGGGAATTTATGATTACTGTTGTTTTTCCACCAACATCTAGTGGTACTAGTACTGCTGCTATACATAAACCTTTGGTGGTATCGCTGAAGTGAAATGTTTTTTTTTCTTCTTTCTGGAATATGACCTGCATTTATTTGTGAAAGTGTGTTGGTTGTTGACGGAGTAAATCAACACTAATACTAATATGCCCTCCCTCAAAGAAGCTGCTTAGAATGAGTCGGTGGTTCCTGTGGAATATAATGTAATCATAATCTATGCTGATGACAGTTTATTGCCAGTCATTATTCACCTCTTTTAGCCAAGTGCTCAGATTCTCACCCCGACCTAACGTATTTTTCTGTGTCCCTGTTCTCTGGTATTATAAGTACGTCCTTCAGCCATTAACAACTTAACTCTTTGAAAAATTGCGATTCCATGTGCATTTTTTTTTTTTTTATAGAAAGCATTAACCAATCCATGTAAGTACATGCTACATTTTTGTTGGAAAGCCTGCTGCCAATCGCTTATATGCTGTGGCACTGTCACTTTTCCCAGTTATATCGAGATGCTTTAACCTTAGCACTTATTATCTGGCCTTTCTCTATGTTGGAATGCACAATCTGTTTGATTTTAATGACCTTTTGGGTCCCCCATCTCATCTATCAGGACAATGTCCAGTTTGCCTGCACCCTGACCTATTGTTGTTTTGCATTAGAGTGAGATAAGAATTTATTGTGATAAGAAAGTAATGGGGCTGGTTGGAAGAGGCCCAGCTATCTTCATTCTTTCCCCTCATCATTACTTTTGTGTGTGTGTGTGTGTGTGTGCGCGTGTGTGTGAGCGTACGCACGCGCGCGCCACCGTATTTGTGCACTTTTATATGTAGCCCTGTTGATACGAAATCAGTTGCCTATTGTGTGCTGCCTCATCTCTTTCTGTCGCTGTCCGTATAATTTATGTGCAGTATGTCCCGTTCGGCAGCACAATGCTCGGATAGGTCTAAGTATGTAGACTTAGTTCTGTCGAGCAGCTTGTAGCTACTGTTGAGCACCTTATCTTACCAGATCGTTGATTTGCTTCCTTCCAGGAAAAATGAAGTCTGGTTCGATGGCATTGACCCGCTGCTGCTAGAACCTGAAAATGTGCAGACTGCAGGCCAGGCCATTGGCTTGGAGAAGAAGGGCACATTCAACAAGTGAGTGTCGTCAAGCGGCATTCACACTCACCATTGTGTCTTCACATTGGACTCCTTTTTTGTCGGTGCCTGTGCTATCATGACATGATGAAACGGTCACTAGCTCTGGCCAGCGTCCACTTTTGAAATGCCTCTTCGGAGCTCTTGTGCTTTGACTGTGACAGGAGAAGTGCCTCATTTCAAAATTGTAGCTCAGGAACTGGAGCGGAGCAATACTGAAGTAAGTAAACTGCTTTGCTTAAGGGTAAGCTCGTTCATTTCTCAGCAGTCAAGAAATTGGTCAGAGTCCAGGCGTGTTTGCGAATGCAATATTTAGTTGTTGTGTATAATTTTCTTTTGCTTGATGCTTTTTCTAAGGAGTTAGTACTGAATAAATTAACTCGCTTCCGATGGTTTACTGAATATGTGACATCCAGATAACACTGTCAGGTTTAGTGTTTTCACCTATGAGCTATAAGGCAACTTATAGTTATGTTAGTGTTATTTGTCTGCTACCACTAAGAATGTGTTTCTTTGCATGAATACTCCTTACTAGATTCTGTTAAAAAACATTTCGTCTAGGCAATAGTGGCCATTATGTTGCTGCCATTGTTGCAGGCCCACTCGGGTGGTGGCCATGGACTGCGAGATGGTGGGGGTTGGCCATGAGGGCAAGGACTCTGTGTTGGCGCGCGTCTCGCTGGTCAACGTAATGGGTCATGTGATCTACGACAAGTTTATCAAGCCCACAGAAGAAGTGGTTGACTACCGAACTGCAGTGAGCGGCGTGCGGCCGAGTGATCTGGAGAAAGGCAAGTGTATTGCACCTTGCAGCAGGCATAGAATGGCTGCATTCTTCAAACGCTGCATAGTTTGGCATATTCTCGCTGCGCCCGAACCCGACACTATAATATCGACCTTATCTCCTGGTAGCAGAGGTATCAGAATAAAGCGTAGGTATGGTAACAGCCACAGAATGGTTCCAACTCTTCACTAACGTGTATCCATAACACACAGCCCTGACTGCTTGCCTTCTTTCTCTATGAATTCTGTACATTTTTGCTTATAAAGGTATAATCAAAATGTAGCCACCTGAAAGTCGGAACTTGCCTTGTGTGCCTTATCCATTGTCATCTGTAACGTTTTGCTTTGTTTCTTGCGAGTACGAACGAGATGGCATAGTAGTGCACACTTTCATACTACTAAAGATTAGGAGGGTCTTGGCCTAAAGTCGCACAACACTTCTTTAAGGTTTGTAAGGATAGGCACTGGTCAGTTGTAACAATTTAAAAAGTGAGCTAATGAAAGCCCTTATCAACGTTGGCCATGGACCCAAAGTATGCAACGAATAGCCAGCAGTTGAACCACAACTTCAGCTCAGAGCTGTGCTGTGCTGTGAAGCATGAGACCGTACATTCAGTTATATTGCTTCCTCGTGAACGCAAGTAATATTAGCTCCATGTGAAATGCGTTGCAAATATACATGTGAGTGCATATTTGTAACCTGCATGCCATATTCAGAATTCTCCACTTGAATACTGATTCTAGGTTTTCTTTTTATATTGATGAACCGCATACACTTGTCTCTCCAGCTCACATGGTGTGTCTAGTCAGACCTTATTAAAGGTTATCAAGCTCTTTCTGTCTGCAGGTGAGGATTTTGTAAAGGTCCAGAAGGAAGTGAGTGAAATACTCAACGGCCGCATCCTCGTTGGCCATGCTGTGCACCACGACCTTAAGGTAGGACATCATAGCACTGACATTATGCCCTTTTGGGTGCACCTTGTCCCAAAACAGCAATCATTAGCTGACCAGATTGTGCGTTTCCTTTCTTTATAACCTTGTGCTCGTTACATTCCTGTCAAGAATGCAGTGTTGTGCGTGTAATGTGTTCATGACCCGAGACTCTTGGACATTCCTGCACATTGTGTCATTAGCATCGCTCAGACACCATTCTCAATTTTTATTTTTTTCCTCAGGTTTAGATATACCCTGTGTAAAGCATCAATTCCTACAATAGGTATTAAACCAGAAGGGTTACGCTTTGCACTAACTTTCAGCGCCATTGAGGGCCACTTGCAGTACTATAGTACGTAGTTGCACTCTCGCTTTCACAATCATTGACAACAGCTTTGCGTAGGTGCTGTTCCTGTCACATCCCAAGCGACGGACACGAGACACAAGCGCCTATCGCCCATTCCGGGCCATGTTTGGCGGCCGGACGCCATCGCTGAAGGCCCTTTCAGAGCGCATTCTGGGAGTCCAGGTCCAGCAGGGAGAGCACAGTTCGGTCAGTGCATGCTCTAGTCTTTTCTCGCTGTTAGGAGAAAGCTTTGATGTTGATATTGCCACCCATTGTGTTTTTGTGCTTCTTATCCACTTCCATGCTGCCATTTGCAGTAAGAGCAGCCTTTTTTAAATCTCCTGTGATTTGTCAGTTTGGGCCAGTCTGATGACTTATTGGTTACGCAGCTTGCTGAGCTTTTATTGCTTTTAGTGAGTTGTACCTGTTAAATTGTATGCTACAATTGTACCACGACGCTGAAAATAAAAAGAATGTTTTTTGGGGATCTAAGTGAAATCTGCACCTTTTGTGGCTAACAGTGTCCTGAAACAGTTGATGCCATAAAATTCTTCTGCCTGAATTTCGCTACTTAATATTGTACTCCAAGTACTTTAGAGTGACAAGCATTGTAATATTATTAACATGACTTATCATTCACATGAGGTCAAGTCTTCTGAGCACGTGCAGTGTTAAAAGTGCAGATACAGTAAAACCTCGTTATAATGAAGTTGAAGGGGGAGCGGTAATTACTTCGTTATAACCATTAGTTTGTTATATCCAATATCAATTTCATCTACAGGAATTTCAAGGGGAATTGCGATTTCTTCGTCATATCCGATAGTTCGTTATATCCGGGTTCGTTATAACGAGGTTCTACTGTATAATGAATTATCGCTTATAACAACAACAAACAATAGTGTTACCATCCACCGTGTAAATGAGCGTTTATAACAAATTTTTAATATAACAAGGCCACTTTTGTGTCGATGGACTTCTGTTATAACAAGGTTTGACTGTTATAAAATTGCACCAAACTTTGTTAAAATTTCTATCGAATGCTGGGTTGCCTGAACGGTCTGTAATTTGGGCAGTGTGCACTGCTGGCACGCCCACATTGAAGTCTGGTACCGATCTGTGAACTGTTGCATCGTAGGTGCAAGACGCCCAGGCTGCGATGCGCTGCTACACCTTGTATAGAAAACAGTGGGAAGAAGACGTGCGAAATGGTCGACGGTGGTTTACTCAACAGAAGCACCTGCAGGAAGCACAGCAAGCGCAGCAGGAACCATGAGGACACCTTTGTGAACTTTCTTATTCTCACACGCATGCAGCGTGCATATTTATCACTGAGCAAATTAAATATAACTTGTATTCTGTAAAGGTCTCTTTGAGCTTATTGATTTAACTGTCTGGCTTGCCTGATTATTCTGTCATACAACACGAACAGCAAACCACTATTTTTAAAGATTGGTGTGAACTTTTCTGAGGGGAACTGTCGTACACATGAAGCACTGGTTCAAGCCTTACACAAGCCAGATAGACAACACTAGCCAGTGCTGATCATGTGCACAGGGGCCTCCCACTCTTCAAAGTTTTTAATGGCTTCCTAATGGAGCACGATTGCAAAATTAAACTCTCATATTGTGAGTTCTTTTACTCTACTTTTATATGGTAACGTACATCTTACTTCAATAAGTGAGTTTTTCCCCCAATTTCACTTCACTAAACATAGTAGACTTTTTAGGTGAAGCCGCAAACTATCTGAACCAATTTTTACTTCCCATGAGCTCCTTTTCATTAATAAATTACCTTCTATATGAAGCCACGCTGCTGCGACCCTCTCTGAGGACACCTTATATGGGCACTTGTACAAGCAGTACTATTATAACTGTTGTCAAGAGAAGGCACCTTATATGGGCACCCATACAAGTATTATAACAAACTTGTCAAGAGAAGGCATCTTGGCAAGCTTATTAGTTGCAGCTGAGTACCGTCTACAAGGGGTGTGCGATTTGAATAGTTTTTGAACAGCGTTTGCTATTTGAGTCACATTCACACACATTCAACATTAACTACTTAAACTATTCGAAGTTTGTAATTAAAGGGGCCCTGAAACGGTTTTGGCGATTTTGTGAAAACATGGTGATCTGGTAGAGCGAGTCATTAGGATCATTAGAGGACAGATTTCAGCGCTCTGCGTAAAGTGTGTAATTTACAATAAGGCTTTGAACACGTGCATCGCAAAAGATCGCCGCGGCTCGGCGAAATGCGTTTTCAAACGCCCCCGCCTATCGAGCGATGGAGTGCGAGACCGCTGATTGGCCCCCTAACATGTGACGTGCACGTAATTTTCCCAATCTAAATGCAAGAACGTGCTCCTACAACGTGCTCCTTCGTTTCAGCCAACGGTATCGTCGCGGCATCTGGCGGCGTACACACGAGCCGCCAGCGCTCTATCGCAGAGGCTAGCACTGCCGAGGCCGGGGAGCTTAGTAAAGATATCGGGGCGCTATGTAGCTGCGGAGGGCTCCGCAGGGCGGCGGCCGAGGGAGGCGCAGGCGTCGCTAGCGCACACTCTGCAGCTGATCGAGTTGAGGAGGAACAGCAGTGGTAAGGAGGAAGGCGACAGAAATAAGCTCATAGCTGCCTTAGCGCATGGTGCTTCGCTTTATTTATGGCGTGAATGATTTAACAATTGTGTTGCCTAATCAGTGACGCAATGTCAAAAAAACGTTTTAGGGACCCTTTAAGTTGCAGCGTTTTCGGCACTGACCTCTCTCTCCTTCCGCCAAGTGTACAGTAAACGGGAAGGGGAGGTAGGGGTGCCCAATGTGAAAATGGTTGTGATTGCCGTCAGGGATTTAGGGGCGGAGCAATCAGTGGTTTAAAAGGTGGCCCCTCGTCACTGTCGGGAGGTTGGGAGGTGGTAGGTTGGTGAGGTCAGAGCGGATAGTGCTAGAGAGGACATCTAGTACGGGTCCGGGTGGTGATTCTGGTCACAGGAGCGGTGCTACGCACTGGTCGGCTCTGCCGAATTGAAGCGATGGTCCAACCTAAGTCCTGCCAACAGAGAGAGAGAGATTCTATTTATTTAAGCAAGTGAAGAAAATAGGGTGTAGAGTGCACGGTAACTGTCTCTCAATGAGCACACCTCAACCAATGAGGACACCTCAACCTCAAAACGTATATATATACTGTCCTGTATATAAAGTCTAGTTGTGTTTATGTGAGAAAAAGCCTGGTCTCCATCCTTCAAGTAGAGACAACGCAACCAACAACGGACAGGCAGTAGGGGAAAGACTTCCACCCATCCTACTTCGCAGCGGCAACGTCAGCTGGGAGAGCTCGGCTCTACTAGGAAGAAGAGAAGTGGGAGGAAGGAGAAGATGGGAGCCGAGCACAAGTTAACCAAACTACCTTCTCCTTCAAAATTACTGTACCTTTCTCGGGAACGTGTTCCACCAAAACTTCCGTTCCTCCTACAAACCGGCCTTCTGCTGTGAAAGTTACTCCGGCATGACAAACCTACAGGTATAACTAGGATTAAAATCCTTCCATGTGTTTTCTGCCGGCTACTCGTCTTCCCCCCCCTCTCTCTACATCCGTCCCCGCACAGCGGAAGTGCCGCCATGTTGTTTCTGCTGTCTTTCCACCACGACCTCCTTTCCACCCACCCAACGCCGCCTCTGCTGTGGCCGCTCGGCTGTCTCCGCTACCTTCCTGCCGGCGGAGGATCAGTCGTGGTTTTGCTTTAATAGAGCTTTATTTTACATCGATTTCGCTAAACGCACACACTAGGTGATGTAGCTAAGCGTCTTGAGGATTAATGGGAACTGCAGTTGAGCTTGTATGATGCGTGTGCGGGCACTTCAACTGCACGAGTGCGTCTTGTCCGATAGAAGGACCTCCTTGATGTGTGCTGTGTGAAGTTTCGCGCGATGCACCGAAAATGTGCCTTCGTCATACGGCTACGATGCCGATGCGGCGAAAAGGCGAGCCAATGAGACGAATGAATGAATGCGAGTGCCAGTGTGTGCGCTTGGTCTGCCTGAAGTGACTCAAACGCCTTCCCCCAACGTCAGACTGGTGTGAATGCTATAGACTGGGCATTGCGATCGATTGATATCACCGTTAGGCAATGCAAAGTTCGAACATCTCTGTTCCACGGCTGCTTCTTCGGACGTCGGTACAGCGTCGATGAAAGCCCCTCCTTTGCGTCTGCTGCCGTATCTACGATACACGCAGTCGTCGAAAGCGAGGTTTGCGTGTGTCGTCGACAGAATGAACAATTCCGCTACTCACCCCACTGGTTCACTACAAATTACCCGTGGACCACACGGGCGGAATATTTATGCTGCGCGGGAAGATATAGGTTTGCGTGGAGGCACCCAGTACATTATTTCTACAAAATGCTGCCTTTACATATCAGCGCGATGAATACGCAAACAGTTTGGCCCACTTGCTGTAGATTTTTTTTTTTCATGCATTAGAGTAGTATTAGTGATCTGTATAACCAAAACCAACTTCCGAGAGAATGCTGTTCGATCAAAGGCAATGTAGAGCCTTATGATCCTTTATCAAAACGTGAATGAACCCCTGTAGGCATAGAACTTTTTGCAACAAGACATAGTACCAACAGTCCCTCCTGCACGCACAAAATGAACACCACTGCCTTTTTTTTTTGTTTAGTACGAGTTAACTTGGCTTTGCCTTCTTGTAATTACCATATTTACTCGATTGTAACGTGAGGGATGACGTTCTATTGCGTTAAAAAAGAACTTAAAGAATTATTTGTAGCACTGCACTTTTTAGGCAACTTAAATTTAGTATTTTCAGTATCTGGAAGAAAAGGTTGTGTTACATTAGAGTAAATATGGCAGTCAGTGTGTGTCATCTATTTCAGAAAAACTTGCACGAAACGGGCTTTGTGTTCCAGATAATTCATTTATTCCTTCGTTGCTTTGATGCACAAACTTTATTTACTTACAAACTTTCTGCCATAGTGGCATTCTGCAAGGGGATGCATATACAAAGTCGAAACAGTTTAACATTTCTATGATAGAACGTGGAAACAGAGTACAAAACATAATTATAACAGCATACCACAAAACCTCTCATTACAATTTACAAATAGCAAACAGCTGAAAAATACATGATACACAAGCCAGCTAGGAGAAATGAGAACTCTGTATAGAAAAGACCATGATGCACGCTTTCAAAGATCGAGGCAATACTGTTAGCAATTTCAGTGGCATAGCGGATGTGGCTGAAGTCTTTTAATCTGAACTGTACAGCTTAAACATGAATCGCTTTGCTTTGAGTAAAAGCAAAGCTGAACATGATGCCACAGTCCCAAGCATAACTGTCAATGACGTTAGAAAGGCTCTCCAAGGCATGTCATCTTGTCCATAGGGAGCTGCACTTAGGCAAGATTTCTTCAGTCTTGGGGCGAGGCAGAACTCACTGTCTTCAAGTTCGACCAATTTCTCCACATGCTGAGTCGAGGCTACGTCTGTAGGCAATTTCATTTTTGCCACCACATCTGTGGGTAAGTGTATCTTGTACCTCTGTGGGGAAGTGTATTTTGTTAGATGCCCTCTCAAATTCTTGAGGAGGTGTGGTACATCAGCAACGAAATATTGATTTCTAGATGCATCATTGGGATGTGGCGCATAACACTGTCGCTTCGTCTTCGTCACCTGAATGCCATACAGCTTCCACAGAGCTCGATTACATGGACCAATATCGCTGATAATGCCATGGATTTTCAGGCCTACACTTTCGCACGCGGTGATGATGACATTGAGCTTATCTTCCACTGTCTCAGCATGAAATGAGTGACCAGTAAGCTCATATGCAGTGGCTTGTTTCCATCTCGTCAATATTCCACCCAACATGAACACAAGAGCATGTGTTGTGTAACATGAGTCGAGCAATGTGTTATTTGCTATAGCGGAACAGTGGATCTGCCCAGCAACATTCCTGTCGATGGATCAAAATCCAGTCCTTTTGCAATCTGCGCTTCATCCAGCATCAACATCGCATGACATTCCTGCTGTGAAAGCTTTCCAATCTGAACAACAAAAGAAGACAAATAAATAAAAGTTAACAATATAACATCTCTATCGTATTTTATTGTTTCTTTTTAAATACCACACACCTTGATCTTAAGCAGATCCATAACTTCTGTCTGAGGAGTCCAGGAGCAAACTTGAACCCCTCTATTTTTCACTGTAGGGTACGTTCTGATGGCAGTGGCATACCCAACTCCCGAGCTACATTGTAGCCTTGTGACCGGCAGGACACTTTGAGCCTCAACGCTTTCATAACCGTTTCATGGATCCGTGATGAACCCCTCATTGTGTCCTTCCCTAGGCAATCAGCTTGATCACTATTGAGGTAGCTTGCGATGCCTGCATGTGTAATGCAACAAAATGAAGCAAACAACCTAGTTTTCATATTAAAGGGACATTAAAGAGCAAAACGATTTTTCACGTATTAGTAAAGTACAATTTCACAATCCCGAAAACACCCCTCTTATCGTGACACGATGCTTGGTAAGCGAGAAAACGTGCGAACAGAAAATGCGGGTGGAGACGCCACCTTGATATTCCCGCACCAAACACCATGACGTCATAGATTTTGAAGGTATCTACTGGGTCCTACGTAGCTTCTAATCGATAAAAATGAAGTGCATTGTCATCTGTGGGTGCCACAGCCTTAGCATACGAAGTTTCAGAAAATTTTTATCGAGCCAATGTCGCGAAAAAAAAAAAATACATTTTGAAATTTTTGATGTCACGCGGGGAGGTATTGGAGCGAAATTTCTTCATTTTCTCCGCTAATATTGAACTTATGATAGTGAAACATATGGCATTAGATTTCTCAGAGTTTAGTTAGTCAATGTAAACCAATTCATTGTTTCTCTTTAGCGTCCCTTTAAAGCAAAAGGTCAATACAATATCATTTCTCATAAGATAATTACATACCTGCTTTCAGATATTTATTTTCTTCCTCCAGTTAGTTTGCCTTGTGGTGTGCCAAAGATAGCTTCCTTTTCAACTCTGCTATTTTGACCTCAAAGGCTGTGTGTCTGTTCGATTCTAAAAGTGAAGCCCAGGAATGTTCTTGTTAACACATGCATTTACAAATACCATCTAAGGCTACACACAATGCTTCAATCATGGAAACTGATAGGTTACTTGCAACCAAATAAACATCACTGCCTTGCAAATAAAAACAAAATATTTCCCCCACGCTGTACATACGAAATGTAAAATCAGCTTAAGCTTTTTCATGGTCATGGTACTTTGCTGTTGCATAGAAAGCACATGTAATGGCACAGTGCGAGTGTCTTGTACGCACCACTTGTCTCTGCGCTGGCATCGGCCACCTCATGTTCATATTGCACTCTGGCTGCAGACGCCATCATCGGTTGAAGCGACTGGCCAGCAGTTGAGATTCTAGTGGTCAGTGCTGACTGTTGAACATGCGAGAAGAGTTAATGAACCCACAATGACACATTAGATAAACTGGTATTACTGTGCACAACCAAAGTAATCTAATGCAAGTATTCATCTATCTCGTGATTTTGTTGCAGTAATGGTTCCCTTACCATGCAGCCTTTGGCCTTCTGTGACTTCTGATGTCGGGAGTGGCTTCGGTATTGATGTGCCCGCAGCTACAGCCGGAGAGCGAGGCTCTGAAAAATGTGCATCGGGAAAGTGCATTGTAGCCCCCATCTAATGTTGCATGAACAGACCAAATGCATGTAATGCCACAGTGCTACAAATTTGTGCGTACAAGTTGCCTCTGTGCTGGAATCAGCCACCCAATGTTCATGTTGCACACTACAGTGCACGGTTCATTACCTATCACCTTGTGCCTAACACAACGTATCTTCAGCTGCTTTACTGCCATAAAAACCGAATTAAGTGGATGCAGGCTCCATCATCAGTTGAAGTTTCAGTAGCGACTGGCTAGAATTTGGGATTATAGCAATCAGTGCTCAATGTTGAATATGTGAGAACAGTTCTTGAGCCCACACTGACACATTAGATAACCTTGAAGTGCTGTGCGCAACCCAAGTAACGCCGTGATTTTGTTGCAGTAATGGTTCCCTTACCATGCAGCCTCTGTGCTTCTGCGACGCCTGATGTCTGGAGTGGCTTCGGTATTGACGTGCCCGCAGCTGCAGCCGGAGAGGGAGGCTCTGAAATATGTGCATGGGGGAAGTACATTGAAGCCCCCATCTCATGCTGCATGAACAGACCAAATGCATGTAATGCCACAGTGCTACAAATTTGTGCGTACAAGTTGCCTCTGTGCTGGAATCAGCCACCCGATGTTCATGTTGACGGTTCATTAACTATCACCTTGTGCCTAGCACAACGTAGCTTCAGCTGCTTTACTACCACAAAAACCAAATTAAGTGGGTGCAGGCTCCACCATCAGTTGAAGTTTCAGTAGCGACTGGCTAGAATTTGGGATTATAGCAATCGGTGCTCAATGTTGAATATGTGAGAACAGTTCTTGAGCCCACACTGACACATTAGATAACCTTGAAGTCCTGTGGCGCAACCCAAGTAACGTCGTGATTTTGTTGCAGTAATGGTTCCCTTACCATGCAGCCTCTGTCCTTCTGCGACGCCTGATGTCTGGAGTGGCTTCAGGTATTGACGTGCCCGCGCTGCAGCCGGAGAAGGGAGGCTCTGAAAATATGTGCATGGGGGAAGTACATTGAAGCCCCCATCTCATGTTGCAATGAACAGACCAATTCATGTAATGCCACAGTGCTACAAATTTGTTGCGTACAAGTTGGCTCTGTGCTGGAATCAGCCACCCGATGTCATGTTGACGGTTCATTAACTATCACCTTGTGCCTAGCACAACGTAGCTTCAGCTGCTTTACTACCACCAAAACAAATAAGTGGGTGCACGGCTCCACATCAGTGAAGTTTCAGTAGCGACTGGCTAGAATTTGGGATTATAGCATTCGGTGCTCAATGCTGAGTATGCGAGAAGAGTTCTTGAACCCACAATGACACATTAGATAAACCTGAAGTACTGTGCACAACTTTAGGTAAATACTGCAAGTATTCATCTATCTCGTGATTTTGTTGCATTAATTGTTCCGTTATCACGCATTCTTTGGCCTTCTGTGACCTCTGATGTTAGGCGTGGCTTTAGCAGTGAATGTCCAAAAATGAAAACACGAGAGCCTGAAAATTGCAATCACAAGACAGATAATACTAGATCCCCATGGAAAACTGCTAGAGTAGGCGAAATAAATAGATGAAAGAGTAATATACAAGTAACTCGGTATTATGCTTGATAAGACATGTCACGTGAAGCTGTTACACTGACATGGTGGAAATGAAACGAGGTTCGGTGACTGTGCTCCAGCGCAGTTCACTAATCCTCTCCTTTACATCATGCAGATGCTCGAATTCATCACGCTGCAAGTGTTGCTGTCTTCACTGACCAGTGGCACAGTGTATGCTCATTCGACATGCGCGGGCTGCAATCATGGCGATGATATCGGCAGCTTCAATCCTTGTGTGCTCAACGGCGCGCCATTTCAAGACACGCCCCATGAAGCCCAGCTGCCCGTGATGCCTCATCCACCATGGGAACCCGCAGGACCAGCGACATCAGCATTTCCGTCGAATATAAACCAACTGAAGCCGCCGGCAGCGCTTTGTGGGCTCGGTGACTGTGCTCCAGCGCAGTTCACTAATCCTCTCCTTTACATCATGCAGGTTAGTGATTCGTATGCTCTTTTTGCAAAAAAATTCAAGTAATTATTGCCTAGTGCAGTTGCCGAGCCCGCACTGCTGTTACGCTATTGCTACCGAATGTATCAATGTAATGCGTGTACTAATATTATGTGCTAGCGACATTGAAAGTAACCCTGGTCCCCCTGTCACCTCCGATAGTCTACTTCTTGACCTGCAGAAACTGTCAGTTGGTCAAAAGGAAATGATCGCCGAAGTAAGGGATCTGAAAGCTCAACTAGTTATCACTGACAAAGCAATCACTGACTTAAGCACGCGATTGGCTAACCTCGAAAGCCATTATCAAACACTTCTTCCCTTTCGAAGTGAAGTAAATGACATACGCACGGCTACCGACAATGTGACTCGGCGCATTGTCGAGCTGGGAAGTCGATTCGATGACGCAGAAAACCGCAGTCGTCGCGGTAATCTAATTTTCTATGGAATTTCTGAGACTTCCAGCTCGGAAACATTTGCCGAATCTGAACAATTAGTCACTGAACTCTGCCGAGACAAACTACAGATAAACGTTAACGCAACAGAAATAGAACGTGCGCATCGTCTTGGTCGTTATAACCAGCACAGGTGTCGCCCTATAATTGTAAAGTTTTCGTCTCACAAAACTAAGAGCATGATTCTTTCGAATGGTAGAAAACTTAAAGGCACTAGTTGCAGTGTTGGGGAGGACTTCTCTCCCCTGGTTCGTACCGCTAGGAAACATTTGCTTGCATTCGCGAAAGACAATGGAGTGCCTTACTCCCTCCGATTTAAAACACTTTTTGCCGGTACAAAGCGATTCACATTCGATGAATCCTTAAAAACCATGAGGGAAATTTCGTAGCAACCACTCCGCCATGCCAAATCAAATGAAACTGCCTCTGCTACACCTCGAAGTAAAACCATGATATCTGTCCTTTACACTAACATACGCAGTTATCTTCCAAAACGCGACATCATATCAAACCTTGTGGTATCATCTGGTTGCAATATTCTGGCGGTAACTGAAACATGGCTTACTTCTCAGATTAGTGATGCTGAAGTCATCACCGACTTACCAAACTTTCATGTTTACCGGAAAGACCGTGTTGATATGCGTGGTGGGGGCGTGCTTCTGGCAGTTGATCGCCAACTGCCATGCTCAGTAGTTGATATCCCGTCAGCTTTAGAAATATTATGGCTAGTAGTTCAAGCTACCCCACACAATATCCTTCTTGGTGTCTGTTATAGACCTCCCCATGCTGGCTATGATTTCTGCCTTGAACTTAGCACTGTCATACATAATCTGCTAGTAATGCACCCAAAAGCAGACATACTCCTCTTCGGGGACTTTAACTTTCCCCAAATGGATTGGAATGACTTGACCTCTGTTGCATTGTCAGGTCAGGCTGAAGCGCGAAAATTTGCTGATCTGTGCCTGAACATTAACTTAACCCAATTGGTAACCGAACCAACTCGTGTAACACAGGATTGTTCCAGCATTCTTGATTTGATACTCGCAACTAAACCTGAGAGCCTATCCTTTATTCATTACCTCCCAGAAATTAGTGACCATAAAGTTATCCTTGCTACTTTTGCACACACCATACGAAAACGCGACACGTACAAGAAAACTGTACGACTCTATGATAAGGGTGACTATGAAAAGATGAATGAAGAACTTCGCCATTTTTTCCCTGTATTCGAGGCAACTTTTCATGATCACTCGGTTAACGCCAATTGGACACGTTTTAAAGACAAGGTAAGGGAACTGACGGACAAGTATATCCCCAGGGTTTCTTTTAACGCTAATAGAAACAAGCCTTGGTTTACAAATACTTTGAAGCGGTTAGAAAATAAAAAAAAGCGTCTTTATCGTGCTGCCAGATACGGGGAAGACCAGGCCGCCTGGGAAAAATATTGTACTTCTGAAAACACCTACATAACTGCACTACGTCACGCTAAACGCACTTTCTACGAGATTGATCTACCTAATATGCTTATCAATAACCCAAAGCAATTCTGGAAGGTGGTGAATGGTGATGACACTCGAGACCTTGTCATTTCCAGTGATTCAGGTGGGGCGTTGTCCGATACTGAATGCGCTGAAGTGTTCAACTCTGCTTTTGCTTCCGTATTCACATCAGAGCTGAAACGCCGGTTTCGTTACCGCCAGGTACAACAACTTCTTCCATGCCTAACCTCACATTCAGCGTCAATGGAATCGATTGCATAATCAATAATCTTAAACTTTCGTCATCGGCTGGAGCAGATGAAATAAATACAAAACTATTGAAAAATGCCACATTTGAAGTTTCACGCTGTTTATCATAAATTTTTTCACAGTCTCTTTCCACATCAGCCATTCCAGATGACTGGAAAATCGGGAAGGTAGTTCCCGTCTATAAATCCGGCAATAAAAACTCTCCATTAAATTATCGTCCCATCTCCCTAACCAGCATCCCCTGTAAAATCATGGAACACGTCATTTACTCCCACATCATGGATTTCCTCGATTCTAATAATTTCTTTCATCCTTCACAGCACGGCTTTCGAAAGGGGCTCTCATGCGACAAACAGCTGGCAATATTCCTGCATGATATACATCTTAACCTCGACATCAACACACAAACTGACTCAATTTTTCTAGACTATGCGAAAGCTTTGGTAAGGTACCGCATAAGCGACTGCTACTTAAAATTTCGAAACTTAACCTGCACCCTACTGTCGTAATTGGATAGCAGAATTCCTCAACAACCGTTCACAGTCTGTCATTGTAAATAACAAACTGTCAAGCCCTGTCCCTGTAACATCAGGCGTCCCTCAAGGTTCCGTCCTTGGACCTTTGTTGTTCCTAATATATATTAATGACCTCCCACTGCATGTTACTAGCAATATTACAATGTTTGCAGATGATTGTGTTATTTATCGCTGTATACGAACTATATCCGATCAAGAAGCTTTACAGGAAGACCTTTCTAATGTATTACACTGGTGTGACACCTGGTTGATGTCCCTCAATGCCAAAAAATGCAAAACAATGTCATTTTCCCGAAGCCTTAACCCCTTAGTCTTTCCATATGTGATTAGCAGTACATCTCTTGAGCTAGTATAGTCATAAATACTTGGGTGTCACTGTGTGTAATGACTTATCATGGCGCACCCACATCTCAAACATCATATCAGCCTCGAACAAAACATTAGGTTTCTTAAAACGTAACCTCCGCCATACTTCACAGCATGTTAAATTAATCGCTTATCAGACCCTCGTTCGGCCAAAACTTGAATACGCGTCATCTATCTGGCACCCTCATCAGGCATATCTCACCGAAGCATTAGAGGCGGTTCAAAATCGGGCGGCCAGATTTATTCATTCCGCCTACTCGTATGACATCAGTGTGACGTCATTAAAATCGCATTCTGGTCTTTCGTCTCTCGCCCATCGTCGCCACCTCGCTAGTCTATCGCTCTACCACAAATTCTTTTTCAGCTCTCTTCATCAACCACCTTACATCTCACCCGCAGCGCGCACATCAAGTCGCCTAGGTCACTCCCGTCAAGTCTCGCGTCCACGTGCGCGAACCACTACTTTTTCATCTCCCTTCTTTTTTCGAACTGCCTCAGATTGGAACGGCCTTCCCGATGAAATCGTTGCCACCACCTGCCCAACCCTGTTCATACAACGCCTTACAGGATATCTCGAAACTAACAAAACGCAATAAAGGTTACGGTGATGTACTAACAACACTTTACAAATTTATTGCATTGTTTAAAGAACATTTTGTATTTTTTTTCTTTTCCTGTAACCACCCCTTATGTAATACCCCCTTGGGGGTCTTTAAGGTATTAAACTGAACTGAACTGAAGCAGTGAAATGAATATATTCTGGCACTGCTATTTTGAACCATGCTTCATAACAACATGCACTGAAGTTGACCTAGGACTGCAAAACACGAAGTACCTATCATTAATGCGTTGGTTGCAGCAAGTGGGTGCCGAGAATGCGAATCTTTGGAAGCACAAGATGTGGCAACCATTGGGACAATGCTGGCCATGAGTTCATCTGAAAGTGTAGCGATGTGCGCAATTTATACAGGGAAAGAACTTGCGAACACTTAAGAGATTTAGTTTATAACGATATGTTTTGAAATACCATCTTTCTTTTTTGAAAGTTACCTTCATTTTCTTTTCTGGTGACATGCCCATTGTCTCTCTCTGTACCTGCGTGCACGTGAGTGGCAGTAGACGCGATGGAGGGGCTTTACCTACGATGGCTGGTGCAATCCCTGCATTGTGCTCTTTGGGGCCTTTCCGCAAACCCATCTTTAAGGATGTAGAGACGTTTGCCTTCTCATTGCGGCGCTTTTTCTTGCGCGAATCTTTGTGCTCTTAGAGCAATCTGCTGGTGCCTCATTTGCAACAACAAGCCTGTCAGAAGAGCTACCCGCTCTTGCACAATATACAAGATTCACTTAGAGACACGCACATGTACAGATGATTCGTTGAACCGAAGAATGCGTTGGTGCTTCACACGGAAGCACTAAACACGCGCGTAGGCACACCACACACAAGCACATACACCGATGATTCGTTGAACCGAAGATGTACTGGTGCATCGCACGGAAGCACTAACCGCACGCGTAGGTGCACCACACACGCACACACACCGATGATTCGTTGAACCGAAGATGCACTGGTGCATCGCACCGAAGCACTAACCACACACGTAGGCGCACCACGCGCACGCACATACACCGATGACTCGTTGAACCGAAGATGCACTGGTGCTTCGCACGGAAGCACTAAACACACGCGTAGGCACACCACACACACGCACATACACCGATGACTCGTTGAACCGAAGATGCACTGGTGCTTCTTATGGAAGCACTAAATGCACGCGTAGGCACACCACACACACGCACATACACCCTTGATTCGTTGAACCGAAGCATTAGAGGCGGTTCAAAATCGGGCGGCCAGATTTATTCATTCCGCCTACTCGTATGACATCAGTGTGACGTCATTAAAATCGCATTCTGGTCTTTCGTCTCTCGCCCATCGTCGCCACCTCGCTAGTCTATCGCTCTACCACAAATTCTTTTTCAGCTCTCTTCATCAACCACCTTACATCTCACCCGCAGCGCGCACATCAAGTCGCCTAGGTCACTCCCGTCAAGTCTCGCGTCCACGTGCGCGAACCACTACTTTTTCATCTCCCTTCTTTTTTCGAACTGCCTCAGATTGGAACGGCCTTCCCGATGAAATCGTTGCCACCACCTGCCCAACCCTGTTCATACAACGCCTTACAGGATATCTCGAAACTAACAAAACGCAATAAAGGTTACGGTGATGTACTAACAACACTTTACAAATTTATTGCATTGTTTAAAGAACATTTTGTATTTTTTTTCTTTTCCTGTAACCACCCCTTATGTAATACCCCCTTGGGGGTCTTTAAGGTATTAAACTGAACTGAACTGAACAGTGAAATGAATATATTCTGGCACTGCTATTTTGAACCATGCTTCATAACAACATGCACTGAAGTTGACCTAGGACTGCAAAACACGAAGTACCTATCATTAATGCGTTGGTTGCAGCAAGTGGGTGCCGAGAATGCGAATCTTTGGAAGCACAAGATGTGGCAACCATTGGGACAATGCTGGCCATGAGTTCATCTGAAAGTGTAGCGATGTGCGCAATTTATACAGGGAAGAACTTGCGAACACTTAAGAGATTTAGTTTATAACGATATGTTTTGAAATACCATCTTTCTTTTTTGAAAGTTACCTTCATTTTCTTTTCTGGTGACATGCCCATTGTCTCTCTCTGTACCTGCGTGCACGTGAGTGGCAGTAGACGCGATGGAGGGGCTTTACCTACGATGGCTGGTGCAATCCCTGCATTGTGCTCTTTGGGGCCTTTCCGCAAACCCATCTTTAAGGATGTAGAGACGTTTGCCTTCTCATTGCGGCGCTTTTTCTTGCGCGAATCTTTGTGCTCTTAGAGCAATCTGCTGGTGCCTCATTTGCAACAACAAGCCTGTCAGAAGAGCTACCCGCTCTTGCACAATATACAAGATTCACTTAGAGACACGCACATGTACAGATGATTCGTTGAACCGAAGAATGCGTTGGTGCTTCACACGGAAGCACTAAACACGCGCGTAGCACACCACACACAAGCACATACACCGATGATTCGTTGAACCGAAGATGTACTGGTGCATCGCACGGAAGCACTAACCGCACGCGTAGGTGCACCACACACGCACACACACCGATGATTCGTTGAACCGAAGATGCACTGGTGCATCGCACCGAAGCACTAACCACACACGTAGGCGCACCACGCGCACGCACATATTCGTTGAACCGAAGATGCACTGGTGCTTCACACGGATGCGCTTAAACGCGTAGGCGCACCACACACACGCACATACACCGATAACTCGTTGAAGCGGAGATGCACTGGTGCTTCGCACGGAAGCACTCAACACACGCGTAGGCACACCACACACACGCACATACACCGATGACTCATTGAACCGAAGATGCACTGGTGCTTCGCACGGAAGCACTAAACACACGCGTAGGCACACCACACACACGCACATACACCGATAACTCGTTGAAGCGGAGATGCACTGGTGCTTCACGGGGATGCACTAAACACACGCATAGGCTCACCACACACACGCACATACACCGATGACTCGTTGAACCGAAGATGCACTGGTGCTTCGCACGGAAGCACTACACACACGCGTAGGCACACCACACACACGCACATACACCGATGACTCGTTGAACCGAAGATGCACTGGTGCTTCACGGGGATGCACTAAACACACGCATAGGTACACCACACACACGCACATACACCGATGACTCGTTGAACCGAAGATGCACTGGTGCTTCGCACGGAAGCACTAAACACACGCGTAGGCACACCACACACACGCACATACACCGATGACTCGTTGAACCGAAGATGCACTGGTGCTTCGCACGGAAGCACTAAACACACGCGTAGGCACACCACACACACGCACATACATCGATGACTCGTTGAACCGAAGATGCACTGGTGCTTCTTATGGAAGCACTAAATGCACGCGTAGGCACACCACACACACGCACATACACCGATGACTCGTTGAACCGAAGATGCACTGGTGCTTCACGGGGATGCACTAAACACACGCATAGGCACACCACACACACGCACATACACCGATGACTCGTTGAACCGAAGATGCACTGGTGCTTCGCACGGAAGCACTAAACACACGCGTAGGCACACCGCACACACGCACATACACCGATGACTCGTTGAACCGAAGATGCACTGGTGCTTCACGGGGATGCACTAACCACACGCATAGGCTCACCACACACACACGCACATACACCGATGACTCGTTGAACCGAAGGTGCACTGGTGCTTCGCACGGAAGCACTAAACACACGCGTAGGCACACCACACACACGCACATACACCGATAACTCGTTGAAGCGGAGATGCACTGGTGCTTCGCACGGATGCACTAAACACACGCATAGGTGCACCACACACACGCACATACACCGATGACTCGTTGAACCGAAGATGCACTGGTGCTTCACGGGGATGCACTAAACACACGCATAGGCTCACCACACACACGCACATACACCGATGACTCGTTGAACCGAATATGCACTGGTGCTTCACACGGATGCACTAAACACACGCATAGGCGCACCACACACACGCACATACACCGATGACTCGTTGAACCGAAGATGCACTGGTGCTTCACACGGATGCGCTTAAACGCGTAGGCGCACCACACACACGCACATACACCGATAACACGTTGAAGCGGAGATGCACTGGTGCTTCGCACGGAAGCACTCAACACACGCGTAGGCACACCACACACACGCACATACACCGATGACTCGTTGAACCGAAGATGCACTGGTGCTTCGCACGGAAGCACTAAACACACGCGTAGGCACACCACACACACGCGCATATACCGATGACTTGTTGAACCGAAGAAGCACTGGTGCTTCACGGGGATGCACTAAACACACGCATAGGCTCACCACACACACGCATATACACCGATGACTCGTTGAACCGAAGATGCACTGGTGCTTCACACGGATGCACTAAACACACGCATAGGCGCACCACACACACGCACATACACCGATGACTTGTTGAACCGAAGATGCACTGGGGCTTCACGGGGGATGCACTAAACACACGCATAGCTCACCACACCACGCAATACACCGATGACTCGTTGAACCGAATATGCATGGTGCTTCACACGATGCACTACACACACGCGTAGGCACACACCCACGCGCATACACCGATGACTCGTTGTACCGAAGATGCACTGGTGCTTCACGGGGATGCACTAAACACACGCATAGGCTCACCACACACACGCACATACACCGATGACTCGTTGAACCGAATATGCACTGGTGCTTCACACGGATGCACTAAACACACGCGTAGGCACACCACACACACGCGCATACACCGATGACTCGTTGTACCGAAGACGCACTGCTGCTTCGCACGGAAACACTAAACACACGCGTAGGCACACCACACACACGCACATACACTGATAACTCGTTGAACCGGAGATGCACTGGTGCTTCGCACGGAAGCACTAAACACAAGCATAGGCACACCACACACACGCACATACACCGATGACTCGTTGAACCGAAGATGCACTGGTGCATCGCACGGAAGCACTAAACACACGCGTAGGCACACCACACTCACGCACATACACCGATAACTCGTTGAACCGAAGATGCACTGGTGCATCGCACGGAAGCACTAAACACACGCGTAGGCGCACCACACACACGCGCATACACCGATGACTCGTTGAACCGAAGACGCACTGCTGCTTCGCACGGAAACACTAAACACACGCGTAGGCACACCACACACACGCACATACACCGATAACTCGTTGAACCGAAGATGCACTGGTGCTTCGCACGGAAGCACTAAACACACGCGTAGGCACACCACACTCACGCACATACACCGATAACTCGTTGAACCGAAGATGCACTGGTGCATCGCACGGAAGCACTAAACACACGCGTAGGCACACCACACACACGCGTATACACCGATGACTCGTTGAACCGAAGACGCACTGCTACTTCGCACGGAAACACTAAACACACGCGTAGGCACACCACACACACGCACATACACCGATGATTCGTTGAACCGAAGATGCACTGGTGCATCGCACCGAAGCACTAACCACACACGTAGGCGCACCACGCGCACGCACATACACCGATGACTCGTTGAACCGAAACGCGTAGGCACACCACACACACGCACATACACCGATGATTCGTTGAACCGAAGATGCACTGGTGCATCGCACCGAAGCACTAACCACACACGTAGGCGCACCACGCGCACGCACATACACCGATGACCTCGTTGAACCGAAGATGCACTGGTGCATCGCAGGGAAGCACTCAACACACGCGTAGGCACACCACACACACGCACACACACACCGATGACTCGTTGAACCGAAGATGCTCTGTTGCATCGCACGGAAGCACTAAACACACGCGTAGGCACACCACACACACGCACACACGCCGATGACTCTTTGAACCGAAGATTGCACTGGTGCATTGCACGGAAGCACTCAACACACGCGTAGGCACACCACACACACACGCACAAACACACACCGATGACTCGTTGAACCGAAGACGCACTGCTGCTTCGCACGGAAGCACTAAACATACGCTTAGGCACACCACACACACGCACATACACCGATGACTCGTTGACCGAAGATGCACTAGTGCATCCCATGGATGCACTAAACCACGCATAGGCTCACCACACACACGCACATACACCGATGACTCGTTGAACGAAGATGCACTGTGCTTCTTAATGGAAGCACTAAATGCATCGCGTAGGCACACCACACACACGCACATACACCCTTGATTCGTTGAACCGAAGATGCACTGGTGCATCGCACGGAAGCACTAAACACACCGTAGGCACACCACACACACGCGCATACACCGATGACTCGTTGAACCGAAGAACGCACTGCTGCTTCGCACGGAAACACTAAACACACGCGTTGGCACACCACACACACGCACATACACCGATAACTCATGAACCGAAGATGCACTGGTGCTTCAATGGATGCACTAAACCACACGCATAGGCGCACCACACACACGCACATACACCGATGCCTCGTTGACCCGAAGTTGCACTGGTGCTTCGCACGGAAGCACTAAACACACGCGTAGGCACACCACACCACGCACATACACCGATAACTCGTTGAACCGAAGATGCACTGGTGCTTCGCACGGAAGCACTAAACCACGCGTAGGCACACCACACTCACGCACATACACCGATAACTCGTTGAACCGAAGATGCACTGGTGCATCGCACGGAAGCACTAAACACACGCGTAGGCACACCACACACACGCGTATACACCGATGACTCGTTGAACCGAAGACGCACTGCTACTTCGCACGGAAACACTAAACACACGCGTAGGCACACCACACACACGCACATACACCGATGATTCGTTGAACCGAAGATGCACTGGTGCATCGCACCGAAGCACTAACCACACACGTAGGCGCACCACGCGCACGCACATACACCGATGACTCGTTGAACCGAAGATGCACTGGTGCATCGCAGGGAAGCACTCAACACACGCGTAGGCACACCACACACACGCACACACACACCGATGACTCGTTGAACCGAAGATGCTCTGTTGCATCGCACGGAAGCACTAAACACACGCGTAGGCACACCACACACACGCACACACGCCGATGACTCTTTGAACCGAAGATGCACTGGTGCATTGCACGGAAGCACTCAACACACGCGTAGGCACACCACACACACACGCACAAACACACACCGATGACTCGTTGAACCGAAGACGCACTGCTGCTTCGCACGGAAGCACTAAACATACGCGTAGGCACACCACACACACGCACATACACCGATGACTCGTTGAACCGAAGATGCACTAGTGCATCCCATGGATGCACTAAACACACGCATAGGCTCACCACACACACGCACATACACCGATGACTCGTTGAACCGAAGATGCACTGGTGCTTCTTATGGAAGCACTAAATGCACGCGTAGGCACACCACACACACGCACATACACCCTTGATTCGTTGAACCGAAGATGCACTGGTGCATCGCACGGAAGCACTAAACACACGCGTAGGCACACCACACACACGCGCATACCTACCGATGACTCGTTGAACCGAAGACGCACTGCTGCTTCGTCACGGAACACTAAACACACGCGTTGGCACACCACACACACGCAATCCACCGATAACTCATGAACCGACGATGCACTGGTGCTTCCAATGGATGCCCTAACCACACGCCTAGGCTCACACACACCACCGCACATACCACCGATGACTCGTTGAACCGGAAGGTTGCACTGGTGCTTCGACACCGGAAGCACTAAACCACACGCGTAGGTACACCACACACCCGCACATACACCAATGGCCTTGTTGCAACCGAAGATGCACTGGTGCTTCACGGGGCTGCACTAAACACAGCATAGGCTCACTAACACACCCGCACATAACACTCGATGACTTGTTGAACCGGAATATGCACTGGTGCTTCACACGGATGCACTAACACACGCGTAGGCGCACCACACACACGCACATACACCGATAACTCGGTGAACCGGAGTTGCACTGGTGCTTCCCACGGAAGCACTAAACACACGCGTAGGCACACCACACACACGCACACACACCCTTGATTCGTTGAACCGAAGATGCATTGGTGCATGATGCACTAAACTCACGCATAGGCTCACCACACACACACACACACACACACACACATACCGATAACTCGTTGAACCGAAGATGCACTGGTGCATCGCACGGAAGCACTAAACACACGCGTAGGCACACCACACACACGCGCATACACCGATGACTCGTTGAACCGAAGACGCACTGCTGCTTCGCACGGAAACACTAAACACACGCGTTGGCACACCACACACACGCACATACACCGATAACTCGTTGAATCGAAGATGCACTGGTGCATCGCACGGAAGCACTAAACACACACGTAGGCACACCACACACACGCACACACGCCGATGACTCTTTGAACCGAAGATGCACTGGTGCATTGCACGGAAGCACTCAACACACGCGTAGGCACACCACACACACACGCACAAACACACACCGATGACTCGTTGAACCGAAGACGCACTGCTGCTTCGCACGGAAGCACTAAACATACGCGTAGGCACACCACACACACGCACATACACCGATGACTCGTTGAACCGAAGATGCACTGGTGCATCCCATGGATGCACTAAACACACGCATAGGCTCACCACACACACGCACATACACCGATGACTCGTTGAACCGGAGATGCACTGGTGCTTCGCACGGAAGCACTAAACACACGCCTAGGCACACCACACACACGCACACACACACTTGATTCGTTGAACGAAAGATGCACTGGTGAATTGCACGGATGCACTAAACACGCGCGTAGGCACACCACACACAAGCACATATACCGATGATTCGTTGAACCGAAGATGCACTGGTGCATCGCACGGAAGCACTAAACACATGCGTAGGCACACCACACACACTCACACACGCCGATGACTCGTTGAACCGAAGATGCACTGGTGCATCGCACGGAAGCACTAAACACACGTGTAGGCACACCACACACACGCACACACGCCGATGACTCGTTGAACCGAAGATGCACTGGTGCATCGCACGGAAGCACTAAACACACGCATAGGCACACCACACACACGCTCATACACCGATGATACGTTGAACCGAAGATGCCCTGGTGCTTCACACGGAAGCACTAAACACACGCGCATTCACTCCGCGTCTATGACGAAGTAAACGGTTGGGGCATGGGAGTGTTTGGGGCTGATACACTGGTAAAAGCTCCCATCATGCGCAGTCTTCGCTTACAGTGTGGTACTGATGTCGTCAGCGCCGCCATGTATTTGATGTCATATAGGTCGCTCCGAACCTCATGTCTCCAATGGTTCTACTGAAGTTAGGTATCCACAATAAAAAGAACTTGACCCCACGAGGTACTTCTTTAGTTGAAGGCATATCCTAGCTGCAATGAACATAGTAATAATAATTTTTATTTCTGCCTCAAAAATACCGTGACAGTGGAGCTGCAGAAAAGCTGTCATAGCTTGATTAAGCGGCATTCCCTATATACAAATACAAGGCGACAGCGAAAGGCACTTGAAAGCAAAGCCGTCACACATATAATTTCATGTTAAATAAACAAAAAGAACAGTGTATAGCAAAAACAGACAAGAAATGAACAAACTGAGTATTATCTACACTTTGCACAATCAGCGTAAAATGACAGGCAAGGATGGCGAGGGTTGGGAGAGGCCTTCGTCCTGCAGTGGACATAAGATGGGCTGAATAATAATAATAATAATAATAATAATAATACATTCTTAAGGCCATCATGTGTTAAAGAAAAGCAGAAACAGACAGAGTTGGGAGAAACGTCCTATTTGAATTTTATACCAGGCTAAAATATGTTTGGGGTACATCAAACCTAAAACATATTTGGCGGTACATCTGTATAGGTGGAACGAAGTGTGCTGTGGGCGAAGGTAAAGAAGTTAAAATTTGCATCTGCGTACACGTTTAGAAGGGAGGGAAGTGTATGTTGGAGACGCTCTTTCCCTGTATTCACGCGTGCTGTTGGAACAAACTAGTTCTCAGGTTTCCTAAAAGGATAACTCGTTTTCTTTCCTTCTAAATTAACGAGATGTTGGATGTGAGTTATATTACATTGTCTTTCTATTTTAGAACAGAAGCTTAGTCTGTATCGATATAAATGAAAGATTTTGATTATACCAGCCCCAAGAAATGAGTCTTTACAGGGTGCCCCATAGTTCTTATTAAGACCTGACGGAGAAACTTTATTTACAAGATATGTATTTTATGTAGATGGGACGACGATGGAGGGCTCCATACGAGCTGACAGTCGCTAATGTGGGAATAAAATAGAGTTATAAAGGAGCAACTTAATAGGATTAGGAAGAATGTATCTGATGGAACCGACTACGCCAGTTATTCTGGCCAACTGCTGAATAACGTGGTTCACATGGGCTCCCCATGACATATTTGCTGAAAATATAAGACCGAGACACTTGAACTGATCAACTATTTCTATTTCTTTGGAGTTATATATATTGCTACCATGCGAAGAAAGCAATTTAATTTTCGGCCTGAAGATGATCGTTTTTGTCTTTTTCTTTCGTTAACGCGCATATAATTAGATCTTGACCATTTTTCTAGCGTAGTCATCATCGTATTGCCTGATTGTATTGGTTCATTAATATTGCTTCCTGAGAAAAAATACTCGTATCATCTGCATATATTATAAATCTAGCATTTGGGTTGATGTTTACAATATCATTTAAGTAGACGTTGAAAAGCAGTGGCTTCCTTGTGGGACACAAGAAAAAGTCGGTTTTACTTTTGAGTGCATGTTATGTAAATTGACCATTTGTCTTCTATCAGATAAATAAGATTTTATAGGTTCTGCATCTTGCCCTCGAATTCCGTAGTACCATAGCTTCTCCAGAAGTAATTCATAAATTACGTTGTCAAACGCTTTTGACAAGTCAACGAATATTCCTACTATATCAATCAATCAATCAATTAATCAATCAATAAAAAAACTTTATTATTCACATGAAAATGGTACACCACTTATGTTATAAAGGCAGGGCCCCGTAACTCGCGTAGGAGTTGTGAAGGGGGCCCTTATGTCATATTCTGTTATACAAACACAGAGCGCGTGCGAAAGAGGTGTGACGTCAGGAATATGGGACATTCTCATCAGAGAAGGGACGAGCGTATAAAAGAACGTAGGCTAGTTTTGTAACAGGTAAATGGCTGTGATTCTGTTAGGTCTGTGGGTAGTTTGTTCCAAAGATGTGATGCGGTATTAGTGAATGTAAATAATCCATAATTAGTGCGAGATTTTTTAATGGTTAAACTATTGGAATTTACTGATCTTATCGGGTATGGGGTATTTGGGTAGGCAATTTTTACTGAGGGACATGGTATGATTTTGTGCATGATTTTGTATAGTAAAAGGCTCTGTTTCAAATTGCCATTATATATATATATATATATATATATATATACTATGAAGCGCTAGTTCAATCGATTTGAGTTCTTGGAATCCAAATTGGGACAACGTGAGCTTACACTAGAGAATTTTTTTCTAGAGCTTTGGAGAAGACAGGGAGTACGGACACAGGTCTATAATATCCCACATCATTTCTATCTTCTGTTTTATAAAAAACAGTAACTTTTGCAATCTTCGCTCTTTCCGCAAATACTAATGTAGCTAAACAGAGGTAAAGAATGTGTGTGATGGTTGGCGCTATGATATATGCAACATATCTTACAGGTTTTATCGGAATATCATCAACATCTCTACATCCGACATATTTTAGCCTGAGCATAGCGGATAGAATTTCATCCGTTGCCACAGAACTTAAAAAAACTGTTATTATTGTGAAAGTTGATGTTTCCGGCAGAGACCCGTCCGTTGTAATTGTTGTAAAAAAGTAATCGAATGCATTTGGCAGCTCTGTCCCCGTTAGTTCTTTGCCATCAACATTTAAAGCACGCTCGTGGCTGCGTGACTGTTTACGTTGCAACACAACATTCAATCGTGTTCAAACCACATCATGACGGTCATTCTTACCATATCTAAACATGTGCAGTAGTATTCCACTCGTGCTGATCGTAGTTTCTTATTCAATCTCTTTCGAAACTATTTAAATGAACAGAAATCGTCAGCCATGAGTGTAATTAGAAACTTCCTGCGTAACTTACTTTTATCATTGGTTTCCTTACGCAACTCGGGTGTAATCCATGGTTTGCGAGTTTTTCGAGATAGTTTACGTGTTGTAAAAGGAAAATTGGAGTGGTATAGCTGTTTAAAAATGTGAATAAAGTTATAGGCTTCATTGGCATTTTTGAGGCCAAGAATGTGGTTGAAGTCAACTTTTTTAAGGGTATTCCGAAAAGCCCCAAGTGCAGCATCTGATATACGCTGGTAACTAATAACTTCTGGCTGTTTTAGTATTTGCACCGGAGCCTCCATGTAGAAGAACGCTGGTAGATGGTCACTAATGAGGCAGGATAAGGCCCACATTCTGATTTTTGGATGAGAGCAGTGGCATAAGCAGGTATGGGCTGACCGGGCTGGGGATTGTCTGCACTAAGCGGCGGTGGGAAACGAGAGACACCTGCCATTGATCGGAGAAGAGTGTTGCGACAGGAGCCTCATGGGAGCTTCTGGTCGACGTGCGTGTTTTTGCTGGAGGTGGGACGTTCGCGGGAAAGCGCCATCGTTCCCCTCTTTTAGATGCGGAGCATCTCTTGCTCGCGGGTATGTCACGCGTCAACCGGCGTCCGCACTCACACTACGCATGCGCGACTCTCCTCTCCCTTCCCTCTCTCCAACAGCTGCTGCAATAAATAAAGCGGGTAGAGAGTGCGCGCGCGCTTCGATAGTATCTCCTCCTTCTCCGATGAAAGAAGTTGGTGGTGTTGTGTGATGGAAGCAACAACACTGCAAACCTGTAACAACCGCCGTTAAATGCACCGTTGAAACTCCCAGCGATGCTCCACATCACCCCATGGTCCCCTTCGGGGAGATGGTGTGATTTTTTCCTATTTTTGGAGGGCGGCGACGTTCTTCGTGCGTTGTATGTGTTTCTGCCAGGAACATTGTGTACAGTAACTTCAATGTGCTTTTTGTTGTTCTTGTTGTTGTCGTTGTGTTATTGTCGTTGTCGTTGTCGTCGTTGTTGTTGAGCACCCACACGGGGGACCCAGTGTAGTTTCATTTTCGTCATCTTCCTTAACCAATTACATATGGTCGCAATGTGCGTGCGCGGGGTGTCCCGTTCTGAGGGCGGCGCTGCAGAGACGGAACTTCAACGAACCCTGCGACTGGACAGCGCTGCTTTGCGGTGTTATCCACGACCAAGGAAACTAGGAAACAATGAGTCGACAAAAAGGCAGGGCTGATGCTCATCGCCGGACGTGTTCTCGGTCCTGAAGGTAAAACGACCACGATCCCCTCTACCAGCAGGCGGTTGTCAAGACATTCATTCAAGAGAGGTGGTCGTATTCATAGTCGCTTTCACCGTGTTCAACCACAGAATCGGCTCTCCGACGTATGTGCAAGCTTATCTTCTATGCGCCAACGCACGAGCGAGACGTCAAATGCCAAGTACTCTTGTCCAACTGATTTGTACTTGCATAATGACTGATGTCTTCGGACAACGGAGGCTAAATGTGCGTTAGATGACCTGTATGGAACATATCTGAATTACCTGATATTTCAATAATCCCTTGCTACTGCTCACATGACGTAGTATGATGTCTTATTAAGTGTCTGCAAGCCAGGAAATTAATTTCAAATGATTTCGTTTCTCGAACACAATATAACAGCCAAAACAATTACAGTCGCCGAGACAATCGACCGATCAGTCAATATATCAGTCAATCAATCACCGGTTCAGTTTATTATGGGAAAAGCAAAGGCATAAATCTCTTTATAGCAATACATCTTTCGGCTAGTATCCGGTCCAATAGAACACTCGAACAGAGAACGGTGCATTTGCAAGCAAGTGTGTAAATTAGTTACTCAAAGGAAAAACAGCGCGAGAGAATGGGGAACAAAGCAATTAAGCTTCTGCTCCTTCAAGTAAATAAGTTAATCAGGATGCTTGATTATTAAGAAAAATGTGTTTAAATGTAACATCAAAATTTCTTGCAACTTTTAATCGAATTCTAAGTTATAACACTGGGAAACTCCTGCAATTATGCGCCGCCCACATTGTTATAATTGGGAGATGTAGCGTACTCCTATTATTGGTTGCCTGGTGTGCAGACGTGAGGACAAAAATATGGCGTATCTTGTGTTTTAAGCAGACGTTCCTTGAGTTTCGTACAGTTGTAGACGAAGCCACATGGAGCTCTTTGAACAGGACATTACTTGAGTGTTTGACAGGAAATTTCCTACTCTTGGAGCTCGTTTCCGTAATCGCAGTTACGAAGGCGAATCAGTCATGTACGTTAGCCCGCACGTTTCGCAGCAGCAACTTATGTGACAATGAAAAAAGAAAAAAAAATACAAAGCCCGATATTGTCACTAGGAAAATACTGCTAGATGCAGGGAAGTGTATATGAACTATAAGAAAGCTCTTTTACAAACTCTGTTTCTTTCCCAGTGTTGATGTGTCTGAATCGACCCCTGGCATGTAGTGAGACTGTTAGCTCATCGTAGGGAGCGATCATCTAAAGTTAATTCAGTTTTTTATGAACATAAAATATCGTGTACTTTGTTCTATCAGTGTTTAGGGTCAATCAGTTCTGAAAAATCTGACCTTATACGGCTAGTAGTTGATGATCTATTGTAGACTCTTGTCCAGAGTGATATGCCAATGCCGGCGCTCTATCAAGTGCTTACATTTGCTAAATTTCTAAGGGAAAAGGTGGCGAACGTCATTGATACACGGGCAAGAATATTGGGCCTAATGCGGACCCTTATGGCAATCGCGGTAGTTTGCTTCAGCAAGTTCCAAACCCCATTTCTCGATCGCAGCTTCCATTCCGCATGTCTCGAAATAACTGAATTAAACTGGTCCTAGTTTCCAACAACACTGTAGTATTTTTAATTTATTTATAGAGAAGTATGAAGTCGCAAACCCTATAAAAGTATTTTCAGTATTAAAATACATTTTACATTGTTGTTCTGCTTATTAAGTGTGCCAGTTATTATTTGTGAAGGGATCAGGATGGTTGTGCTTGTGGATTTACTAGAGACAAAACCGTGTCGCTGGCGGCCCAACGTGTTATTGAGGAACGCATTTTTCTGTAGCGCGACAGTTTCTTTAAAAAGTGGTAATAATACTCAGGACAGAAAGGTGTGCAGCAGTTTGGAATCACTGTCGCAGGTGATTCCTTGCTTTTCCTGCAGATTTATATAGAAAGGTCGGCGAAGGTCACTCTGGGATGAAGAAATGCACCTTCGATCCCTGCTCGTAGGGTGCTCCTGTCCAAATAAGGTGCTGGAAGGGTGTGCAGTCGTGTGTAGCATTCTTTTTTGCACCCTTATGGCTGAGAAATTGTTTAGTGTGTATATATATTACAACGTCAAAGTCAAAGTTTATTTTCCATTCTGTCGTACAGAAAGAAAGGACTGTGAAAAAAAGCTGTGTTAGACAGCTTGACTAGTTCACAGCCCCATGCAAAAAAAAAAAAAAAAAAAAGAAAGCAGAAAATAAATATACAGTAAAAAGTCGGAGCGGTAGCAGCACCACGGTAAACATGGCGATATGGCACCTCACGGGCAGTGCGCCATGACAGGGCGTACACATTGTAATTACGATTTTAATACATATATGAACCACAGATTGAAAACTAAATTATTACACTGTGTAGAAAACAAACATGATAACGCGATTGTCATCCAGAAACAAAATATAAGACATATACACTGCATAAAAAGACATTATATAGATTACAGCGTCGTCCTGTTTACTAGCATGCGAAGTTGGAGAGAACCTTTCTTGAGTTGCCAGTACAACGCCAGCATACTTGCAGAGTTTCGAAATAGAATTATCGCGGCATTTTTTGCTATTCCTGGCTGTGACTACTATCAAGGCTTCTTTACCGCATTGCATGCCCATATGTGCATCCATCGTTATATTTTATTTTTAAATTGTCATCAAGGTAGTAGCGTGCGCAAGAAAGGGGTCTTCGTACTAGTGGGAAACAAATGTGTCTTTCTGCTAGCTTTCTTCAGCACTTTTCCTCTGTCATCTGTAAAAATGTTGCCTCCGGGAGAGCATCGTTTATCATCGCCCAGTTGCACATGACCGCGTAGTGTAGGAGTTACGTGTAGTGTCGAAGGTCGACACTAGGTTGTTTTAGTTACGTCTATCTGTACTCGAGAGATGGCGCCACCTCTGCATGTATATATTCGCGAGTGCACGCTCGACGGAAAGTTCTTGCGAGGCATGGGTTGAGTGTATGGTGTGCTCAGTCGCGTCGCGGCCCGACACTACATTCTGGCGACGAGGGTTCCGATCACACTGCGATGGCTTCCGCCGCACTGGCCGCGCTTTCGCTGCTTTCGCCGCCACCCCCCTTACTTGCCACCCCGGGCACCCCAGCCATACCATGGCCCCGCTGGATACGCCTCTTCGAGAATTTTTCTTCTCGCGTCCGGAGCAACCGACCTGCCTGCGCCCCGCCGAAGAGCCCTGCTGCTGCACTGCCTGGGGCCCGAAGGACAACGCGTTTTTCATGCGCTTCCGCCGCCGTCAACCGCGCCCCAGCTACCGACAACCGAGACGTTGACTACCGACGCTACCTCAACCGGTGCCTCTAAAGACCGTGGCGGGGTCTCCAAGCAAGATGCCTCCGCGACAAGTCTTCCAGACGTCTACGACACAGCCCGCGAGATGCTGGCACATTTCGCCGGCGCACGCAACATTCGCTTAGAACATCACTTCGTGAGCGCCGTCAGCTGTCCATCCCCGACTTCGCCCTCACACTTCGCGAACTGGCAGCCTCCTGCAATTTCGCCGAGCAGGCCAGCGATAGTATGTGCGATCAGTTCTTCACTGGCGTTGCATCTCCGCAGTTACGATCACGGTTGCTGTTAGAGGGTGACACGTTGACATTCGACCGTGCCGTTGAAATTGCTGTTCTTAGCGAGAGAGCCCAGCTCGAGTCAAGCATTTTCTAACCCCGTTGAGCGCATCATACGCCAACAGCCACGCCAGCGTGACGCTTCCGGACGAAGCACGGACGATAGCCATTACAGCAATAAGGCAAGCCCCCTTTATCAGAGCCGGCCCAACTTACCGCGCGCTCGTCAAGCTAGCCCGTCATCTTCAGATACGGACGCTGCCGTTGAAAATCCGCATGCTTGTGGTAATTGCGGCACGCTACATTGCGAGCTGACCGGATGCCCCGCTCGCAGTCGAACCTTCTTCGCATGCGGCCGCCGTGGCCACTTCATGGAGGCCTGCCGTAGCTCACGCAGCACACGACGAGGACAACGCCCGGCTCACATCCAAGAAGTAGTTCCTGAACAAACTGCATCAAATGTCATTAGCCTACTCACTGTCCACGAAGACAAGCGGACGGACGTCTACATTGACGTCGTAGTTGCGCCAATGGCCTCGAGCTCAAAATCGTGTGTTAAGTTCTTGGTCGACACGGGATCAGCTGTGTCAGTTATTCGGGAACAAGAATCTCGAAGCATGTTCAAAGAAGAAATTCAGTTGATTAGCTCTGAACTTACGTTGTTGGACTTCCAACGCCGGAAGATCCCCGTACTGGGCCTGTTTAAAGCAAGTATCTCGTTCAAGGAAGAAACAGCCGTGATAGCAATTCAAGTCACCCCCGGAGGGACTTCCCTTCTGGGTCTGGACGCTGTGCAAGCTTTACGACTACACATTGGTGGTGGGGGGGGGGGGGGGGGCACAGCTACGCTGCCTGTGCACGGCTGCCAAAGCTTCAGAAACCACAAGCCAAAGAACAGCTACCGCTGTATATACGGGCAACGAAGTGCCTGCAAACCCGCCGAGGTTCGGTATACCAGCTATGTTGTGGGCTAAGTTTTCCCATTTGTTTTCACTGGGCCTTGGCCTGGCTAAGGGCGTCCAGCATCAGGTCAAAATGAAGTTGTCGATCCCTCCAGTTGTGCAGAAGCTGAGACGCCTACCACTTTCTCTGCGCAAGAAAGTTAGCGACCAGCTTCAGCGGCTTCTCTCTGATTATGTAATTGAAAGAGCTAACGCCTCCGAGTGGATCTCTCCTATAGTTGTAGTCCGCAAGAAAGACGACAGTATCCGCCTCTGCGTTGACCTTAGAGAGCCCAACAAAGCAATTGTAGTTGACAGCTTCCCCCTGCCTCATACGGAAGAGCTTCTGCACTCTCTTAAAGGTGCGCGCCACTTCTCAAAGCTTGATTTGGCCTCTGCCTATTACCAAGTTGTGCTTCACCCGAACAGCAGAGACCTTACGGCTTTCATTACGCACGATGGCCTTTTCCGGTTTAAAAGAGTGTGCTTCGGGCTGGCGTCGGCTCCAGCCGCATTCCAGAAGCTCATTACTACAATCCTGCAGGGTTGCAATGACGTCCTCTGCTACATATACGATATCATCATCTTTGGCAGGACTGAGGCAGAGCACGTGAGAAACCTGGAGCAAGCCCTGCAGTGTATATCCAAAGCTGGACTCAAACTCAACGACAAATGCATCTTTAATGCGTCGGAGCTATCATTTCTTGGACATCATGTCAGCGCAGAAGGGATAGCGCCCCTTCAAGAAAAAGTTGACGCAATTGTGCACGCGGCCACCCCTACAGATGCAGGCATGCTGCGTTCATTCCTTGGTCTCGTTGAGTATTACGCTAAGTTTATTCCCCGCCTTGCCGAAGAGGTAGAACCTATGCTAGGCTACTTCGCAAGGACGTTCATTTTGAATGGGATATGGCTGCTGACCGGAGCTTTGCAAAGGTAAAGGAACTCCTTTCATCCCGAACAGTACTGCGGATGTTCGACCCAGCGCTCCCTGTTATTGTGGCCACAGATGCGTCTGCTTATGGCTTGGTAGCAGTACTGCAACAAGCTGACGGCCATTCCATTCGAACTGTTGTATTTGCATCACGAACCCTGACAGATACGGAACGGAAGTACTCGACAGGAGAACGTGAGGCCCTGGCTTGCCTATGGCATGCGAGAAATGGCACGTTTATCTCTGGGACGATCATTCACTTTGGTAAGAGATCACCAGGCCCTTGTATCCTTGCTTTCAACGCAAAGCACAGGACAGCGACCACTCCGCATTGCAAGGTGGACTGCTCGCTTGCTGCGTTACAACTTTGTTGTACAGTAGCGACGTGGAGAACACAACAAAGTAGCAGACGCTTTGTCCCGGCTCCCTGTCCCAGACACAGAAGGCGGCCTTAAGATCGAAGAAGAAATAGTGTCCATCGTAACATCTTCGGTACACATCAATGACCTCCGTATTGCTACAGCCGAGGACCTCAAGCTCCAGCAGGTTGCGGAATTCGTTCAGGCTAGGTGGCCAGCCAAGATAACCTTGCCACCCGGACTAAGGCCTTACTATGAGGTGCGAGAGGAACTGTCAGTAGCGGACGGACTGCTGATGCGCTCAGAACGCGTTGTAGTTCCAGCCAAGCTCACAGCTGCATTCGTTCAGCTAGCCCATGAATCGCACCCCGGAACAGTGAAGACAAAGTAACGTCTTCGCGAAAAGAACTGGTGGCCAGGTGTGGACAAACAGGTCGAGAGTGCGATTCACAGCTGCGTAATCTGCCAAGCCGCAGACAAGAGTGTTAAGAACTATCCCGCCCCACTGCAGCCAGTTGACCTTCCTGACCGGCCGTGGAGCAAGATAGCTATTGATATTGTTGGCCCATTTGAGCGTGCGCCAACTGACTGTCGTTTCGTCATATCTGTAGTTGATTACTTTTCGAAGTGGCCAGAAATAGCTTTCTGCCGTGATGTGTCCTCCCGTACAGCACTTGATTTCCTCTTGTCGGTGTTTTCACGGGAAGGCTACCCGGATGAACTCGTCTCGGATCACGGATCACAGTTTACATCCCGAGAATTTGAGTTCTTTCTTCAAGAAAGAGGAATCAAGCACAGCTTTTCAGCTGTATACCACCCCCAAGCAAATGGACAGGTTGAAAGGTTTAACCGCGTCCTCAAATCATACATTCAATTGGCCATACTGAAGCAGTGCTCAATAAAGAACACTGTCACCGAGTACTTGGGGACCTACAGAGCCACCCCTCACAGTACTCTCCGGCAGTGCTTCTACATGGCCGCAACATGAGGACATCCTTGGACGCCATTGGCTATCCCACTGCGAACTTCTTCGCTGACTCTGCTCAGGTGATGTGCTCACTTCGGGAGAGGGTGAAAGAGCGCCAACTTAAAAGCAAGGATTGTTGACCGACGGAGAGGAGCTCGGGTACCAAAGTTACAAGTTGGAAAGTACGTGAGGGTCAAGAAGCCTGTTGCTGGTACGAAAGGCACTCCCAGTTTTGGACCTCCTTTGAAAATTCTCAAGCGAATAGGACTTTGGTCCTTCCGTCTTGAAGATGGTCGCACGTGGAATGCCTCTCAGTTGACTGCAGTTCCTGAGGAAGCATTGCCACAGCATGCGCTAATATCGGAGAACCCTCTGCAGCGAAGTCCACCGACACCTGGCAGAACAGGACTGTCCTCTGAACTCCGTCAAGGCCCTGCTCTGTCAATGCCATCAGCCTTATTACAGTCGCAGGGCCCACGACATCCGAGGCTCACATGTAGCCCTGCTTCACATGACGATCGTGATGGTGCTCCTGTTTATGGTGTTGGTGATGGTGCTTCCTTGGTTGGAACCGAACAGGATGGTGAGCCACCACCTCTCCGTCGGTCCATAAGAAACCGACGACCGCCCACAAGGTTTTAGGGCAACGTACCATGTTAACTTTGACTGTTTTTGTAATTAATTGTGTGTAAATATGTATATATTTAGGGAGGGATAGATGTAGTGTCGAAGGTCGACACTAGGTTGTTTTAGTTACGTCTATCTGTAGTCGAGAGATGGCGCCACCTCTGCATGTATATATTCGCGAGTGCACGCTCGAATAAAGGAGTTCTTGCGAGGCATGGGTTGAGTGTGTGGTGTGCTCAGTCGCGTCGCGGCCCGACCATACATTACGTCACGGACCATAGGCTCTCTGATGACGACGAACTCAGAATACACTACGCTTGTCCACAGCGAATATACGTATAAGGCGACACACTGGAGCCGCAGCGTATTGCCGCGGTCTGGTAGCAATATTAAGAAAAAAAAATATTCCGATAGCTTTTCTGATGTGCGCTACTCTCACTTGTATCCATAGTGCGGCTGAAAAAGTTTGCTCTTTCGCCCGTTTCGCTCAAGGTGATGCGCTGACGGTAATGTGTGAAATTCCGCACAGCGCTCCGATTAATCGGGCGATGTCCTATACGCAAATGCACCATCACACACACACACACACACACACACACACACACACACACACACACACACACACACATATATATATATATATATATATATATATATATATATATATATATATATATATATCCTGTTGTAAAACCCAGCGCCATGCCTGATTGTGGACCCAGTGTGACGCTGCATACTGGCACGGGATACTGGGAGGCGCTGGTTATACTGGCACGCAAAGCGGCATTAGGGCAAACAAACGTACAAAAAAACGGACAGACCAATCGGGACTAGGCGGTTTAAGAAAGCAAAGGTGATACTAGTATATTAGCTCAAGAAGCTTTCTCATATGATTGCCTTTTGGCGCATCTAAAGTAACTGAAGGTGCAGCTCTCCCCAGAGATACATTTGCCGCGTCGTGATACCAATCGGTAAGGTTTTTTTTTTTTTTTTGCCCCGCCACGGTGGTCTAGTGGCTAAGGTACTCGGCTGCTGATCCGAGGGTCGCGGGATCGAATCCCGGCCGCGGCGGCTGCATTTCGATGGAGGCGAAATGTTGAGGCCCGTGTGCTGTGCGATGTCAGTGCACGTTAAAGAACCCCAGGTGGTCAAAATTTCCGGAGCCCTCCACTACGGCGTCTCTCATAATCAGAGCTGGTTTTGGGACGTTAAACCCCACATAACAACAACAACAACAAGGTTTTTTTTTCTTTTTTCTGCGTGAGTTGGGACGCTTTGAGAGCGTCATTAAATTGCGCGGCGACATAAAATTTTACTGCTATTTGCACCGACTCCTCCACACAAGTGAACACTACAGAAAAACTTATAAGAGTGGTTCATAGACGTGACGTTGCGTGTCTAAGCTAAGCGCGGGGAAAATGCACAAATGTAGACATTCACAGCTGCTAGCGCTTAGTGCGCGCGGAAGCCGTACGCCGCGAATTGCTGCATACTGTAGCTCGCAGCGATGAAGCGCAGCCAAGCCGTAAATGCTCCCAGATCTTCACACCTAGCGCCCCAGTGAAGAGCGTGCGCCTGTGAAACCAGCGCCAGCGTCTCTTGAGCTGCTTCCAGTGTGTTCTGCACTCGTGGCAGCGCTCAGCCTCCCAGTGTACAGCGCTTTTCGGCGAGCCTCTCACTGGTATCAGTGACATTTCAGCTATGCCAACTTGTCCCAGTACAATGCCAGCGCACACCAGTGCAAGCCAGCGCTGCCGGCGCCCCAGTGTGCTGCCCAGTGAAATATCGTTCCCAGCGAGTTTCCAGTGCTCCCAGTACGGAAAACGTACTGGAAATGCACTGGGTGCGCTGGTTTTCGCAATATATATCAGCAGCAGCAGCAGCAGCAGCCTGTCTACGCCCACTGCAGGGCAAAGGCCTCTCCCATGGATCTCCAATTATCCCTGTCCTGTGCTAACTGGGCCCAATTTATCCCCGCAAACTTCCCGATCTCATCTGCCCACCTGACTTTCTGCCGCCCCCTGCTACGCTTTCCTTCTCTAGGAATCCACTCTGTTACCCTTAATGACTAACGGTTGTCTTGTCTTCGCATTACATGGCCCGCCCAGGCCCATTTCTTCTTAATTTCTATTAGTATGTCCCTAACACGCGTTTGTTCCCTCACCCACACCGCTCTCTTCTTGTCCCTTGAGGTGACACCTACCATTTTCCGTTCCATAGCTCGCTGCGTCGTCCACAATTTAAGCTGAACCCTCTTAGTTAGCCTCCAAGTTTCTGCCCCGTAGGTGAGTACCGGTAAGATGCAGCTGTTATACACTTTCCTCTTCAGAGACAATGGTAAGCTACCATTCATTATCCGAGAATGCTTGCCGAATGCACTCCACCCCATTCTAATCCTCCTAATCACCTCAGCCTCATGATTCGGATCAGGGGTCACTACCTGGCCTAAGTAGACATATTCACTTACTACTTCCAGTGCCTCGCCAGCTATCTGAAATCGCCGTACTCGCCCAAGGCTATTGAACATTACTTTAGTTTTCTGCATATTAATTTTCAGGCCCACTGTTATACTTTGCCTGTTAAGGTCAGTAATCATGCTTTGTAATTCATCTCCCGAGTTACTTAGCAAGGCAATGTCATCAGCAAATCGGAGGTTACTGAGGTATCCCCCTTAACCCTTACACCCACCTGCTCCCAATCCAGCGTTCTAAATTTCTTGTAAACATGCTGTGAATAACATTGGAGAGATTGTGTCACCTTGTCTTACGCCCTTCCTTATAGGTATCTTGCTGCCCTCCTTATGGAGGACTATGGTGGCTGTGGAGCCGTTGTAGATGTCTTCCAGTAGTCTTACGTAGTGCTCGTCTACGCCCTGATTCCGCAATGCCTGCATGACTGCTGAGGTATCGACCGAGTCAACTGCCTTCTCGTAATCTATGAAGGCTATATATAGGGGTTGATTATACTCCGCACATTTCTCTATCACCTGATTGATAGTGTGAATATGGTCTACTGTTGAGTAGCCTTTACGAAACCCTGCTTGTTCCTTAGGTTGACTGAAATCTAAGGTGGCACAAATTCTGTTAGTGATTACCTTGGTAAATACCTTGTAAACGACTGACAGTAAGCTAATCGGCCTGTAGTTTTTCAAGTCCTTTGTGTCGCCTTTCTTATGGATTAGGATGATGTTCGCATTCTTCCAAGATTCCGGTGTGCTCGCAGTCATTAGGCATTGCGTATACAGGCTTGCCAGTTTTTCCAGTATAATCTGCCCACCATCCTTTAGCAGTTCTGCTGTTATCTGATCCTCACCGGGTGCCTTTCGCGCTTGCATCTCTTTCAAAGCGTTCATTACCATATATATATATATATATATATATATATATATATATATATATATATATATATATATATATATATATATATATATTGTGGGGCCGGGTCCCGCGCGACGCCATGTTTTTCGTAGGAATGCCCCGCATCCCCCTTTCCCTGCTGGACGGAGCGGCGGCCGCCCGCTTCGCCCATGTGGTCTTAACATAGGCTGCCATTGGGCAGCGAGAAATTCCCAGAACGTTTGCGCGTTCTGGCGTTTCTGGTTTTGGAGATGCCTCGAGAGAACTTGCTGGCGCTTGGAGTGCGCACGTACTTTTGTGACCCTCCGGCCGACCAGGCCTTCGGTCGGATGGCGTGCCTCTGCAAGCTCCAGTGACCCACGGCAGCGGCCGGCGATCTGCGCCCATCTACGTATGTTCCTTTCTTTTCTATTTTCCTTTTCTTGGGGCGCGGTCGCGGGTGCGCTGGCCGGGGTTAGGCTCTCCTTCCCTGCATGGTTATTTTTGTGTTTTATTCTGTGTTCGCGTGTTGTTCTTTGTTACTGTCCTTTGTTTGTGTTATCGTGCTCGCGTTTTGTTAATCGTTATCGTTACTCTTTGTTTGTATTTAATTCGACTTATTCGGCCTTGTATTATTTGTTTTGTTTTAACGTGTGTTTATTAAATCACCATGCACGGAGAGTTGCGCCCAATGTTCTCCTCCTTCGCCGCGTGCGGCGGTTCGTGCTGCCCTGCCTCGAGTCGGGCCGCGGGCCGACGCGCGCGGCAACGCGGCATGCATGGCTGAGATAGCGAGCGCGCGGACGCGACGACCTCATTCTCTGCTCGTCGAGTGCACGAATCCACGGCACGGGGTTGGCTAGCGGCGATGCCGCTGCTAGCAGTAGTAATTAGTAGAAATAACCGCTACAATATATATATATATATATATATATATATATATATATATATATATATATATATATATATATATATATATATATATATATATATATATACGCCCCGCCGCGGTGGTCTGGCGGTCATGGCACTCGGCTGCTGATCCGAAGGTAGCGGGATCGAATCCCGGCCGCGGCGGCTGTATTTAGATGGAGGCGAAATGTTGAGGCCCGTGTGCTGTGCGATGTCAGTGCATGTTAGAGACCCCCAGGTGGTCGAAATTTCCGGAGACCTCCACTACGGCGCCTCATAATCAGAGGTGGTTTTGGGACGTTAAACAAAGAAACAAACAAACAATATATATGTACGTACGCGACTGCTGGCGAATCTTATGACTATTTTGCTTTTTATTCCTTATATTTCTCTGTCCTCCCTCGTGAGTGTTGCAGTTTAAACGAGCTTCCTCCTCTGGGGACTGAAGCGTCTGGTGATTTATTACCCTGCGCGGGCAGGGTGGTCCTTCCCTCGGTTACCACAGCTTTTGTGCAAATGTGTATGCGCGTGAGTGCGTGTATGTGCTTATTTCGGCGTTTGTGGCAACGTGCGTCGGCGCGGCTGTGAGATAGAGATTAGTTAAAGAAGTGAAGAAAATAGGGTGGGGAGTGCCCGGTAACTGTCTCTGAGTGAGTGCCGGTGTGCATGTGGCATTGGAGGAGTGAGCGAGAAAAGCGCGGGAAAACAAACTGATTGGAAACAGCGACGAGATTCGGTAGTGCGCGGGAGACGACGTGAGTGCGTAGAGCCACGAACGCGAGCGGGTGCAATGGACAGTGCGGACGGTGCGATGTGCGGGCGATGTGCGAGCGGCTGTGTGAGTGTGCGAAGAGTGTGTGCGTTTTACGTTGTAGTTTCATCCTTGTCGTAGTTCACAAAAAAAAATTAAAGAGAAAATGCAGCAGTTGAAAAGTGAGCGAGAAAGACGGAAGAGGTCCTACGGAGCACCACATATCCCAGGCTGACACGGACAACAGGTGTACGATTACCGTGAAATACCGTGTTAAAACAACGGATAATTCTTTAGTGGGAAGGGGCACATTTAAGATGATTTCGATGACTTCAGTGTTCGCATTCAGGAACAACACTCCTTCGACAGGTCTTCAACAATAGGCTATAAGAGTTTGCAACCAGAACGGCTGTGTTTCGATGTTTACCTGAAGGTATCGGGAAAGCTCCATGACGATGGTCCTAGCACGGTGCTTGGTCGACCGGGCCTGTGACACCCTGGTTTGGAGAGCAGCGGTAAGTTCGTTCATGAGTGCACTCGACCTACAGCGAATGCTCACAGCGACGCGTCTGCGTCGCCAGCCTTCTGCAGGTATGTAGCAAGTTAATGCAGGCAATAGCTCCTATAGTTTCTTGGGAATGTTGTCATCGCAGGCACATGGCCTGCACATGCCTGCGTGACTTCAAAATTATTCCATTACGCTGGTAATGCAGGTATTGGTATCGTTAATGCCCCGAAAAGGGCGAAGGCCGAGTAGCTGCGCCAGCAGATCGAATGCGCATTTGAGCTCGGGGCCTCGGGTACCAAAATGAGGAGACTGGGAAACAGATGCTTTCACCATTACGATTTTTTTTTAGAGATGGACGAGGGGCTAGTGTATTGCTTAGTTGTCTAGACATATCACCGGCGCAAAACGTTAGTTTGCATTCCATATCAAATCTGTGAATAAGCCTGAAGCCGGGCTACATGACGTTGTGCTGATTGTGTATTTATATGTGGTTCTGCGCGCAATAAAGTTCAGTTGAAAGTGCGTCGTCCTTTTCTTTCTCTTTATTTTTTATTTTCTGTGGCCGTGTCTGCAGCGCAGCACTATGATGCATCACTGCACAGGCGTATGCCTGATCAACTAGAATGCAAGAGAAGTGCGTACACACCGATACCTTCCGCGATAATTTTATTGCTGTGTGTAGAGGGCCGTGTATTATAGTACCGCCAAAAGTCACTGCAAACGAAAGAGTGCTATACCATGCGACGATAGCATGATATGCACTGACCAGTCAGTGACGGCGGCAATCGCGATGTGTTGTTATCTGTACCATTTCGCACGCGCGTCTGCGTTTTATATACGGCACCGTTATTACCAAAACACGCACTTGCTCCTCGAGCGGTGTTATCCTGGACACCGTCAAATTCCGCCATGTTGTACAATTTTGTAACGGCGGCATTCTAAGCCAATCAGGGAGTGCGTCGCATGACATTCTGCGCCAGTAAGGGCTGAAAAAATGGCGAACATGGACGGAATTTGACAACTTACAGAATAGTATACTCTCCGTTTCGAAGCCCCCTCGCGCAGCCGTCGTATACCGGCAAATCCAAAAATGGCCCTCTCTCTCTGGATGCAAGCTTGTAGAAGTTATCATCACTAGCTGTGCTAAAATTCTGCAAGCGCCTACTCATGAGCAGGAGACCATACCAGTGAGATTGAAGGTATTGCGCTTTGTATGCCAACTGGCGCTTGTCGTAGGAACAGGCCAAGCGATGTCGTGGTTGCTATTCCAAACAGGAAGGCATAGATAACCCAGGACACTGTACAGTAGAGTAAAAGCACTTCAAAAGGAGAAATGGAACCTAACCTAACACTCCTCATAAACCTGTTTTCCTACAACTTTTCTAAGTATTTTGAACGAAAACCTAACGCGACAGAGCGCAATCCAACCAAAGGAAACCTTGTACTTTTTTCCAGAAACACATTTTGATGCAAGAAACGTAGCTTTCCTTTCATTTCTTATTTCTTTCGCTCAGTGATACCGGCTGGTTCGTTATGTTCTTTGCAGTTCTGACACCATTTCACCCAGTAAAGCTATTGCAGAACTTTGGTTAAAGGGTAAATTCCTATACGTCTGGAAACATACTGCAGCAAGATGTTTCTGGTGTGTGTAAGAAATTCAGCTGAAATCGATTGCTTAAAGGGACTGACAACTGGCCAGTACGCGTTAACGGACTTTTGTGCATTTGGAAAGATATTGAATTATAGTGATGGAGTTGAGCACCCTTTCGCGATTTGAACAAGATTTGTATTTTGAAACTGAGCTTAAATATCGCGGAAACTGAAACGTGGTGTAGCCTGGTGGTAAAGCCTTGGTACTGCGCTCTGGTGTACATAATTTGCTGAACGTCACCCGCTGCTCTTCATACGACCATAACTCGGGTTTAAAATTACAGTCGGTGCATAAAAGCGGATCCCCGTCCTATTATTTCCTTTCTACGCCGTAAAAGGAGCGATTCAGCAAAGCGGCCCTGCCTTCGCGGCAGTCAAAAGCCTGCTTCTAAGTTCAGTGCATGTGCGTGGCAGAAGCTGGCGCAAGCACACCAGACAGCTTTCGGCCACTGTTTGCAACCGACCAAAAATGGGCCGTCCAGCAAGCCCGCGATGCGGCTGTCAGGCTTGGCCTTTCAGTCCCAACGTGGGAGCCCTAAACGCGTTTGCGCGCTTCTTGCAGGACACTAATAAAGTTTATTCCATCCATCCATCCATCCAACATACGTTGCGTTTAAGACTCCATATACAGAAAACTCTGATAAAAAGTTTTACATAGCGTTTTTCCCGTTGTCATTGTGTGAAGAAGTAGAAGCGCCGCTATCGCCAGTCGCATTGCTAACGCTTGGCTCGCGTGGCGCGCGCTTCTGGTTGCTGGCGTCTTCTGGTTGCCTCGCCGCTTTATCGGTCGCTGTGTCTTCGCAGCGACGCAGTGCGAATAAACCGCGTCACAATTGCATGATATCACACATCTGACCGGCATGCTTTCCGTTGAAATAAACAGGTATCTTAAAGATTGGTTGTCAGTCCTTTTAAAGGAGTACTGACACGATTCTGCGGCTGCGCAAAATATACATTCTTAGTTTTCTAGCCCTGTATTGTTAACGCCCTCCGCACGTGGAAGCCAAGAAACACGTAAAAAAATATTTTAGTTTGGTTTTAAAGTTTTCGTAGTACCACACTTTAGTGGTGTGGTACACCAGGTTGTCCGCCGTGGTGGTACAGTGGCTGTGGTTCTTGACTCCCGAAAGTTTGTTTAGAACCCGTTTCACGGACGTCATTCTAGGCAGGACATGCGCACGCGTGTCATTTCCACGAACGTTACGTGCCACTTCCCAACTAACATGTCGCGGCATATCGTAATACCCTTCTCCTCTAAAAAAGAGAGAGAGAGAGAAAGAGAGATACTAGCACTTATGGCGAGGCCACGTGTTCCCATGTATATACGGCATCACGAACCCACCCGCTGCGAACAGTTGTTCTGCTAAGTTAATTTCAAATTCAGTGCTAATGCAACTGCACTAGCGTGAAACCTGGGGAAGTGCCAAGCGGTGATGCGCTGGTGTTTGGCGCGAGCGCGTCAATCGCTACGCTGAGCGGTTTCCATCAATTATGCGCTTGTTTTGACCTGTTGACTGCGACAGAAAACGTGGGCCGATACTGGAGACTCTGACTGGTTCATTCGCAAGGAGAGGTCTGTCGGGCTCTCCTGTGATCAAATATTACAGCAGCTGGCGGATAGGTACCACAACCTGGGGTCTCCCGTGATTGCAGACTACCCTGATTCTCCACTCTGGAGGATGCGGAGCTATACTCCCCCTTCGGCACGGCGGAGATCAGGGCGATCTTTTAGATGCGAAGCAGCTTTTGGTCGGGGGGCTATGTCTCTCCCTCCCTCCATCCACCCATCCGCCGTGTGGCGTCCACACCCGCACTGCGCTTGCGCATCCTCCTCCCCCTCCTCTCCTTGTCTCATCTCCTCTCCTCTCCGAACGGCGCGCGTTGACTATGGAAACGCTCTTTATTCGATAAACGCTTTACCAGCTCGCAAGGAATGAGAACGCGGCCTCGCCCGCGAGAGACAACGCTGACGCAGGCAGCGTCTGCTGGCGTCAAACCGATGCAAACGCGGTGTGCACCCCCGTGCTGCTTCGAATCGCCTAGCGGTCCCCTTTAGCGGGAGATGGTGTAATTTTTTTTATCTCAATGGGAAGTCGGCTCCCTGGCCATATGGCATCACTAACAGGCTGCTCAAGAATTTAGATGATAGATCCATTGAGCTACTAACTGACGAGGTCAGCCGGGTTTGGGAGTCGAGGCAATCGAGGCATCGAATCGGTCATCGAATCGGTCGATGCCTCGATTGTTGGTGCTTTGTCGGTGGTTGGGATCATCTCATCGAGGTCGCTAAGCGTTGTGGCCATCGTTTGCGCGTTACCGCTCAAAGAAACGGTGCATGATGGCGATAATGAACCAAGACGCTGTCTGCGTTGAAGGTCATCGCGGTTGTCATCAACAGGTACACCGTGAGATGAAACGCTTCCTGTCGCCAGCGGCATGCATCGACAACGCCGCGGTGGAGCAGACGCTGGCTCCGTTAGGCTTAATGCGGCGTTGCCACCTCAGATTTCTGAGGCTTGTGAATCAATTCGAAATAGACCAACGGTGACTGCAGGGGCACGGTGAGCTCCACTCAACAAGGTAAGTCGAACTGCGTAGAGGAACCGGGTGTCCCAGTTCAGGATCATCCGAAAAACTTACGAAATGAGGGCCCTTGCGACAAGCGCCCGCACGCAGAGGCCTCCTGGCGCGAATCTAATTTGGGAGAAGGTATATGGCAGCTTCACCTAAAGTACCTAGATATTTTTTCCGTTTCTATAAGTAGCGAAAAGCTTTGATGTGCCGCTGGCGCATATGATTGGTCGGCATTGCTTTTGGCAGCCATGTTCTTCCAAAAGCTGTTACTTGAATGCTGCAGCGAGAGAATGTCAAGAAAAGTTGCACGTTTCAGTAGGCGTTTCTTTACATACAGGGTGTTTTTTTAGTTGCAACACATTTTTAAAATTAGAAAAACATATATCGCGGGAATGTCTTGTGTACCATTCGAGTATACGGATTGGCGGCCTCTAGATACAGAACAATTTCCGGAATTGTATGCATAATTAGCGAAATTACGCCGACTTTTTAATTATCAGTGATTGGTGGCTACAGCAAATGAATTATTCGGAGCCCGTCCTCGACACTACCTATCCCAACGATTAAATTTTGAATAGCGGAGTGCATGTCGGAGCTACTCGAACAACTAGCTCCCCGTGGCAGGCTCCTTGAAATCGAAACTGGGCGCGAAAAGAGCGTCTGTGACGTCGATGTCGCCGCCTCCCCGGCTTTCGTCGCTCGCCCGCGGCGCCCAACGCCGCAGATAACAAGGAGATAACGTGAGCTGCTTGCGCGGCCGGAGCGGCGGTGACCACGGGCGAGTGGCGAGTGACGAAAGCCGTGGGGGCGGCGACATCGACGTCACAGGCGCTCTTTTCGCGCCCAGTTTCGATTTCAAGGAGCCTGCCACGGGGAACTAATTGTTCGCGTAGCTCCGACATGCACTCTGCTATTCAAAATTTGATCGTTAGGATAGGTAGTGTCGAGGACGGGCTCCAAAGTACTCCTTTGCTGTAGCCATCAGTTACTGATAATTAAAGAGTTAATTAGCGCAATTTCGCTAATTATGCATACAAGTGCGGTAATTGTTCTGTATCTAGAGGCTGCCAATCCGTCACTCGAATGATACACAAGACATTCACGCGATTTATGTTTTCCTAATTTTAAAAATGTGTTGCAACTAAAAAAAAAACACAATGTATAGCACGTCCACTATCACATTTAATAGGAACGCGTATGTTGACGGCCGGATGCTATCTGCGCGTGCGTGCTCCGCTCCACGTGTTTAGGAAGGACATGGCTGCCGACGCGAGCTTTCAGCGAAATGGTGCCGGGAGATGAGGTAGTTGTCGCTACTTAAAAACAGAAATAATATCTAGGGACTTTAGCTTCACCTGTCCCTTGCCTCTAATGAAATTTGTAAACATTATCAATTGACCAGGCGTACCTTCCCGCTCCCACACCCTCAGCTCTCGAGGGCCTAGTCAATCACTCTAAGCATGCTGTAAACGGGTATACCTACCTGTCGCATCTTTAGTTTACAGTAAATTGTTTGATAGCATAAAGCCGCACTACCCCCATTGTGATTAAAAAACGATGCACGTTACCACACATGCTGTGGCAATGCACGGCGCTGCGTGATGGCGAGCCTCTCAGCACTGAGGACGCGTGGAGAAGAGCAACCGCCAGCTCGTACCGGGAGGTACAAAGCCCGCCGAGGCTACCCAGAGGGCCCGCAATTTGGCGGAGGGGCCCGTTCCCTTCCCGTCCCCACGTGGGTGCGGCCCGCAGCCGAACCTCCCCCTTTAAGGGAATCGGCTCCTCAAAACAATTTTCGAATGAAGTCCATTGACTAGACTCACTGGCCGATGGATGAAGAAATCGCAAAGTACGATTTAGAACAGGGAATGTCGCGGGAGCCAACGTTTCGACAAGCGGACTTGTCTTCGTCAGGGCGGCAACTGTTGCGGCCCTGACGAAGACAAATCCGCTTGTCGAAACGTTGGCTCCCGCGACATTCCCTGTTCTAAATCGTACTTGCGATTTGTTCATCGATTCAAGCATCCATCTTCCCCTGAGCTTCTCTTCTAGTTTGGATGACAATAGATGAGACAGTTGCAAACCGCCGTCTTTAGGTTTTTGGTTTTCGATTTTCTTCTATTTTGTAGGGTTGCGCACATATCGTAATGAGTCCAACTACTGCATAAACGATCTATAGAACACAGCCAAAACATGTATGCTTCTGGAAGTAAAGCTATATCTTGTACGCGGCGTTACAGGAAGTACAGAAAAAAATTTCTCTTCAATTATCTTGTTTCGTGCTGAAAGGTTGTGAAAGAAAAACGAAGCATGAACGGGGCACGTGCGTGCGTTCCTCTCGAAGAAGTAGCAGCGAGGTAGTGCGCTGCGTTCTTCGATGTTCTCAACCCGCTGTTCCAATCACGACCGTGGTTCCAATTGACCTGTTCTCAACCGGAGACGCTGTGTAAACGCCGGACCTGAGGGCGCGTGACCGCGTTGCCTGACCGTAAGCATTAGTGATTCTCTGGTCTTCCAAGCCGACCTCTCTTAGTTAATTCCCTTCAGCCCTTCATTGAATTCACTTTCTTGTTGACGCTGCCAACGCCCAAATCACCGGAGTGCTGGAGACGTCCTGGCACCTGGAACGCGTCTGAAACGTGGGGATGTCTCTTCCCTCAATGCGTTAGAGGCAGTCGGATCTTGTCGTGCCTACGGTTCGTCGCCGAACTCAGTACAGTGCAGAGACGACTCCAGAGCTTGATATGTGTGTGTGCCAGCCTGGGCAGCGTTGGTGTGCGCGGCCTGTTCCAAGCTAATATTGCTTGCTTTCCAGCTGTTTCATGTCGCGATTCTCAATTGCGTCTCGCTGTTGGCATTCTGGAGCCGTATTCAAAAGGAACTAAGCCCAAATGAAGGAACAGCGCTCGCATGTGATGTCTTCCTGCATTGGTGTTTAGTTGCGCTGTTCGCCACCTGGAAATGGAATGACAACTCGCTCAACAAGCCACCGTCGTAAAGTGACTCCGTTTTGTGCGTTTACAGAAGCGAACTTGCCGAATCAGCAAACGAAAGGCTACGTGGCATCGAAACAGGTCAACTGACAGGCCAGCCGTGTCGGCTACGTCTGTCTACAAGCCTGTCAGAGCGACGACTTCGGATCGTGAGTCGCGTTGCCACATCGGTGCCTACGTAGTGCGACAGCAGCGTACTAGTCCGACGGGGCGGCCGTTGGCACTTACTTGACCCTTCATTGTTTTGTTCTAGTGTGAAGGCAGCCTCATGATTCATCATATCGACAATTTGAGTGAGCTTAACATTCTAGTTACTTCTAATGCATTTCTTATTTAGGAACAACCCTGCCTGCCTGCTTGCCTGTCTGCAAGAAGTACTTCACTATAATTTTATATGTGAGGGCCTTCTTTGACTACTACTATCTATTTGGCTGCCACTGTCTATTTGGGCCTAGCTGTCCGGCATTGGTGTGACGACCACATAAAAGGAAATGAGAAAATTCAAGCCTTATGAAGAAACGAACCTGGGTCTTCGGCCATAAAAAAAAAAAAAAAGAAGCCTTCCACATCTGCGCAGAGGACGCCGCACAGTGGCAGCGTAATCTATGATACTGCTTTTTGCTCAGTCAATCCTTTTCCCCCAGTCTTACTTTATTCCTGCCCCCCCCCCCCCCCTTCCGGGCCTTATCTCCCATTGTATGCTTTTTCTGCTTCATCGTCTTTTTCGTCGTAATACACCTTCTCTTTTCCTTCGTTGTCGCCTTCCTCTTCATCGTCACCATCTTCTTATTAGCCGACTTCCTGTTCTTCTCCATCGCAGTCTTTTCTTTTCTCCATCGTCGTCGTCCTTTCCCTCGTCCTCGTTCATGAAAGCGCAGCTGGTGGCTTGCAACACACAGGGTGTTTTTTTTTTAGTTGCAACACATTTTGAAAATTAGAAGAACATAAATCGCAGGAATGTCTTGTGTACCACTCGAGTATACGGATTGGCGGCCTCTAGATACAGAACAATTTCCGCACTTGTATGCATAATTAGCGAAATTACGCTAATTAACTTTTTAATTATCAGTAATTGGTGGCTACAGCAAATGAATAATTCGGAGCCCGTCCTCGACACTACCTATCCCAACGATTAAATTTTGATTAGCGGAGTGCTTGTGGGAGCTACGCGAACAATTAGTTCCCCGTGGCAGGCTCCTTGAAAGCGAAACTAGCCGGAAAAAGAGCGTCTGTGACGTCGATGTCGCCGCCTCCCCGGATTTCGTCACTCGCCCGCGGCTCCCGACATCGCAGATAACAAGGAGATAACGCAAGGTGCTTGCGCGGTCGAAGCGGCCGGAGCGGCGGTGACCACGGACAAGTGGCGAGTGACGAAAGCCGTGGGGGCGGCGACATCGACGTCACAGACGCTCTTTTTCCGGCTAGTTTCGCTTTCAAGGAGCCTGCCATGGGCAACTAATTGTTCGCGTAGCTCCGACATGCACTTCGCTACTCAAAATTTTACCGTTGGGATAGGTAGTGTCGACGACGGGCTTCAAAGTACTCATTTGCTGTAGCCACCAATTACTGATAATTAAAAGTTAATTAGCGTAATTTTGCTAATTATGCATACAAGTGCGGAAATTGTTCTGTATCTAGAGGTCGCCAATCCGCATACTCGAATGGTACACAAGACATTCCCGCGATTTATGTTTTTCTAATTTTCAAAAATGTGTTGCAACTTAAAAAAAGCACCCTGTATAACGACCTGAAGAACCACACAGATCAGTGTCGTGGCTGAGAAGACAAAATGCTCAGCAGAGCCAGGGGGTGCGGCGATTACCTCTCCTGCCACATCAGAGCCGTGGCTGAAAATGCGGGACGCGCAACCACGTGGTGAGAGCACTGTGAAGATTGTAGTGACATCACTCCTATCGGACTGGGTTCAAGTCCGCACATGCATGGCGCGTTTAAAGCGAAGGTGTGTACCTCTACCAGCCAAAGAAAATTTCGTCGCGTGGTCAGCGTCAACAAAAACACCAGGCTAAAAAAACGTGGTTGATCCCTCTGTCATTGGAATCGGTAGAACACTAAAGTCAAACCTGTCTTTGTACATAGCAGCAACGTGCTTAGAACAAATGTAAGCGACTTAGGGCAATAAGGCACCCTACTATGGGAGAGCTGTTCCAGCCGTTCCAGAAACTAAACGAATCGAGGGGCGGGAGGTGGGTAGGATGCTCTGCACATGTGAACCCCTTTACGTACACATCAGCTGTACCTCCACACTGCACAGGGATCCTCGACAATTGCACACAAGCGAAAGCTCTCGAACGACTCACACTTTCCGGAGACGCTGCACTGAACGCGCCAGCTCCCTGCGTAAACGTGCCATAAACCAGCAACGTTAGCAAACGGTGAAACCATAGAGAGAACTCGTTTTCCGTATGATGAAACCTTGCAAGCGAAACTGAACTGTTTGTCAGCGGATCGTTTTCTTAACGGACACTTCACTGTGCGAAAGGCGCATCATTTGCTTGTAGGCGAGCGTCCTTGCGTTCCTGGAGAAGAGCGCGTCGCAACGCAATTGGCTATCATATATGCCGCACGACACAAATTATGTAGCGTCTGTGGTTGAAGCAACGCCCCGGCAGACCGAGAAGGACGCCGAAGCCTGCGCGGCGATAGAGGTATCGAGATTACTGAAGCGTTAACTGCCGGCGCGCATATTAACACGGCAATTTACGACTTCACTCCATCGTTCCTAGGTGGCAGTACCACCTCTTGGAACCAAGAGTGAAGTGAAATGGAGGATATGTTAATTTAGGAGCAATTTTGCTTGTTAAATATCTCTGCTCTAATCATAGATTAGATGCTAATTGCAAACCGATGCAGTAAAGATATAAGACCGGTTTTTTCTTCCATTTTGCGAGTCGGTCGGTGGTGTGGTGGTAGCGCTTCCAGCTCATACCGTCGCTCCCTAGTTGGTCGTAGGTTCGAAACATTTTCTATCTAATATGCGCGTTTATTTTACAGACATCTGCTTCCGTTACGGAAGTACGTCACAGATTTCTTGGTGGACCCCGGTATATAACCCTTTCGTGTTAAAAAAGGCAAGCCAGTGTAACGCGGTGGAGAGGAGGAGAGGCACATGGCGAGGGGAGTGTGGCGCATGCGCAGAAGTCATCCGGAGCGGCACATGTGTACAGGAGGTGTTACGCCATCCCTCCTCGCCTGTGCCGATATAAAACAGCGTCGCGCAGCAAAGCGGAGGAGGAAAAAAATGTTAATTTCTGTCAGGGCGAACCTTACTCGTTCGTCATCTTGGGGCGGCGATGAGCCGAACAATCGCCCATAGCGCGTCGTGGTACTTTCGTATGCTACTAGATTCGGCTATCGGGCTTACTAGGTGAAGTGTGCCAATGTACGTATTGTCATTTTCCGCTCAAAGGGCTGTAATTATCACCGTTATCACACCATTAGCACCATTATCGTTATTCATTCTTTTTGTTTTTCCCAAACGCTGCCATATCAAGTCATAAAGAAAAGGTGAAGTGGTCACGCTTGCTCGTTGCATTTTCTGATCTCTTCTCAGCGGCGCTCAGAAAAGAGAACAAAGGCGATAACAGGCGGAAAAGAAAGTGGGGATTTTGTCCGTTTCGCATTAACAGCGTGTCAGAAGAAAGCTGTACCGGATCACTGCGCTCACGCGCGTATTCCCGTTCATTTCATTGCTATCCGTTTTCCCGCGCTTAAAGGTTCGGCGGTCGACGCTATAGCGTTAAAAGAAATGGGTGATATACACTCAAAACGCTCACTATCAGCATATTTCGATCGATCGATAGCACCTTAACGGTCATGTGATGGTCGCGACCGCAGCCCCACCGTTACGCCCCCAGCCTCTTGCCCTATAATAACTGGTAGAATGGTTTTTGCTGTTGTAAATATTATGCCTTGGGCCGCACCTTCACTTTCACTGGTCCACGAGCTTCAGCTTTGCCCACAAGCTAAGTCGTAATTACTTCGGCCACATGGTTCTAAGAAGCCCGCGAACATTAGCCTTCGGTGCTTATAACCGACTGACGTTAGCGAGCACAAGTCTAACGCTTGAAGATATAGCCTCAACAGGCCGGCCATAATCGACTTGGCAGACAAGCCTCGCAACTCTGCATTTTCCCCTCCAGGTCACATAAGTAGCCACGACCCCACAGATCAGGGAGTAACCGCGAGAGAGGGTTGACGTTGCCGAACATGCGGCTGCCATCGGCTGCCGAGCACCAAGAACCACTCCGCCTTCATTCTGCAACATGTGACAGCTGCCTCACGCACGCCGTTCAACTCGCCACTCTTGGATAAAGACGGCTTCTCGTAATTTGCAGGGGAAGCGCGGCGATTGTTCACGTTTATTTCTTACGGACAACTGTCAACGATTGCTGCAAGAGCGTGTACGAACATCGTGAAACGACTGTCGATGATCCTTTGGCAGCAGCAGTCGGCAATTTACTGTCCCCTCGTTGCAGTCAGAAGCGCAGAGCTGCCCACGGAATGTTGTGTGAATCTTTGCAGGTTGGTGTTTTTTTCTTTATCTCTTGCTGTTTTCGGTGTTCTGGCGTCTACTTTTGATTCGAAAAGAAGCCGATAATGTTGATTCTCGGTATGCCATCCTTATGAAAACTTTTCACCGACCTTCTGGTAAGCTTGTAGACGGATAATTGATGTGGTGCCATTGCTACGTGTGTTTCGATGTTCGGAAGCGTGTTATGTGGTGTTGGGAAACTGAAAGAGCTTGAAACATACAATGGCTTGAACTGCATTTGTTTCGGTACAATGTGCGCGGATATGCAAGACGCTAAATTCTTTCGCATGGCAATTACAGGGGCAACTGTGAAGATTAAAAAAGAAATGCTGTTGAATGCAAGCCAGATACTTCTCACCATGCTGCACTCGCACGTGTAGCCATTGCCAGCTTCAGACGAAGACGTCTGAGCAACCTTTTACTTATTGCGCAGTACGACACGAACATAATGGATCATAATTATCCACTTTACGTTTGTACTGCGCACTTTATTTAATAACCCAGCAGCCCCAAAATCGGCCTCGATAACACCGAGTCGTTTATGAACACGGTAGTGTTAGGTGTCGGGGTAAATAAGTAAAGGTTAACCCGAAGTTATTTTCAATCCAACTGTACCTTTCGTAATGGTAGGAAATAAGATTCCGCGAATGAAAACATCATCATTTAATTACTCTTAAAGGCTCCTTTTGAGATTACATTAAAGCGTACATGCATGGGAAAACAAGGTAGAAATATCACGCATAAATACTATAACCAACTATAGGCTGGCTATGATTATGCACTATAGGTGAATGAGCTGCGTGCCCTGCCATGGTGGTGTAGTGTCTAGACAGTCGGCTGCTGATTCGAATGTCGCGAGATCGAATCCTGGCCGTGTCGACTGCATTTCGACGGAGGCGAAATGGTGGGGCCCGTGTACTGCACGATGTCAGTGCTCGTTATGAACAACCCCAAGTGGCCGAAATTTCTGGAGTCTTCCGCTACGGCCTCTCTCATAATCGTGGTTTTTGGAATTAAAACCTCAAATTATCATGAATAAGCCGGGTGAACTGGGTGGACTGTAAGGTTCGAAAAGATTATACTTGAATGTAATTGCTTTGTATGTTTTCTGAAAGGTGTACAGGGCTAGAAATGTGCCGGCATAATGTTCTAGGAACCCCCGCGCCTTCTTTAAAAAAAAAAAGTATCGGAAATGCACAAGGCAGATGGACGCAAGCGGAGTGCTCCTGGAAGGAAGGGAATAGCAGTCGGCTAACCCTTGTGGTATGCGCTTCGCACAGGGATGCCACAGGGCACTCTAAAGGCATGGAAACATTGTGGATCTCAGCGCGTTAGTATAGTTCAATCATAGCTCATGCGAAGCTTGAACAAGATATCTAAGAACAAGTCAGCAAGCACGTTCTAATAAACGTATTCGCAATGCGGACATCGAGATATGAACAATGGTCAGCAATAGGGAAACAGGTAGATGGCTGACCTTTCAGGCGATAGTGATAGATAGTGATAGTGATGTGGCTACAGGCGGTGTTAGCCTGGCAGACCTGGCCGGCAATGGACCTTTTCCGGGTAGGTAGTCTGCGCATGCGCAGAGCCAATGACGAAACACGCGCCATGTTTTTTGGTGGCATCTGCGCGGCGAAGCAAGTGGCACCTGGTGTCGCACGGTTGCAAATCTCTCCGAAAAAGCAAGTGCGAGGCGAAGCCTCCGTGATCGTCTACCGTTGCGTGACCGACATTTGCGGAGGCCACGGGCCACCAGTTTCGATTTCGGCAATTCCCACGGAGGCGCTTTTCGTACGCGGAAAAGGTCCATTGCTCCGCCCGAGCGTCTCTGCCCACGTCGCATGAGTTACCACGTGTCGTTCAATCCTGTCTCTTGAAGAAACGTTACAAGCAGGGCCGATATTTTCTTGCGAACCGTCCGTGCGAACTCCATGAAACGCTTTCGAGATCTCCAGCGATGCATATATCCACTTGGTGTTCAATTTCCATTGAACACCAAGTGGTGTTCTCTCAGCTCATACATTCGATCTAATTGAAAATGCTTATCCTGAACAACGAGTTGACCAAACAGATTAGAAAAAGGATAAGAAAGAAACCCGACTGAAAGCTGAAGGAAACGCGCTTCGTCGCTATTGCTCACGATATGACGGTTCGAACATGCCATTCTTAAGATGTCTCGAAGGATTAGCAGTAAGAATAATCGTGAATGCAGATCCGCAGTATAAGAAACAAGGTAACTCTGATGTCGTTACGATCACTCACTTGACGCAAATCCTTGCACTAGTGCTTGCCGAACATTTTCGTACGTACGTAGTGCTGTTTCTCAGTGGCTGTGGCAGATGAAATACGTATGCTAGCAAATTGGTTGTAACAAAACAGATATTCACGACCGGAATTTTACAAAAGATGGGCTCATCGTTGGCACGAACCAAAACGACGCGACAACACGGACGTATGCCGCGACTCGTTATTCGAAATAATGACGAAAATGTGGCTGCGCGCGATCAATTCGAATTGTAACGTGACCCTGTGCCCGGCTCTCGCGCTCGCTGATGCGACTGGCACAATCACTAGAGAATTTACATGCATTAAGATAACGACTCACGGACAGAATTGCACCAACCGGCCCGTTAGACCATTCGTCCGTCAAACTAGAATCGGCGAGAAGACGGTTCGTCCCACGAGGATATTCAAAATTATCCCCGAGCTTAGCACTTGGCACATGTTTTCACGTGGTCACGGTATCCCATATCCGATAATCTAGATAATGGTAGCGCGTAGCTGAACATCACAAAATTTTGAGCAGGTGAAGAGACCTTTGGAAATAGAAAACATACGAAGACACCGCAGTTATAATGCCGTCATCATTGCACCATACCATCATCGTGCCGTCATGGCCACATAGTCACAATCACGTGATTCCTGTTCTATTACCGTCAATTGTATTCGTGCACGGCCATGCCGTTGTCAAAGTGACGCGGCAGTCGTTACAGCTTCGTAATTCCTGCCATCGTCCTTACGCCGTCGCAATTATACGGTCTTCACAACAGCTCCTTCACCCCGTTTTAATCATGACGTCGTCTTCACATCATCCTTACGTCGACGTCACCAACGCCGTCCTTTTCGTGCTCTTGTCGTCTTTCCAGCCATCAGTACTTCGTCGTCTACGGTTTTCGTTCCGTAAGTCGCCAAGACGCAGAAATCGTTCCGTTGTCGTATTGCGGTCCTTGAAGCTCAACTGTATAATCATCATCGTGGTAGCTTTTTCGTGCCGTTGTTGTCACGCCGGTTTTGCAGTCAACGTCAACATTGTGACATCGGCATCTCTCTGCCAACAAATCATCCTCTTCAATGCCGTCACTTCCATGTCATTATTCCTGCATTGTCATATCACCGTCTTCAGCGCGTCTCCGTCGTACAATCGTGGTCCTACGTAATTCTTCGTCGCTTTCATTCGTTGTCACCATTATGTCTTTGCTGTAATGTCATCGTCATCTCGCTGCCATTACTGTTTCGTCGTTCCGATTCCCTCGCCGGAATACGGGCATCAGCATTTCAGCAACATTATATTGTCGTACTGTACTGGTCATATGCAGCACGGGCTGCGGTTATCTTTTTTTTCTCGTCGCTAACGTGGCCAATGTCCCAGCCATGTCGTCGTCTCTTCCATTTTCTTTGTGTTAGTGCGTCTTCGTTACACAGCCATGGTCATGGACTCGTCTACATCCCATCGTCATTGTTTTGCCGTCGTCATATGCCTCCCGTTCGACTGCAACAACTTCATATTAAATGAGATGCGGCGAAGACGTGCTCACCTGAGACGTGTGCTCCGAGCTTACAAAAGGCTGCTACAAGATTCGCATTCTTCGCTTAAAGGGAAACTCCGGAGATTTTAACCATTTCGCTCTTTTTTTTTAATGATATTTAAATTGTAGCAGCAGGTAGGGTGGTCCAATTTCCTCAGGAACTCATCGATAATTTTAAATAACTAGAAAAAGGCGTATCCAAACGGAAACGCCTAGCCGCTTCGTGCAATGTATGGGATGACGTCACAACCTCACTGCATACATGGTACTGGCGCCGAAAAAAGTAAGCGAAGCTTGCGCTAGAGCTACCGAACCAGCAAAGCTGATAGACCATTTGTTACTTCTCCGCGACTGAAGTTTCTTCGGACGCCATGATGCAAAGCGTTGCAGTTCATTTCTGCAACTATATTCGGCAACGCAGGCTAGGTAGGCTTTTCACGGCTAGATTCAACTCCAGCGGCCTCGATAATAATAACGCGTATGACTGCCCGAATGCGCATCAGTAATTCTGCTATTGTTGCTTGTGTGCTTATATGAATTCTCTACATGCTCTGACAAAATTAATTGTTCACTAATTTTTCGTCCTAGACGGCGCCACCATAAGATATTTCGAAACTTAAGCTGTTCTTGTAGATCACAGGCCTTTACGAAGGGCTTGACGATGACGGTTGATGAACCAGCTTTTCTCGAATAAGACAAATTAATGATCACTAAATGATGGCAGCAATGATGCACAGGTTAGTGGGCACTAAACGTGGTCCCCCTGCCTTCTGTGAATGGGCTGACTGATTACCTGAGTTTCTCTGATACAGGTGTGTTGCAGGGAGTTAGTGGAACTGAGGCCAATGGCTGAATTTCTTTCCGGCGCGTTCTTATACCGCTCTACGCTAATCGCACTCTCTGACAACCTGACTTCGTGTAACCGCTGTTCACAAGGCCACAATGATCTTTTTTTCTGTGCGCTTGCACCCTTCTGTTATAAAACATATCTGACTGGATATACTGGCAAAGGAGTTCGCCTGCGCGCGCAAATATGCAATTCTTCAATGTACTTTAAATAGTTCGACAATCTCTAAGCATATTCTTATGAGATGAGAACGCGAAAGCGTTTCTTTTGGCTAGATTGTTGATGCTGAGGAGTGCTGCAAACTGGTATTCACATCCTCTTGTATTTTGTTGTCCAGGCAGTGTATGCAGATATGCCCGAGCCAGGTCTTGGGCATGTCGTAGTAGTACCACCGCCCAGTGCTGGGCAGTATCGAAGATACATGTATCTTAGATACTATCTTAGATACTCCTTCAGTATCTTGTATCTGTATCGCGATACATCTTGAAAGACGTGTATCAGTATCTGTATTTTCGATACATTGAAGAATGTATCGAGTATCTTAAGATACAAGATACTTATGTCGGAACATCACCGCGCGACACTAGAAATACTGGCAGAAGTCCGCTGCTCAAGCAGGTACTGCCGCCACTAAGCTTATAACGCTTATAACCACCCGCCACGGCGGCCTAGTGGTTAATGCGCTCGACTGCTGGCCTGAAGGTCGCGGGATCGAATCCCGGCCGTAAAGGCCGAAATCCGATAGCGGCGTTATACTTGAGTCCCGTGCAGTACTGTACTTCGATTTAGGAGCATCTTAAAGAACACCAGATGGTCTAAACTTTCAGAGCCCTCCAGTACGGCATCCCTCATAATTATATCGTGGTTTGGAGATGTAAACCTCAACAATTATTATTGTGACCGTCCCCACGAGCCCTTTCATGACATTTTCCACGAGCAGTGAAATTTCCAGTGTGTGATCTTACTTGGTAGGCTGACGACACCTTTTGCTGAGAAATATCGTAACTAATAATGTTACAGCACGATTCGTTCTATTATATATATATATATATATATATATATATATATATATATATATATATATATATATATATATATATATATATATATATTGTAGTGGAGCAGACCGGCAGCAGGTCTGCTCCACTACAATCACTCCCCGCGCAGAAAGGAGCCAACCTGGCGACTTAGGGAGAAGTCACGACAGGAGGGTCGTAGCACGGTTTGAGCCGGTCTGCATGAACAGCAGGTCTGACTCACCGCGAAGAAGACGACGTTGACGTTGGTGTTGTTCTGAGCTCAGCTAGTTCTAATATAGTGAGCGTATCCTGTCAACGTCTTGTCTTTGATTACACCTCGTTACATTATATATATATATATATATATATATATATATATATATATATCCATCCTTTCTGAGTCACATTGTTTTTTTCGCTGTCACAAATCACAAGGTAATTCGCGCAATCAATGTCAAGAGTATGAGTAGCGGAGGTATCCTGCGACACTTTGTACCGCTACGATGTCTGGAATCCTCTCGTAGAGAGAAATTATTACAAAAATTGCACATTCGTGAATCCGTCGATGACGAGCGCTTTACGCGAGCACATAACTAGAATTCAGGAAGTCATTGCGGTTTTATGTCCTTTCTGTATAGAAGATCCGTCACAAAATATGTCGCTACGAGCGTTGTTACTCCTGTACACTTGTCCCGTGGTCCGGTACTGCGTAAACGGTATACGCGTACGGACCAGGTTAAACTCAAAGTCGTAATTGCGGCATCGTGCCGAGGTTTTGCATCGCCATTTTTGTTATTAGGTGGGAAGCCACTACCTGGTTGGCAAGTAGAGCATCGACTTCCATGAATTACAAAAACCACAAAAAACCGCCGACAGCGTAGCTTACACATAGCTGTCATGTTTAGCAGCCAAAAGAGCCCCAATCAGTTGTTTGGGAATGAAAACAATATAATTATAGCCAGAAAACAACAGTTGTTGAGATACTAACACATGTTTCATTCAAGTTAAACTTGGTTGGTCGCAGTCCTGAAATTCTAAAGCAAACACTCCTGTTCATAGGCGTTTTCTGCTGCATTATATATGTCTATAATATGAAATTTATAAATGTATCGAAGTATCTTAAGATACAAATGGCAAGTATCGTATCGGATACAATTATTGAGGTGGTATCTTGTATCTGTATCCGAAATACTTCTTGCCCGAGTATCTTGTATCGTATCGCGATACAATTTCAAAGTATCTTTGCCCACCCCTGCCACCGCCGCGGCGTCGTGGGTGGTGTCATTAGACAATCACCGGTGTCGTCACCCTCTTATCGTTCCGGTGACGGCGTACTGGGGCCGGTGTACAAGACACTACCATGGCCTTGTGATCTGAGTGGATGCATACATAACATCTCGCACAATGTATGTATGGGTCGGTGGTGAATGCGAGATCGATGGACGTGCTGCTTGACGTCGTGATGGCCTCAGTGGGTGTCTTCAATTCGAGATTGAACTCGGCACGCGTGGCGGCGAGGAATGATGGGCTAGGTGGCGCGTTCGTGTGCCTAGTGCTGCTACGGCGACGCCACGCAGCTGGGAGCGCGCTTTCGCCAACCCAGCGAAGAAACGCGGCGACGCGGTCGCACGCCGCTGCAGGTAGCTGCAGCAGAGCGGGGCGCGGGCCGACTGCCGCTGCCGTATAGCTGCGGCGAGTGTTGGCGGCGAGGAATGATGGGCTAGGTGGCGCGTTCGTGTGCCTAGTGCTGCCACGGCGACGCCACGCAGCTGGGAGCGCGCTTTCGCCAACCCAGCGAAGAAACGCGGCGACGCGGTCGCACGCCGCTGCAGGTAGCTGCAGCAGAGCGGGGCGCGGGCCGACTGCCGCTGCCGTATAGCTGCGGCGAGTGTTGGCGACGGCGTCACTTCCGATGGGAGAGGTCACGTGCTTTCCGGGCACGGCTTTTGCGGACGCTTTCTGCGGATGGCAGCTGGGCGCGCGCTCTCGCCAACCTGGCCAAGAAACGCTTTCGCGTTAAAAATTATGCTTGCATTGTACAACCACGGCCGCTCAATAGACTCTTTTATGTTGAGCGGCCGTGGTACAACGCTCCATCTGCAACATTACGTTTAGCCAGACGGTGACTGTAGCCAGAGGTTAAATCCATGTTCTATCAGTGCATAAATGTCGGCATAAATAGCATACAACTTACGACGTATCCCCTGATGATTTCCTTCGCTTCAGATCGTCATTGTCACAGTGCGTTATGACCTTTTGTCACCTGCGGCACGCGGATTTTTTTGTGTGCTTTACACAGCTTGCTTGGCCTAAAATATGTATTATGGTCGAATCACATAAAAGAGAAATTCGCCTAAATTGGCACCGAAATGGCGGCTGTACAGGGACTAATGTAACAACAAAGTGCGGCACCTTAGCGTGCCTATGTCTGCTTTACAAAACATAATTAGGTGATTATGTGCTCATTTATGTTACAACCTTCAATAATAACTTTAGTGGTGGACTACAGAACCTTTGTCGGAAAGTGCCAAAACAGTTTTCGCCAAACGTTCCTTCGCTGATTGTTATACGTAGGGTTACCATCTCCACGTACTATTCGTGTGATTTTGAAGAGCATTGATTTCCTGCCGCTAACGTCAGTTTCATGACTCATGCACAACAGGTTCTGGGCTCAACAAACGCCTGTGCAAGTACTTCTTGTGACAATGGTCAAGCTTACTTTGTCTTTACGCTTTCCTGTTTACTTTATACTTCTTTACTTTTCAGTATTACTGCTGAATATAGCATCGTAATATAGTTCTCGTCCCCAATATTTCTTTGTCATGAGACACGTGCCGTACTACGAACTTCCTAAATTAGCTTTTAATTTTTATTAACGCTATTTTAATTGTAAAAGTTAGGGCACTTTCACTTGTGATGCAAGAACTGCAAACAGCGAAGCTGACGGTCCCACCAGCTTTATCTTGTTTGGGTGAAGTCATCGCAACCGGGCTTCTCGCGGCATCACCAGCAACCGCGAAGAACACAGTTATTAAACTATATATTATATATTTGTGTGTGTGTGTGTGTTGGATTCTGTTTTTTTATTTTTTATTCCCAGTCATCCCCTTCGTAGTCGTCCGCTGATTCGACCGGCCGATTCGGACCGTTCTTGCGACGGCCTCCCCGTATACAAATGGTTTTGTTCGTTTTCACGGGCTCGTAACTTCTAATGTGCGCGTCGCCGACGTTTCACCACCTATTCACTGGCGCGACACTCACGGTCGATCCGAAGTCACCCCATACAATCTCGAATTGCGGCGTGGCTGCTTTCGCGCCGCGATTCCTCTTCTTAGGGAGTGTCGCACTTTTTCGGTCACCCCGTATCCACGACGATGTGCTCGGAGCGGAGAAGCGGGGCATTCTGTCGCCGCGTCGACGACGCGGAGCTTTTACAAGGAACCGCGCGGCAACGTTACTTCCGGATCCGTGCGAGACTGAGCATCAGGCATCAGCGTCGTGGCTCCATGAAGCTAGGCAGAATCATAGTCCTCTACAGGGACTATGGCAAAACTGTGGCGCTGCTATTTTGCTTTAGCGTCTGATGAAACGCCTCCGCTTTCGTATAGTAGTGGACTGTGGGTATGAACACAACAGAATGAAGTCTGATGGAACGCCACCGCCCTAATATGAGTGGGCTGGAGGCTTGAGCGAAAGAAAGTGCGCGCACAAATGTGGCATAGTGTGTACTTTATAGAAGTGCAAGTGCACTAATTTCATGAAGATGATAGTTTATGCGTACACCTAACGGGCAGCCTCTGGCTTAAACAGCTTCGCTTTTAAATACTTCTATTTTGGATTCACGAGGCCGCCTTTCTGACATCAGTGTGCCAAGTTTTCCTACAGGCTTGTGCTCCTCTCTGTGTTTTCGCTCATTGCGGGCTGTCGGAGACGGCGAGACTATTGCTCTGCGAAGTTATTGTTTTTAACGTTCCCGTGCAGAAACGAAAATATTGCCAGTTGTTGTCCATTCAAGTGAAGGAAATGAGTTTTGATCTTTCGTTCATATATTCACTTGGCTATTCCCACCCACCCCGCCCCTTTCTAATGTTTTTCCAAGAACAAGATTTTTGACCGGAATGCTTTTTGATTGACAGTTGTGTTTGCATGCTGCAAACAATCTCCGCACACTTCACGATGTTGTTTGTGACGCAGGCGATGGGCGACGATTCCGACGCACGAGGGCAGACAACGGCTGACTCAGTCAGCCAAGAAAAGACATCGGACGAGTACAATGGGGCTACGCTGGTACAGGAAAACCCTACGGAACAAAGCAAAGTGCCGGAGGACAACTCCAACAGGCAAGGACAGGTGACTGAAGACTCCAGTGGACAAGCCAAATCAATAGGAGAGTTCATCGATCAAGAACTTAATTCGGCGAACCACAGTCTTAACGCCGGAGTAAGCGAGCCTTTCGTGTTCTGGCGCCACGTACCTCCACCGACACTTTGTTTACCACCAAGATTGCTACCGTACGACTATTACAGCCGCGTACCACCACCGGTTCTGCCATCATTACCGATCCCACCAACACCACCACCGCCACCACCGAATGGAGTTTTCCCTGCCCTATGGAATGGGACTCCCTGCGGCATTTGGCCTGTGCCTGCTCCTCAAGTCGCCGTAGGTGTTCTGCCTACCCCTCCACCGGAGGTAGACAGTTCTCCGAAACACTACACTTGCTCAGATTTCACTGAAGTTCACGATGCCACGCCGATGGAGATCTCACCAAGTGCGAGTCCCATACCACCGTCGACGACTACGTCGACAGAGGGTGAGACTCCAGCACCGTCCGAAAAGGCCGAGAATACAACGGATGAAACTTGCGAGGTCAGCAGTAGTCATTCGATGAAACCTTCTGGCCCGCAAAATGGAGTGTCTGTGACTCGGGCGCTGAAACCGGTTAAGTATTCTCACGCCGACGACCCTCGCCTAGCCGAGTCGTCAGTGCTATCGCTCTTGAAAAGATGCATGTCTTGCGCGAAGAAAATGGCGCTAGCTAAACGTAAGGGCATCGCTTACGTTGCGGAAGAATGCTCGTGCAGTAAAAAATTTTTGCCGAGTAATGTCGAGCGTGAAAGTACTGCAAGTACCACGAAATCAGAACCGTTCCAAGAGAAACTTGAAAAGCCGATAGACAGTGCAGTATCTGCTGCGGCCCGACAACAGGCGGCTACCGACGCAGACACGCCTATGACCAGCTGTGAATCGAACGAACCTAGCCTTGCTTCTGTGGAGTCGACTCAGCCCGCCTATTGCGTTTCGCAGTGTGCTGACAAACTTACCGAAAAGACACAACCTGTGAATGCCTCTTGCACAGAGAGAAAGCCTGGGTCTGAAGAATCGAAAGAGTACTTGATCCCCGTTGTACAGGGTCGAAGAGCACAACAGCGTTCCTGGCAGCGTCGACGGACAACATCGTGTGACACTTACGCTGCCATTGACAAAGGGCCCGACAATGGGGAAACGTTCTCGAACTGCTCGTACAATAACCACGTGCCTGCAGAGTACTTGGTGAACCGATTTATTGAAGAAATCCGAGCCGCGAGTGAGCAGGTATCTTGTGCAAGTGACAATCGTGTGAAGGTAAAAATAACGGGCGTCTATGTGCCCGGTCCTAAGGTTGACAATTTACAAACAACTGTCATTGACATGGAGATGGACCCTTTGTTGGGCGCCTGTGTAGAGCACGCAGAAGGACCATTTATGCTTCCTTCTGAACTCGAGGAAGACGATGAAGGGTGGTTGTGGACCTTCGAGTGATGATATCGACACGTTATATAATACGGAGAATGTTACTGTCGTATACGTATCACTGTAAAAACTCACATGCGTGTTTTTATGAATACGCTCACCACCTTGTTATCCACCCATAGAGTGATGGTGCTAGCATTACAGCGGGGCCAAATTGATTGTTAATGTAAACCGAATGAGGTAAGTTCCCAACACCCTCCTTCGTAAGTGTTGTGAAATGCACGCCGAACATCGTCATAATGCTTTGTTGCTTCGTATATTGGAGTCAAGTTCTGGTGGCTCGAAATTTTGTACTGTTTTAGACAATTTTTTCGATTAGTGTAATAACGATTGCGTATAATTATGTTAGAGGCAATACCTTTCACATTTGTCACCGTCTTGCACTTCAGTATCTGTTTCCTTTTGATATGCGTGGCTTGTGATTGTAAAACAAGAGCAAGGTATTTATTACATTATGACTTCCTTACAACAACACAAATGACTCAACCGAAAAGGAACAACAAATCATGATGCCAAGGAAAGCATTCGCGGTTTTGAAATCGAAGTGCAGTGGTTGGGACTTAACAGGAAATTAAGCGGGCCGAAACTAACAACCTCCTGCCGCCGTCGCGCGAACCCTAAACATTCTCATTACGCATCTGATCTACTACCAATATGATATCATGAGCGGCTCCCCATGATCACCTGAGGGACAGGGGCAAATATCCCGCACCTTTTCGATGCGCTGCGTTCCGCCCGAAATGGCCCCAATGGGGTGCTATCCCAGACACTGTCAAATTCCACCATCTTGTCAGGTTCGCCACCTCGTCACCTCTGGCCCAAAGCGCTGCTATGGCCCTTCTAATCGGCTCAAAAAAAAAAAAAATTGACAAGAGGAGCGCCCTAGGAGAGGGTTGGAAGGAGGAAGGGGGCGCCGCAGTGAACCTGCTCGCTTTTATAACATCGTAGCTGTTGCAAGTCGACGTTTGTCCCGCTTCTTATCCGTGGCAATGCATAACGGAAAAGCTGAGCCGCTCTTGCCCTTGACCCACACCCTTTCCCTCAACCAATTTAGCTTTTCCAACGGGTCGGAGCGTGGAACTGGCTTTCATGTGTTATTTTTTTAACAAACCATCTCTGTTATGTATTGAAGCAGGAGACAGACACAAGAAACTAAGACTTGCGGCCCGCAACGTGCGGCCCGCAACTACGACTTAAGGAACTAAGTCGTAGTTGCGGGCCGCACCTGCCGGAAGACCGTGGTCCTCCGCCCATTCGCGGCCCTTTTAGACAGCCCTTAGTTGGTCCTGGGTATCGCCACGTCTAAGGGCTTCGTCCCAGTCCTGTCGTTTATTAAGAGGCGCTTTGTAAGGCAGAACATGTCCAGAGCATGTGGGCTAACGAGGAAAACTCTTCATTGCACTCAGGGAATGCAGTGTGGGTCGAAGTCCGGAGCAAAGCCGCTAAGCTTCCCTCTCTACGGGAAAGATCCCGTTTGTAACATTCTCAATGTGAAAGACTAAGGTCTGGTTAGCTTTGGGTGTGCGAGCGGGAATTGCCTGCGCCCAAGTTGATAGCGCTTGACTATTTCATGAAAAGATAGTAATGGGTCAGAGTTATGCTCACAGCCCGGACTGTCTAGCGTATCAGGACCATCGCGGAATGTTAGATCTCGCGGCTTGATCATGAACTAGGTCATTCGGGTTCGGTATGCTGGGATGTACATTGGTTCCCATGTGGGTCGGGAACCATGTGATTGTGTGCAAAGCACAGGGCGGTCTGTGCTTGCTTAGAGCCGCCGCCTCTTCCGAGATTATGCAGTTAGAGGGCTCGTATAGCTGATTTCGAATCACTGTGGATGCAAGGCAACGAGGGGTCGTTCATAGCTAGCGCGATGGCAGCCTGTTCAGCCGCCGCTGCAGTAGTAAACGAAGTTAACCTATAAATGATGTTCAAGGAAGAAAAAGAGGAGGAAAAGAATATGGAATGCAAATAAAGAGTTATAGATGAGAAGAAAGAAGTGATATCGAAACAGGAACGGAGCAAAGAGCGTAGAATAAACAAAGGAAATAGAAAATATGCGCGAGAGGTGACACGGCAATGTGCTATTCGGTCACGGGGTCGTGGCGCGTGACCCGTGCCGTGCTCGTCATTCCACAAAGCGTAAGCTGGCATTGTCTGGCTGGACGTGGCGGAAGAAGGACGCATCTCCAGTACCGTACTGGAGAATGCAGCGGCTGGCGTTCGGGCACGGAGTCGGCGAAGGCGTGGCCAGCGACCTCGAAGAAGATCGGGCAAGGCTCCTCGGAGATGCAGCAGCGAGCCACGGAGAGCCGGGACGTAGCGGCAGCGATCCCGCTTCAACAAGCCGCCAGTCGTCCACCAGGCAGTTCCAGGAGCGACACGTCGTCAACGGGAGCGCCATCGGGCATTAGGACTCGCTAGGCCTAACCGGGAGCCACGTCAGCGGCGAAACCCGCATGAACAGGATGACGCGAAGAACGACCGTCATGGTCCGAGTCTTGATGTTCGCCGACTAAAGCAGCGCGTCCGACGCGACGCGGCTGAGGTACGGTGACGAAACAAGTAAGACCCACTTGGCTGTATATTCGATGGGACATTTTGTAACGTCGGCTAGACTTTGCACCAGTTATTAGAGAAAGGCAGAATTATGCAGGATACTTTAACAGGGGGGCCAAGGCTGAGTGAAAGCTCATGGACATCTAATCAGATTTGCCATTGCTCATGACTTTTATATTTGTAGATATTTATATTCTGGGCCGTGTGCTTTAAGGTTTGCTCAAACTCTTGATCCTGCCTCATTCACTCTCGTAACCACCACCTTATAGCCCAAACAATCTCGCGACAGTGAGATTGCGGTTTCGAATCCCACTTTGCCAAAAATATTCCTTTATCTTTATCCTCATCTGCGTTACAACTAGGACGGCGCACAATAGCCAGATCAGCTCTAAAAGCCTACTTGGCCCTCCCCCGCAAAGAGACTTGGCCCGCTCCGAGTATTATTGCAATTGCAATTATATGGACAGTCTCGGCTGGTTTTCGCCGCCGCCGTCATGCACCGTATATATATATATATATATATATATATATATATATATATATATGTGTGTGTGTGTGTGTGTGTGTGTGTGTGTGTGTGTGTCCAAAAGAAAAATAATTCAGATAAATGCTACCGAAGCGCGGAATCGAACCAGCAACCTCTCGCTCTGCAGCGCGTGGCGCTAACCACTACGCCACAAAGAGCAGATCCTTCAGGGAGCTAACGGCTAGCCTTTTATACACACCCTTTACCGCTGGCAGGACTCAGAGACGGGAGGCGCTTGTAAGCGTTTCTTCATTACCAGCGAGATGGCGCGAGGAGCGCAACGGGCGCATTGAAAGGTCGTCGGCCAGCTCGCTCGCTTTTTCTAATATTTGCGCAGGGAGAACCTTACTCTTCCGCTGTCTGCTCGCGCGGTTGTCTCGTGGTGGGAGGAAGAGGGATGTTTCGAGCTTTCACCGTGGTGTCCGCGCTGATGTTACGGGAGCGTACGAAAGTCACTCGAGCTCAAGGGACGCCGCTAAACGAACAAAAGAAGATGAGCGCGAACTATCAAGTGTCACAGCTCGACACTTGAAGCACGCTAGTTTCCTTCACTGCTTCGGCCGCCTTTGCAACAGGAGCGCTGTTCAAACTGAGAGTATCCATTGTGACAGCTTATTCGCGCTCGTTCGGTGTATATCTGTGCGTTCGTTTCGTGCGTGCTTCACTCGATAGTTCGCGCTCATCTTCTGTTTGTTCATTTAGCGGCCTCCTTTGAGCTCGAGGGACGCGCTGAAAATTTCAAGCTGCCTTCACGCTCTTCGCGTTGCGGTATTTTAATCAATATTGCTCCTGAAGCTGCGAGCCTCACTTCGTATAGCATTACAGTTTCCTTCTATCGCATTCATTGCTTCACCCTTGCGGCGAAACTGTGACTTTTTATTGCTCACCCCTGAACTGACTTTCTCTCGATTCAAAAGTTGGACTTAGCACATTCGGAAGAATTGGAATAGGCCTATTTCACTCTCAAAGTTTACTTGATCCAACCACAAACTGCTATCGCCCGGCCAAAAAATTTTCGCTGACCCAAAACTGACTTGGCCAAATCGGAAATTCAGGTGACTCGCATTCAAAGCCAATCTCGCCCATTTCCAAAATTTCGGCCGCCAGCGTCGTAAGTCTACCGAACTCGAGCCAATGAACATGTTCGTGTTGAAATATTTAAGGGCTATATTAACTACTATTTCGTTTTCGCTACCCGGTTATTGGACTTAGTGACCGATTTTGACAGTGCCCTGACAAGTGAGAATGATGTTGACGTGTCCCTAAAATCTCTTCTCTTGTTTCCCTCTTTCGTTCCCCTGGTACAAGGTAGCCAACTGGAGATCTTCTTTGGTTAACCTGCCTGTCTTTGCTCTACATTTCTCTCTCTCTCTCTCACCCGATTACTGGCCAGCCCACCGAGTGGGTAAGCGCCAACCATGTAAAGCATCCACATATACACGTCACCAGCCTGAGTTGCTAAGTCAGAGCCTGCGATCTGGAACGGTCCGACCAGTTTTAATATATGGCTGACGTCCTTCGGCTAACTAACTGCCCGAGAGACCGTCGCCGGATTGTTTCGGTGCGGCTTCCCTAACCTGCCTGCTCCTGTGCTGTGCGACCGTCCGTGGTTGGCGTGTACCGATACGGTCGGGCCTTCGGAACAGTCTACGTCGCACTGGGCAGATGAGCCAGCTGTACGTCATACAAATGACTCATCGAATGCTTTCGTCTGCCAGCCGCTGCTGCAGGTTTAGTCGTTTCGGGCCCTAAAATACACGAAGCTGTTACTGGTCAAAGGTTTCCTTGATCATAAGGCACCAAGAGTATGTGTTTCGTTTATTACCACATTCCGTGCACTTTAAGCATTGCACGCTGTTCTATGCACGTTCTTCTTCCGACGGGAGCAGCAGAAGGCACAGCGCGCTTCGTAATTTGCGTTCGGCTTGCCCGGAAAAACAGATCGTGCGATAATCATACCGCGGTGCTTTTAAGGCTTCGGCAGATTGTGTTTCTCAAGTCTTTTTCTCTGGCCCTTTTAGGACAGAGAAGGGCCAAGTAAGAGCTTCGGTACTGCCTGTTCATGACTGCGTACACGACGGGGTTTATGCAGCAGGACATCCAGGACAGAATGGAAGCTGTCACGTGGACCCACGGCGTTCTGAAATGAAGAAAAAAAGAATATTGAACACCCGGACGACATTTAAAACGAGTGATCACCGCGTTATTCGTCTACCCGAAGCGACACGTTAGTGGGGCCCTCTTAAGGTGCAGGTAGCGATGTTCGCAAAAGCCAGCTAACGTGGAGGAGTGAAAGGGCATATTATATGGCCCGCTATATGACCATGACATATATTCGACGGTTACCACGATAACGCGATAGGAGAGTACTTGACCCGATACGAAGTTTTCTTTGTTGACTTACTGCGAACACCGTCCGCCAGAGCTGGATACGGAACTATATAAATCAATAACGTGGCATTCCACGGCGCACCGTGAATCGATACATGGCGGCAGCCCGACAAGCCTTTCAAAGTTGTGTTGACGAGCTTTTTTTCCGTATGTCACTCGGTCACGCTGTGCTTTCGACCTTCAACCGGGCATGCGGCTTTCTCCCACCGTACCCCATGTGTGTTGGGAGGAGTTGAAACACTCAAGGTAGCTTTTATAATGTGCCATCTCTTTTTTCAAGCGCGCATATGTAATAAAAAAAAATGTCCGGCAATCGCCATGTGGTGGACCTTACGTAAGTTGCGTCTCTAGCAGGTTGGCCACAAGCAGTGGTAAGAAGCAGAGAAGGAAGAGCACGAAGATGATTGCCATCAGTCGGGTAACCCGTATTTCTTCCTCCCTGCGATGCGAGGAAGGACTGCGCATCCTGGTCATGCCACTGTAGGAAGCAAGCCTGTGCGAACTGCGTTGAATCTGCAAAACACGTCCGTTTCGCGGATTGCTTAATGAGGCAAACATCAAGAGTTTATCTATATATGAGCACATTTCAGTGTTCAATGACAAATAGAAGTTGATTGGCGTCGTGTGCCAGAACCATAGATGAGCCTTCTTTGCTGGTCACGTACACAGATATAGCTCAGTGTATTTTCGGCTTCGGTCAAACAACAAATATCAATTGATTTACTATTTTAGTCGTGCAGCGAAATCGCCACATGGCTACCGACAGCATCAACATTTGCAGGCACTCCACGGAACTGTTTGCGCTGGAAATGACATAACGCGCAAGGCTGTGGTCAAACAAAATTCAAGTTAGAAGTGGTCTCCGCATTGCATCGCAGGACAGAATAGCTGGATTTGTTTTTCTCTTGCCTAATTTTTCACTGAACGTGGGAACATCAGCGAATCTCAGCTTACAGCACGGTGCTGCCCAACTTCACGCTGTTTGTTGCTATGGAAAAGGAGTCACCAATTACACTACGAAGAACAGGCGACCGCGGTGCGCGAACTTACTGTACGTGGGCGCTTCGAGCCAATTCCATTGGCTCCGCGTTGTGTCGTAGGCGATGAATGGAATGCAGTCACCTGACGCCGCGAAAGTCGAGTTATTTATTCATTTACAAAACACCTTACAGGCGCTGTCGGGCATTGAGTAAGGGGCAATAGTAATAATGATCAAAGTACAATGCAGACAACGAAGCTAGCAAAATCTTACACAACTGGTACAGTGGCAGAACGAAAATGAATCGCAGAAATTGCGGGCATGACAGCAAACGAAACAAGGCAGGGGGTCCGCATCTTTTTGCTAGTATTTTTAATGTTGTCAGCATAGTAACTTCAGACTGCGTCCAACCATTGCCGTCGTTCTTGCAGTATTTGTCTGTCCTTTTCCGGTCTACGTAACGCGCAAATAAAAAAAAAATGGTGCTTGAAAAGTGTTAGAGGGCCCCGCATAACGGGTGAGCCTAATCGACTCTGCTGAGCTGGCCGACTCTACCGTTTAACCGCTGGATCTCGTAAACATGTTTTCTTTAATAAAAGCTTCTCGAGAGCCCGTCTCTGTACGGCTGCTAAGCGACAAAAGGCCGACACCAGCATTGACGCCCTCTAATATCCCTCCCCCTAGACTTCGCAACGATGCCGAGTTTTATTGGACCACTAACGATTTCTAGCACAAGCAAAGTAATCATGAGACCTCTGAAGGGGTCAGCAGATGCACTATCACTTCGAAAGTAAAAATGTTTGCTTGCATTGCTGCCTGTCCAGCTTAGCCCGTGGATAGTAATCAAAATGAACATCAGATGCGCGCGCTATTCATTTTCGCATGAATGCTCGCTTCGCTCTCAAGAGTCCCCAAGTTCTTGCCTGATCAGTGACAATGAGATCCACTTACAAAGCACGGTGACATAACGGATGCGGTTATTCCATGGGCAGTAAATGACATCCCGACACTTATTAACGGAATATACGTCGCTAGATGTGAAGCTTCTGGGAGGAACCGGTACCTTGTAGTAGATGCGCCCATAAGACGCAATGATACCCATGCAAGGTACCAGGAAGGCCAAGGCGAACAGGAACCGTTTGGGCGAGCGGCCGTCTTTGCTGAGCACGGTGCACGAAAAGGTCGGCCTGTGCAGCCCAAAGCGTCCCCACCAACCGAGCAGCACGGGTACCAACAAGCCGAAGCCGAGAAGCCAGCACGAGATGACCGCCACCAGGGTGCGGCGGCCGGAAAACCAGCGGTCGTGGCGAAGACGCGAATCTACCAGCACGGCCCTGAAAGAATAGATTGGAGAGCTGCTTTAGCGTGTGCTAATAATGCACAGCACACAGCCCTCTAAATTTTCGCCCCCACTGAAGATACGACCTCCGCGACCGGGTCTGAGCCCGTGTCCTTAAGGTCCGCAGTCAAACACCATAACCACTCGACCACTGCGGCGGAAGATGTGAGCGATCTCCTGTCTCGAAAACATGGCCTCTCCTTCCCCTCTCTATTTTTCAAGTAGAACGAAATGTGTAAATGTAAGAAGAGGGTAAGAGAGAAGATATGCAGGCGGCGGCTAAACCTCGACTTTCCGTGCACGCATTTTGCAGGCGCAGCCCACCTGCTGACTGAGATGCCCGTCATGGAGAATATCGAGGTGGCCACGTTGCCGTAGAAGAAGAAGCCGAACACGACGCACATGTCGTCGCCGAACATCCAGCAGCGCCGGAAGTAGCGCGTCGCTGTCAGTGGCAGGTTGATGGCGCAGAAGAGCAGGTCAGCGCAGCACAGGCTCAGCACGAACGCCGTGGTCGGGCCGCGCAACCGCCGGCTTCGGCCCAGCGATACAAGCGTGAGGAGGTTGCCGGGCACGCCCAGGAGCACGAACAGGGCACAGCAGGCTCCAGCGACATAGCTCAGGTCGCGAGGGTACGTGGCATCGTCGTCCGCCTTGCACGTTCCCGGCGACGTCGCATTTGACGACACGTTCTCCTTTGAAAATAATTGAGACAAAAAATGTTGAACTTAAGACTTGTCCAAGGGAGATATGGCAGCGGGTAAGCAATGGCATGGATAAGCAGAGAGACAGAGAAAGGCAAAAAAAGCCAGGGTTGTCTATAAAAATTACAGCATATCCACGGAGTAAATGATGACGAGTGGGCGAAGCTCCGGATGTTCATCGGAGATCGTGCCGAGTTCTGGATTAATTTAGTTAACGTGCACGCTACGAATCCTTATGGTTCAACTATGCACAAGTGAAATCTCCCACCGGCACTTCATTGCAAGTCAAGATCCAGTGCATATATATATATATATATATATATATATATTGTGGGGACCGGGTCCCGCGCGACGCCATGTTTTGCTAGGAATGCCCCCGCATCCCCCTTTCCCAGCTGGACGGAGCGGCGGCCGCCCGCTCAGAGGGGCCGCCCGCTTCGCCCATGTGGTCTTAACATAGGCTGCCATTGGGCAGCGAGAAATTCCCAGAATGTTTGCGCGTTCTGGCGTTTCTGGTTTTGGAGATGCCTCGGGAGAACACGCTGGGACTTGGAGAAGTGCGCACGTACTTTTGGGACCCTCCGGCTGACCAGGCCATCGGTCGGATGGCGTGCTTCTGCGAGCCCCAGCGACCACGGCGGCGACCTGCGACCGACGCTCCTGTCTGTATGTTCTTCTTCTATTTTCCTTTTGCGAGGGCTCGCGGTCGCGGGTGCGCTAGCCGGGGTTAGGCTCTCCTTCCCTGCATGGTTATTTTTGTGTGTTATTCTGTGTTCGCGTGTTGTTCTTTGTTACTGTCCTTTGTTTGCGTTATCGTGCTCGCGTTTTGTTAATCGTTATCGTTACTCTTTGTTTATATTTAATTCGACTTATTCGGCCTTGTATTATTTGTTTTGTTTTAACGTGTGTTTATTAAATTACCATGCTGGGAGAGTTGCGCCTAATGTTCTCCTTCGCCGCGTGCGACGGTTCGTGCTGTCCTGTCCCGAGACGGGCCGCGGGCCGACGCGCGCGGCATCGCGGCATGCATGGCTGAGATAGCTAGCGCGCGAACGCGACGACCTCATTCTCTGCTCGTTGAGTGCTCGAACCCACTGCAGGGGGTTGCTAGCGGCGATGCCGCTGCTAGCAGTAGTTATTAGTAGAAGTAACCCCTACAATATATATATATATATATATATATATATATATATATATATATATATATATATATATAACAGAATTGACGATGCGCCTCTTAGAGAACGACAGTTTATTAAGTCAACGTTTCGGTCGGAGCCCGACCTTTTTCAAGACATGTCTTGAAAAAGGTCGGGCTCCGACCGAAACGTTGACTTAATAAACTGTCGTTCTCTAAGAGGCGCATCGTCAATTCTGTTATAAACTAGTGGCAACCCAAGCTATTTTTGCATATACAGTCCTATATATATATATATATATATATATATATATATATATATATATATATATATATGGGTTGCCGGTGAACGCTTCTCCAACGCGAGCAGTCGGCATTTCTCAGTCAAGAAACTCGCTAGGAGACGCTGCCTGCGCCAACGTTGTCTCTCGCGGGGGAGGGCGCGTTCTCCTTCTTTGCGAGCTGGTAGAGCGTTCATCTAAGAAAGAGCGTTTGCATAACCAACGCGCGCCTTTCGCTCTCTCTCTCTGTCTCTCTCACAAGACAGCAGAGGCACGCGCCGAGGGCGAGCGCGCGCCGGGAGGCACGCGGGTTACGCCTGACGACTGACAAGGTTAGACTAAGAGGAGCTTCGCCCCTAAAAAGAACAAAGGCGTTAGGCAATGTCAGTGTGAGACAGTGACGTTGGAAAGGCATAAGTACCCGCACATACCCAATGCGGGTGTGAAGCACATGTGATCTTATTATCGTTAATCGTGATATAACTCATGTTATATGTGCTTCATATCATTCATGCTAGTCACAGATTCGTACCCTTCAATGCCAGTTTGACCATATTTGGCTTTTTCCTCCGACTTAATCCTTCAATTTGACGGGGTTTTCGCCTCGTTATCTGTGACGTAGCTGACGACCGTGTCATTTTGTTCATGTTACGACCTATACATTTTTTTTAAGTCATACATTTGTTCTATGTCAATTTTGGCATAGCTCAAAATAACGCGAAGCGAGTTTTCGCAGTTTTCACCCCGACCTCGCTTTTACGAAGGGCTTCTTCTCGAGGTCACGTGAGGTCGACCTTCCAACGACACACTTATGGCGACATGAAAGCAGAGGCATTTCGGTTGCCGTAGGGAAGCGCCTATTTTACGTGATAGCGTTGAAGAGCTCGTGTCATAGAAAATCCGGCGTATACGCCGGCGTTCGTGTCAGACAAAATCGTCCCGAACCACGCTGATCACGCAAGCCCTCCGGCGTGGCGTAGATGTGTCAGTGAACGAAACTGATCTGCGCAAAGTACAATCCTACAGAAGAATTGTAACTACGGCCCAACTGCAACCCACATGGTAGCTCGAACTGTAATTTGATTGCACGACAAAACATAATTCTGTTACGATAAAGCTAAAATACAAATCCCTTTTCCAGCATTTCTACCCTACCAATAGCAGCGCCCCCTGGCACAGCCGCCCATATAGAGGAGGCGCTGGCCCGGGTAGGTTACTTGTGTAAACATCATCCAGGTGGCGCTCGCCTCCTCGGCAGTGATGCGCGGAGAGGTACGTAGAGTATTGTAGAGGAGGCGCTCGTTGTATAGTGAATGATTTATGAGAAAGCGATGCGAAAGAGCCTGATAACGCTATATCGCGTTCCACTCTTAAAAGCGAAGCTTAAGCATCCTCCAGTTTTCAATTAGCCGTTCTACGGGTTGAGGAATGCTATAAGGAAATGCAAGACGCTGCGCCGATGCCGCCCGACAGCAACGTACGTTGCAGACACGCCGCAACACAGTGCAAACGCAGGAAATATAAGCGCGTGATCTTGGACGTCATGGGACCCCAAGCGTGCACTACTCGCTTCAACAAAGCATCACGCGACGACGACGCAGCAGCTCGGAGCAGCATGCGCTTAAGCATCACTTAGACAACTCCCGCAGGAGATTCGGCGCGAACATTTTTTTCCGAGCCATTTCCTAGCTGTACCGCATTTTAGGGCAGCAAAGCGGGCGAAGCCTATTCAATCTCTGCCCTTTTTCTATTCGTCTATCTTTTCTCGAGGTGTGTGTGTTAAGTCACCCTATGAATGCGATTGATCAACGTGAACATCGCAAATAACACGCTTACTACGCACACCGAAGCACTGCGAACTTTTTTTTTTTTTGACAAGATGTACACGTAAGCAACGTCCGCTGGGCTGTTTCTGAATCCATATCTAGCATAGCACACATACTCTAAAAATGTATTCTGTTTCGTTTCTTCCTTTTCGTAAATTGAATCCTGGCCTAAACGGCAATCACGAGGATGCATGCACTCACTTTTGTACCAATCGCCTTTTATTTCCCACTAAATTTTAACGCGAAAACCGGAGATCTCCATATTTCAAAGTCGCGTTGTGAGGTAAAAATCACATGATATGGAAACGCATAGGCCCGATCACATGTGCCGTAGCCGCATGGAGCAGCCACTTTCAGTTCATGTATGGCGCATAGCTGTACACCCCAGCTCGGTATATGTGGGTAAGCACCACGCATTATTTTACATGGAACGCGAGCCTGCTGCATTTGGTAACGTACAATTTGTTGTTATCGAAATTAAACAGCAGACCGGCAAAAATTTCCACAGGAAGTGCAACAGCAGCGCACAAGAAGCAGCGTTCACCAAGCTTCAGCAGATGCTGGTCAGAGCATTTACTACAAGGAGTAAGAGCAGATAAGGAGAACATCCAAACACTCTCATATCTTCGCAGTCCGAGAAATCTTTAATGATCCTCAGTAATTGTTCTACATTCTCGGGAAGAAACAAGAATGGCAGCTGAAGATTGCGTCAAGACATGAAAGGACTGGCGAATTGTCAGGGACTGCTGCAGGCTCCTGATGAACGATCTGCTGCCTAACTGCATCAGGTAGAAACGTCAGCTTGAAATTTCTACTGTGGTTGAGTGGCGATAACGCCTACTATTCCCGAGCTTGAGTGAAGTGAATAACTTCATTTTGAATCCGGGAACTTCGAGGCACGGGCCTGGGGCAGCCTAGGTGGCGGCTAGAAGGTGTGGCTCCTGCACGACCTTTATGGGAAATACTAGGCTGTCATTCCCGATTTGGTACGATTTCTATTCTTGCTACGGCGGCCAATTACAGTGGAAGCTCACAATCCGCTGGAACTAGGACGCGGCGGCATACCATATATAGACACAACGTTCATCGTAGTGTCATGTACTACGGGTTATAATCAATCCACCGGCTGATCGGCAAAATAATTTGCCAAGTACTCGGTTAATAGAAAGTACAATAGGTCTTACCATTTCTGGTGTACTGCGATAAACTGTTACAGCTGCTGTTGCAGCTCGCCGGGTCACGTCCCGTTGACGCCGTACATTACGAGCGAACGAAGCCCGACTCCAAAGACAAGCATTGCCGAATGCCACGGTAACATCACTGTTTTCATAAACACAGCAATCCTTTCGGTCCGAGATGATTCACGCGTAGGTTGTTGCGGATGACCACCGTGCATACATAGGCGAGGCCTCCCCGCCATTTGCCTGCAACATGCGTTGCTTAATACATTTCCGGCACTAATCACGTGACTCCTGACAAAATACCGCATCGATTCGTGCAAGGACCGCATTCATTGCTCCACGGTTTTGACGAGATGCGGCCTCAGCACGGGACAAAATCAAATGGACTAATTCATGGTTTTTAAATGCGGGTTCCGTAGCCCTCAACTTGGTGATTCACAATCTACTGGCATATGTTTCTTTGTTCCATGTTCGCCAGGCGCATTTTTTTCGCGGATATGGACATTTTTCTGCATGCAATTCGCCCGAACAAATGATTTCACTGCAGCGTGCAACTGCTATTTCGTGAAACCGCCTTTTCAAGAAAAAATGCGCGCTGCCGTGAAGTCGCATTTCATGGACAATTAAGGATATCACGTACAGCAAGACTGATCTCCTTTGTTTTGTTCTTTTTTTTATCCCTTAGAGCGCCTTGTGCTGGCTAATTATGGCAATGCGAAAACCAAGCAAACCTAGAAAAATGAGTCATACTCGCACAAGCTTAGTTTTCTGGTACATTTTCCTTGATTTATTAGCTCCTGAGAGGAGCACGTCCCACTGTTTAGGTCATCTGGTGCCTGTTACCAGTGGCGCACCGACGGGGGGGGGGGGGGTTGGGGTGTTGTAACCCCTCCCCCCCCCCCCCCCTGAGGCTGACCTAATTCCATCCCACTCCGTAACTGCTCCTATATCCTAGAAGAATGTGGCCCTAATGTCTCGGCAAAATGCCGAAAAAATAAAAAAATTATCATCATCATTCATGTTACTATTATTTGGCATTTTATTTAATTTTTTTTTACACACGCAACAACTGTGTAATGGCATGCCCGGCCCTTCGTGAAAAATTGAACCCCCCCTGGTAGAGATCCTGGGTGCACTACTGATAGAGCATTCCTCTACTTATTGCGCGCCTTCCTGAATAAAAATACGGTCTCTCAAAATTTTGCCCAAAATGCCAAAGAAGGCAAGACTATAGTATTGGATTTTTTGTGAAATTTTGACTCGATCAGAAGTCGCACAAAATGCGTTTTCCCGCATCGTAGAGCATTCCTCTACTTATTGCGCGCCTTCCTGAATAAAAATACGGTCTCTCAAAATTTTGCCCAAAATGCCAAAAAAGGTAAGACTATAGCATTGGGTTTTTGTAAAATTTTGACTCGATCAGACGTCGCAAAAAATGCGTTTTACCGCATCGTAGAACATTCCTCAACTTATTGCGCGCCTTCCTGAATAAACATACGGTCTCTCAAGATTTTGCCCAAAATGCCAAAAAAGGTAAGACTATAGTATTGGGTTTTTTGTGAAATTTTCACTCGATCAGAAGTCTCACAAAATGCGTTTTCCCGCATCATAGAGCATTCCTCAACTTATTGCGCGCCTTCCTGAATAAAAATACGGTTTCTCAAAATTTTGCCCAAAATGGCAAAAAAGGTAAGACTATAGTATTGGGTTTTTTTGTGAAATTTTGACTCGATCAGAAGTCGCACAAAATGCGTTTTACCGCATCGTAGAGAATTCCTCTACTTATTGCGCGCCTTCCTGAATAAAAATACGGTCTCTCAAAATCCTGCCCAAAATGCCAAAAAAGGTAAGACTATAGCATTGGGTTTTTGTGAAATTTTGACTCGATCAGACGTCGCAAAAAATGCGTTTTACCGCATAGTAGAACATTCCTCTACTTATTGCGCGCCTTCCTGAATAAACATACGGTCTCTCAAAATTTTGCCCAAAATGCCAAAAAAGGTAAGACTATAGTATTGGGTTTTTTGTGAAATTTTCACTCGATCAGAAGTCTCACAAAATGCGTTTTCCCGCATCGTAGAGCATTCCTCTACTTATTGCGCGCCTTCCTGAATAAACATACGGTCTCTCAAGATTTTGCCCAAAATGCCAAAAAGGTAAGACTATAGTATTGGGTTTTTTGTGAAATTTTCACTCGATCAGAAGTCGCACAAAATGCGTTTTACCGCATCGTAGAGAATTCCTCTACTTATTGCGCGCCTTCCTGAATAAAAATACGGTCTCTCAAAATCTTGCCCAAAATGCCAAAAAAGGTAAGACTATAGCATTGGGTTTTTGTGAAATTTTGACTCGATCAGAAGTCGCACAAAATGCGTTTTACCGCATCGTAGAGCATTCCTCTACTTATTGCGCGCCTTCCTGAATAAACATACGGTCTCTCAAAATTTTGCCCAAAATGCCAAAAAAGGTAAGACTATAGTATTGGGTTTTTTGTGAAATTTTGACTCGATCAGAAGTCGCACAAAATGCGTTTTCCCGCATCGTAGAGCATTCCTCTACTTATTGCGCGCCTTCCTGAATAAAAATACGGTCTCTCAAATTTTTGCCCAAAATGCCAAAAAAGGTAAGACTATAGTATTGGGTTCTTTGTGAAATTTTGACTCGATCAGAAGTCGCACAAAATGCGTTTTCCCGCATCGTAGAGCATTCCTCTACTTATTGCGCGCCTTCCTGAATAAAAATACGGTCTCTCAAAATCTTGCCCAAAATGCCAAAAAAGGTAAGACTATAGTATTGGGTTTTTGTGAAATTTTGACTCGATCAGAAGTCGCACAAAATGCGTTTTCCCGCATCGTAGAGCATTCCTCTACTTATTGCGCGCCTTCCTGAATAAAAATACGGTCTCTCAAAATCTTGCCCAAAATGCCAAAAAAGGTAAGACTATAGTATTGGGTTTTTGTGAAATTTTGACTCGATCAGAAGTCGCACAAAATGCGTTTTACCGCATCGTAGAGCATTCCTCTACTTATTGCGCGCCTTCCTGAATAAAAATACGGTCTCTCAAAATTTTGCCCAAAATGCCAAAAAAGGTAAGACTATAGTATTGGGTTTTTTGTGAAATTTTCACTCGATCAGAAGTCTCACAAAATGCGTTTTCCCGCATCGTAGAGCATTCCTCTACTTATTGCGCGCCTTCCTGAATAAAAATACGGTCTCTCAAAATCTTGCCCAAAATGCCAAAAAAGGTAAGACTATAGTATTGGGTTTTTTGTGAAATTTTGACTCGATCAGAAGTCGCACAAAATGCGTTTTACCGCATCGTAGAGCATTCCTCTACTTATTGCGCGCCTTCCTGAATAAAAATACGGTCTCTCAAAATCTTGCCCAAAATGCCAAAAAGGTAAGACTATAGTCTTGGGTTTTTTGTGAAATTTTGACTCGATCAGAAGTCGCACAAATGCGTTTTACCGCATCGTAGAGCATTCCTCTACTTATTGCGCGCCTTCCTGAATAAAAATACGGTCTCTCAAATCTTGCCCAAAATGCCAAAAAAGGTAAGACTATAGTATTGGGTTTTTTGTGAAATTTTGACTCGATCAGAAGTCGCACAAAATGCGTTTTACCGCATCGTAGAGCATTCCTCTACTTATAGCGCGCCTTCCTGAATAAAAATACGGTCTCTCAAAATCTTGCCCAAAATGCCAAAAAAGGTAAGACTATAGTATTGGGTTTTTTGTGAAATTTTGACTC